>PVIA01002287.1:0-164964 GCA_004024845.1 Tonatia bakeri | reverse complement strand
AGGGCAGGGCCACAGGCGGTGCCCGCCCCCTCTCCCCCAACTCGGCAGGAGCTCTGCGCTGTCCGGGAGCGGGAGAGCTCCTGGGAGCACCGTTGGGAGGAGGGCGGGCGGGCCGGGACCGCTTTCTACCCAGGTACGGAGGTAAGCCGCCAGCGCAGCTAAAGGAGAAATGAGGTTCCAGACAGTCAGGAAAGTTGTTAAAAGTTGAGTCTCAGAAGCATACCCAAAGAAAAAGAAAGAGAAAGCAAAAGGTTACAGATGAGCGACGAAGCCCTAGAAGCTGCAGGAAAACTCCAAGCTCAAAGAGACAGACGGAGATACCCGCACAGAATCGGGAGCACTCCAGAACACGAAGTGTGTGTGTGTGGGGGGGGGGGGGCTCCCTTCCCACTGCAGGTGGATAGGGAGAAGTGCCTTAAAAAGCTAGCTGAGGAGTTCAGTCTTTCCAAACCTCTTCCTAGCCAAGTCTCTGGGTTCCACAGGTCACTTTGGGTCAGCCTTAAATTTCCTGCTTTTCTTTTGCAAGATTTTGGGGGGGGCTTGTTCAAAAGTAGGATAGTCCCCACTTACTAGGGGGGTAGAACTTGGTCCAAGACCCCCTCCCAGTAGGTGCCTGAAACCGTGGATGGTCCCCAATGCTATATGTGCTCTTTTTCCTGTGTGTACATACCTCTGATGAAGTTCCTAAATTAGGCACAGTAAGGGATTAGCAACTAGTAAAATAGACCAATTATAGCAATATACTAAAATATGTTATGTGAACGTAGCCTCTCTTGAAATCCCACCGCACTCACCTGTTCCTTGTGGCAATGTGAGGTGATGAACGCCACCAGGGTGCGGTGAAGTGAGGTGCACGACCAAGCCCAGGGAACTACTGTTGGGCTGCTGCTGACCTTCTGACCACCCGTCAGAGGGAGGGTCAGTCATCTGTGTTGGGTGACCCTGGACCATCAAGCTATTGCATATGATGTGGATGGTTGGGGAAATGTATTAATCCCAGACTGTGGTTGACCTCAGGTAACTGAAACGGGGAAAGCCAGACTGCAGACAAGGAGAGAACTACCGGGTAGCAGTTCCTTCATTCCCAATCAAGTATCTGCAGTTCAGCACCCCATTCCTCATCTCCAGGTGCCTCCAGGGGGAGCCTCAAGGCACGGCCTCCACCACGGCAAGCTCCCTCCTCCTCCGCAGGGGCCCCAAGGAGAACAGACACATAAGGAATGGGCAGAGTCAACTAGAAGTGGAGAGATAGGAGAAGCCATTGAAAAGTGAGCACCTGCAGAGATAGCTGTATCACAACCACCAGGCCCAAGGGGTCTGGGCGGCCTGGAAGCCAACAGACAATGGGTAGTATGGATGATAATGGGGTCAGCAAGGTCAGTGTGGAGCCCAGAGTGGGCCTGGGACTAGGTTTGGAATGAGGTAGGGTAGGTGAGGAATAAGAGATGTTAGTCTGGGGAGGGGGAAAACCCATTGCCCACCTCCCACCCCCCAACATGACTAAAGCTAAATGCTGCAGAGGAAGATGCCAATAGCTAGATGCTACAGCCGTGAAGAGTAATTGCAGGTTTTCTGACAAGAGGAGATGAACAGGTGGTTTGGAAAGATGAGCCTGGTTTCAGTTTGCAAGATGAGTTAGAAGGAGCACCGGAACTGAAGGTGAATGCTCCCCATGGGAAGGCTGGTGGGCCAGTGGCACTTGTCTGAAGACCTGGACACGGGTTCTGCTTCCAGCATCATGACCCTGAACAAGCCACTTAACCCCAAGAAGTCTGCTTTCTCATTTGCAATGCAGGAGCGATGGCACCTGCCCTGCCAGGCCCTGGAAACCCAGCACCTCTTATCTTAAGGACCACCTAATGCTGCAGGTGCCTGGCCTCCAGCCACAGTCAGCAGGGACACGGTAGCCCAAATGGGCACTGGTAGGGTGCAGGAAAGAGGTGTGCTGTGGAGGACAATCCGCCATCTCTCCTGGGGCTCAGCACCCTTCTGAGCTCACGAGCACCAAGAGGAAGGAGGACTCCAAATCAGAACGCCTTCTCCAAATAATTCTTGGGAAGAACAGACCACCCTCTCGCAGCCCCAGGTGGGACCCAGAATCCACACAGCACGAAGGAGCCATTCGAAAAAACACAGGCCCTTCTCTCACTTGATCTTAGCCAAAAGGCCGAGAAGCGATGGGCCCTTCTCTCTCCCAGCCCCTCTGTCCACCCAGTCACGGTATCTGTTCGGTACAGTTTTTCAGGAGACGCCCTGAGAAGCCCCGAGTTTATGCCTCTGGCCTGCCACCACCCTTTATGCGACGTAGTAACAGGACTTGCTTAGCTGGTTCTCTCCCGATGCCTCCTCGGCACCCCGGGCCCTATCAACAGGCCACTGCAGGCCTCGCCACAGGTCTCCTCTCAAAAGGAGGTCTGCGATCGGGCTTGCCTGGCTCTCGTTAGCAGCACTCCATCCCATGCATGGCCCCTCCTTTCCCATCAGAATAGACGGCCGAACACCTTCACCTCACGCTCCGTCGGTCTGGGAACTTCTTCAGCCGGGACTCAAAGCATCAGCTCGGACCAGAGCCATCAGCCTCACTTTCTCTTGGCCAATGTAAAGAAGTGGCCTCTCACACTCAGCCCCCATCTTAAGCAAAAGGAAGCCCAAACTCAGGGCTGTCCCCTTGCCAACCTAGGGTGCCAGCCCCCTCCTGCAGCTACTGGACAAGAGAGGCCGCCCTTTTCTAGCCTCTCAGGGATTCGTGCCTTTGTGCTTGGTGGGTGGAGACAGACCCCAAAGCTAAAAGGCACCATGACGTAGGGCAAGAGAGCCTTTAGCAGGAGATCAGGGAAAAAACCAGGACGGCCACAAAGGGTCCTCACATCCCACCTGCCCCACCTTCCAGAGTGACCCACCCAGCGTGGCCGCTGGGACAGGTCTCTGGACTGAGATAAAGACAGTCAACCTGAAAAAGCAGAGTTGAGAAACAGCCAGGTTCTTGGACACGTTAGGAGAAGGGTGTGGAAAGGAGGACCCCTGGGGAAAAGGAGATCTGGTGGGTGTCGAGAGCCCGAGGGAAGTGCTGGAGGGGAGGGTCCAGCATGGCCCGCAGGAGAGGCAGGCGGAGAGCGGTGACTCGGTAGGCCTGATGAGAATGCCTCTGAAGGCACCTGGCACGCTCAGCCCCGAGCCCATATCCATCAAGCAAACTTCTGATTGTAATCACATTCCCCAGTGACTCGGACACCAGCCGGCTGCCGGAACACAGCAGGACAAGTACGAGGACCTGTGCCGCAAGGATGCGCCCTGTAGTAAGTTGGGAAATTGAACATTATGGTGTCCCTCACTCTCTGTTTCCCATGAGCGTGATCATGATGTGCTGTTAATCGTCACGTGACTCTCCAACTCATAGAACTACGATGAGACCCAAGGCCATGATCCCCTGCCCCCCACCCCACACCGAAGGGTGGTCACTTGCACAGACAGGTCCAGGTGGGAATGCCATGCCAGCCTGGGTGGTTTCAACTCCAGGTTCAGCGTTCGGTTCTTGCTCTGTCAAAATCCACGGCCCACAGGATGCAGGGAGGTTATCTTGTTTCCATCAAACAGGACAGTTACCACCCGAGACCCTTTCCTCAAAATCAGAGAGGCCGAAGTCCCCAGGAAGCCATCTG
This sequence comes from Tonatia bakeri, assembly GCA_004024845.1. Lineage (NCBI taxonomy): Eukaryota > Metazoa > Chordata > Mammalia > Chiroptera > Phyllostomidae > Tonatia > Tonatia bakeri. The sequence continues at coordinate 161,305 of PVIA01002287.1, read as the reverse complement.
CCAAGCCACATGTTGGGAAGACACTGGTTTTCTGCCACACCGACGCTCCCGCTGACCTCAAGGCCAGAGACATCCAGACGAAAGAGCACGAAGTAAATGTGGATGTCTGTTCTGATTTGGTCCTCCCACCTACAGCTCAGCAGCCTCAGGGCTACACGCTCGCCCTCTGACTACCTGCTGATGACGTCAACACTGTGCGTGGCACTCAAGGCCCCCACAATCCACGGCACTTACGTCACACAACCCACACACTGTCTGCCTACTTGCTAGTCCCCAAATGTGTGTGGGGGGTTTCGTGCCTTTGCTCGTGCTTTCCTTGCCCTTCCCCTGCCCCTCCCACCAGCCCAAATCCTACGTCCCCATCCTTCTGGCCCAGTTCACCAATTACATCCGCCATGAAAGTTTCTCTAGACCTGAACTGTCCAAGAAGGTAGCCCCTGGCTGCATGTGCTATCTAAATTAAACAAAAATAGCCCTGGTGGTGTGGCTCAGTGGATTGAGCGCTGGACTGCAAAGCAAAAGGTCACTAGTTCGATTCCCAGTCAGAGCACTGGGCCAGGTCCCCAGTAGGGGGCACACGAGAGGCAACCACACATTGGTATTTCTCTCTTTCTCCCTGCCTTCCCTTCTCTCTAAAAGTAAATAAATGAACTCTTTTAAAAATAAATTTGCCCTGGCTGGCGTAGCTCAGTGGATTGAACGTGGGCTGTGAACCAAAGCATCACAGGTTCAATTTCTAATCAGGGCACATGCCTGGGTTGCAGGCCTCGGCCCCCAGCAGCCACACATTGATGTTTCTCTCTCTCTCTTTCTCCCTCCCTTCCCTCTCTAAAAATAAATAAATAAAATCTTTAAAAATACATTAATTAAAAATAATTTGGTTCTTCAGTTGCACCAACCACATCCCAAGTACCCATGAGCCCCTTGGGGACAGGGGTTCCTATACTGGGTGGCAAAGAGTTCAGAACATCTCTATCACTGCAGAAGGGTCTACCAGGCAATGCTGCTCTAGGCTCTCACCCTCGCCTTCCCCCACAGAAAGGTCATCCTGTCCCTCCTCCATGCCCCCGTAGCACTTCGGAACCCTCTCGTGGCACCTGCCAACCTTGTCCCATGCTAAGGTGATTATGTACTCAGCTTTCTCCTCCACGAGGTGAAAATCTCCTGGAGGGTGGAGACTGGGTCTTGCTCAGCTTCACATGGAAGCAGTGTACACCAGAACTCCCTGCGCGTTGTGGAGGATCAAAACAGTGTTTGCTGAACTGAAACCCATGTTATCTCAGGAGCCTCACCAGGAAGCCGCTGCCCAAGTTCCCAGTGGGGGTGGGTACCTTCCATAGCAAAGTTCTGAAGGCGCTCAGAGGCCCAGGTCTAGGATACCCCAAAAAAGCAAGAACCTTTGTTTTCCCATTTCCCTGCAGTCCACATGGAAGTTGCAAGCAAATGACCAGGACTGGGCTGCTGGCAGTGAAGCTAAAAATAGCGACAAGCCAACAGCAAGGAGTTGGCAGGACTTGTTGCTAGGGAGACCAGTCGCAGAGAGAGCAACTAAGCAGGGAGAAGTGTCAGACCTGCTCAGGGAGAGCAGAGGCCATGGTGGGGGTGACTTGAAGTTGACAGGGGTCCAAGGCTCCCACCTAGAGATGTTCTGCCTTCTGGCAGCTCCTGACTAATGCTTTAAGTGGGGCAAATGTTTCCCCTGTCCCTCAGTAACCCATCTCCATGGAAACCACCATGATTGGGGTGAAGTACCAGCCCCTGGAAGGAAGGCCTCTGCCTGGAGCTGGTTGTTATGGCAACATCCCCCGCTTTTCGGTCATTCTCTCTCCTGGCTTCTCCTGTGGTGGAAAGGTGGGGGCCTGGACTGGGCTTAGCCAGCATGACCAGGAAATACCGGCTTTCTGACAAGAATAACCTGCAAGGGGATCTTCAGAAGCTCCTGGGAACCCGGTCAGTCCTCAGCACAGGGCAGAGCTGCCTTTTCTTTCCACGAGGGCCTCACACATCATCTTGCCAGGAGAATCCCAAACTCGCTGGGGTTTACATGTATCAGGATCACCCAAGGAGGTTTAAAAACATACGGATTCCTGGGCTCTCTCGTGGAGATCAGCAGGCTTGGGGTAGGACCCAGGAACCTATTATTAAAACCTCCCTAGGTAACTCAGATACGGGCCAGGTATGGAAACCACTAACTGCCTTGGCTGTTTCTGTTAGAATGAGGGAATGGAGGCCTGGAGGGATGGAGGCCACCAGAAGAGTCAGAGCCTTCAGTTGGAGAGGAAGTGGTCTGGGGTGAGGAGGTGCAGGCAGGAGGAGATGCGGGGGAAGCCCGCTCAGTGCACATGCCTGAGGTAAAGCCCCATCTCCTGGGCCTTTCCTTTCAGGTCCCCTTCAAGCCAGAACGTACTGTCGTCTTGTCCTGGGTCCTGATTCAAACTGAGCATCAACAAGCTGCCCCGTGGCAGAGAGTGTGAGGTCACGGGGCTGGGCAGCCTGGTTCCTAGAACGGTGGCGGCCCAGGCAGAGGATCTGGGCCGAAAGAGAAATCCATCCTCTTCTGTAGGAAAAGCCAAAGGGTCACCATGGCAACCTGCCGTGTGCTGGCTTAGGATGTGTGGGCTCTGTGCCACCACCCCGAACTTGGGCCCGGGAGAGGTACAGCATTTTGGCAAATGCCAAGGGGCAGAGGGGCCCCACCCCCTTGCCAGTAGAGTCTTAGAACCCAAAGAGGCCGTGCTCTACCTGGCAGCACACCTTTGACCCCACCTGAAACACACCCAAACACTAAGATCCAGGAGCCCTAGGCCTCTGGAGCACCTGAAAGAGCCAGGCTGGGGGAGGACACCACGGAGGTGGAGGGTCCGGTGGAGGACACCACGGAGGTGGAGGGTCCGGTGGAGGAGATGGGCCTCCGCCTTTCTGGGACTCACAGCCTAGTCGTGTGCCCAGGACCCATCACACAGGGAACCACAGCCCTCACTCAGGACAGCGTGCGATTACATAGTAAATGACGTGGCTGAGATGCTTTCTCCTCACAAGGAAGGAAATTCGGGGAGGCTGGGTTCAGCAAAGGCAGTAAGACTCAAAGGAGGGCCCTGGCTGGAATAGCTCAGCGGATTGAGCTCAGGCCTATGAACCAAAGGGCCGCCAGTTCAATTCCCAGTCTAAGGCACATGCCTGGGTTGTGGGCCAGGTCCCCAGTAGGGGGCACATGAGAGGCAACCACACACTGATGTTTCTCTCCCTTTCTTTCTCCCTCTTTTCCCCTCTCTCTAAAAATAAATACACTAAATCTTAAAAAAAAAAAAAAAAAAAGACTCAAGGGAAGAAGACAGAGAGCTAGGAAGGGTGCGACCCCCCAGGTTTCTCAGACGGAACGGCCAGGTCTCTGGGGGGTCTGCATGGCATCCGCTTCCTGCCAGATGAAGGGAGGGCAAGGAGCGCAGGTGCAGCCGTCTGCCTATCTGTTTGGAACGGGAGCAGCCAGGAGCCTGTTCTGGGATCCACTGTCATAAATTCCGATCCAGAGAGCAAACTGACCCCTTACTTCATCTCCCCCCACCTCTGCCTCAAGCAGCCCTTCCCCTCCACAGGTCCCCCATTCTCTCCCTGTCACTGCTACACTTCCTAATGGCGTGTGCTTGGAAGCCCAAACTTGCCGGACCTGCCCTAGGCTTCTGGAACCTGGGTTGCTACCTTCTGCCTCCCTGAGCCCATCTGCCTCCTCTTTCCCTGCAGCTCCAGGCCTGCTCTGTAGAAGAAGGCTTCTCCACAAACCTCACTCTCTCACAGTCACCCTCACCCCCCAGCACACCAAGGAGCTACTGGCTGTGCCCAGTAGCCTCTAGGGAGGGAGGAGGGCGCAGGCTGGGCGGGGTGGGGGCGGCATGCTGCAGGGCCCCAGACCTCACTAGCTCCTGACCAGGAAAATCGACAGGAGAGGCTGCGAGGTCTGGGACTGACAGGGGATCACGCTGAGGACAAGACCTTCTACAAATGCCTAGCTTCTCTGGATCAGTCTAACGGGACCACAACTATCTGCTGAATATTACAGATAAGATCAAAGGAAGTCAGGAAGGTGGAACATGTGAGAGGTGGAAAGAACCTTATGACAAGTTTGCTTGAGGACGCATCCATGTTGTCACTTTACTTTAGAAACCTGACCCTGGAGGGATGTGGGTCAAAGGCACCCAGTAAACCCCCAAAGGCCCCGGCTGCTCCCCTTCCCCACCTCCCCTCTGTCGCTGGGCTCCAGGGGTCAAAGGGTGGGGCCTCAGGACCACCATTCAGATTCAGGCAAGCAGACCCTCTCAAGTTTCAGGGTCCAAAGAGAAGACTCCAGAGGAGGAGCTCAGCCTAGGAGCACTGGGTAAACTAGGCTGAAAGCGGCCGGTACACCTACCGTCTCCATCCCAAAGGGAAAATTGAATTCCTGTACCAAGTCTCTTCCAGCCTCTCACCTCACCCATGTTTGGAAATGGTCCCCTAGCTCTGCCAGCCTTAGAGCCTGCCCTTCTCCCTCCACTTGGCACTGAACCTTACAACCAATCACCTAGGGAAACAGCTGGGCCTCGCCCTTCGCTAAGGACCCCAGAGCAGGGGCCCCAGCAGGGGCAATTGCAACAAAACTCACAGGTGACTCCAACGCACAGCGAGACCCCCAACGAGGGTGGTAGATAGGGTGGTCCGAAATACAGTGCACGCACCTTTGGGGGGCTCTCTCCTGCACCCGATTTAGTTCACTCCCACTCGTCCACAGCTCGAGCGTTCTCGCACTCCCCCACGCCACAGACTCATCTGGGCACCTGGCTGGAAAACCAGATTTCTCAGGAACCGAGCCACAGATTCTGCTCCCACTGGTCCAGAATGGGGCCTGGGGATATGCCTTTTTAGTGCCCAGGTGACTGTGAGGGGAAAAGACACAGCCTTTAAGAAACCCTGGGTTCTGATAGCTCCTTTGGGACGTACAAAGCATGTCCAACTCAGTTTCAGGGTTGGTTTTGGGGTTGGTTTGTCTTTTTGCCCCACAAAGTCACCTTTTGAATTGTACCTAGATTCAAATATACGAGAGCCTGAACTGTTTTATCCCTACTTTTGTGTAACCAACCTGAGATGGAAGTGAAACTTGAATACATGTGTACTGCCCACCACCCGCCGGCTAAAGAGGAATGCAGCGCCTGGGAAGGGTTGTGACAGAAAGTCAGGTTGGAAAAGGGGTGAATCCTCTCCCTCTCTCTCTCTCTCTCACACACACACACACACACACACACACACTCTCAGTTGGCGGGGTGAGTGTGAACTGAGAGGTGAGGGACAGGGTGTTCACAGAGACTTGACCAGGTTAGAAAGAGCTCTGGACAGGTGAAAAGGGGGGTCTTTGTGGGCCTCCGGTCAGTTCCAGAACTCCTTTTGGAGTCTGTCCTGGTTGCCAGCTGCTCCCAGACACCGCCAGTCTCTGCCCCCTTGTCCTGCTCCTTCCAATGCATGGCTGCACTTCATGCCTCAGCTCTGCCCTCCCACTCTCCAGCCTGCTCTTGCCCTCCCCGTCTGCCAGGGACACCTTGGAAGCTGCCTGCTAACCCTCTACCTGTGGATGGCCACCCTGCAGGCTTTTCGAAAGTAGTTTGTTTAAAACCTAACTCAAAAGCCTACCCCTTCTAAAAAAAAACATCTCCGTGACCTTGAGGTAGGTAGGGAATTCTTAGAGACACACACACTAACCAGTGAAAGACAGAGAAACTGAACTTCATTAACACAACAAGCTCTGGCTCATCAAAACACCCACCTTCTGAAGAAGAGGAAAAGTCCACTCCACCTTCCTGCCCCAAACCCGCTTTCCCTGCATGATCCTCTGGTGCAGGTAATGACAGCCACCCCACCCCCACTCCCCAAGTACCAGGCAGGCAGGTTTCTCCCTTCCCTTCGACCAGAGACACATTCCAGCAGTTCTACTGAGCCTGATCCCCATTACCTGGACCCTCAAAACCAAATGTCACACCCTCCTAACTGGTCCCGCTTCTAAACGTCCACTGTCCGGGCCCCTTGCGATGCTGCCAGGGTTGTCTTCCTAATACGCACGCCCAGTGCTCTCACATCCCAGCCCCCACCGCACGCACGAGGAAGCCTGAACTCCTCACCACAACAAGCAGGCCTCGGACAGCCTGGCCGCCCTCCTTTACCGTTTCCTCTCTTCTCACACTCTCCCCCCAACTCCCACACCCCAGTGGCCAGATCTCTTGCCGTTCCCTAAGCAACTCAGAAGCTTCATGCCTCCTTGTCTTTGTCCTCAGTGGTTCCTTTCCCTAAAATGCCTTCCTTAAATATCCCTATTGGAATTCTCAAGGGACACCTCATCCAGGAAGCTTTCCAGGAGCCCCCCAAAAGTTCTCTGGCCCTTCTTCGCTCACCAGATTTGGTGCCAGAAGCACAGAACGAGCCCCGTGCTCCCCTGACAGTGAGGCTCACAGTGAACGGTCTGCGCACTCCCACTCCTCAAGGGGCAGCGTGCACCTGCAGCGCGGGGCCCGTCCATCTCCCCAGTGCCGGCGCAGTGCTGGGTGTGTTCAGTAAGGCCTTAGTTCACGGCTGTGAACTCCTGCGTCTAGTGTACTGGCTCCTTGACAGAGTGACAGGGTCCAGCCTGCCACCCAATGCCTGAGCATCCCAGGGACCTCCTTGACAAATGAGCTGGTTTTTCAAGCAGAGCAGAAAAAGCATCACCATCGCATCTTTTCCATCGTCTGCCTCCTAGAAAACGCTACGAGAATGCTTCTAAAAGTTGAACTAAGTGTGCAAGAAAACTTGAGGTGCTCTAGACTCCAAACTCCTAGTGAATTTTTTAGACCACCTACCTTAGGGCCCCTCAGTGCCTTTCCCCACAGTCCCTGCAGGGCAGACTCCTGTTTCGGTGGAGGCCCTGCATGGCGTCCCTTCTCTGGCAAGCTTCCCCAAGGTCCTGGGCAGGGCCAGTCGGTTACTCCCATAGCCCCGTCCCTCACATTTCTGTAGGACCCCTCCCGGATTTCAGCAGCATCATTTATTCACTCAGCTGCCCACCTCTCCCAGGGGAGGGTGGCATCCCAGGGTGGGATTCTGATTTCCCTTTAAATTTGTTGCCTCCGTGTCTAGAACATGTTGGAACACAGGAGATACCCAGACACTCCCAGTGTTATCTTGAAGCCTGAACGAGCACACAGCATTTGCTCAGTCAGGGCTCAAGAATTCTTTGAAATAAGGAACCAATGACTGTATGATTAATGAAAAGAAAACTAGCAGCAAGGAGCAGAGAGCAGATCTAGGCAGCTCTCTGGCGACCAGAGCCAGAGCAGGGCTGTGAATTCCCTAGCGAAGGAAATGCCACAGGAAGCTGTGCTTGCCCGAGGGTGGGAGCGCTCCACAACATCACCTTCTTAGTGATGACATCAAGCCCCTCCCTTGTACCTAGACCTAGTGTCTAAGGACATGGACCGCGTCCCACCTTTCTGCTCCCGGCATAAAATGACATAAGAGGAAACAGGGACAGTAGCAGAGACGGAACACTAGACTCTGGCACCAAACATGTGAATTTTATTAAAGTTTTCTTTTTTAAAGAATCCTTATAGCCCTGGCTGGCGTAGCTCAGTGGATTGAGCGCGGGCTGCGAATCAGGCATCGCAGGTTCGATTCCCAGTCAGGGCACATACCTAGGTTGCAGGCCATGTCCCCCAGCAACCGCACATTGATGTTTCTCTCTCTCTCCCTCTCCCTTCCCTCTCTAAAAATAAATAAATAAAATATTTAAAAAAAAATAAAAAAAAAGAATCCTTATAAGGATGCTTTATGTATGTGCTTCTAGAAGAGGCATTTATGTGAGCCTCAGAACGCACTCAAATATTTAATGCAGAATTTATGGGCAGCCAGTAAAGGAGACAAGGGGAGCTACAGATCCTGATTCCTGTCCTCCTCCCCACACAAATTAGGAAATTCTAGAATCTCTGAGGTCTTCTAGTCTGTACCTGCCACATTGCTAATGAGAAAACTAAAGTGCACAGTGGAGACAGATCCCCTGGGATTGCTCGGGGACAGAAGCTGAGACCAGAACCCAGGCCTCCTGAATCTCACTCCAACCCTTTCAACGCCAGCTTACAATGCCCAACACAGACCACGAGAAACAGCAGTGCAAGGTGAAGGGCGTGGGGCCCAGTGAGTGGAGCGGAGGACTGGCCCTGAGGGCACCATAGGACCCGAACCTGGCACTGGTGGAGCGGCCTCCATACCTGCAGCTGAAGAGGTGGGGAGGGGAGGCAGCCTGGCGGAGGGCCGGGCCAGCCCCACGCTGCTCTCCTAACACCTCACTTCAGTTTCAGGAGGAGCCGAGACAGCAAACTGGGAAGACTCGGTTCTAGTTGAGCCCTGTGGCTGCAGACAAACGCAGCATGGGAGCTGGCATCCAGTTCTGCCCACGCGACCGCTCCACAAGGACACCCATGTGGCTGCTACCTACTTACCCAGGGGAATCTTAGTTTCCTAACACTAAAATTGGATACAAGTAGTTCTTACAGTGATTCTGGATCATATATCTGTCAAACAGGAAGTATGCAACTTAATGATGCGTTTGATGGCCTTTATTCAAGGGAGAACAATCCACGGAGCGGGGAACAGAGTACCTCACAAGAAGTGGACCGTTCTTCCCGAGCACTAGAAGAGGCAATGCGGAAACAGCACCGGATTGGCTAGGAAGTCGGGGATTTCCTTATAAGGCCAGCGGGTCTGATTTTTCTAGAGAAAGGTCAACTAGCTAAAGCTGAGCTGGAGGGCTAGGATGGGTGTGCGCTATCCCTGGGTTTCCCTGACAGGTGTTTCCTGTAAGTGCAGCTGACCTGGGTTGAGATGTGTGACGTAGGCCAGGCCACTGGGGCAGCCTCCCTTTCATGGGTCCTGAAATGTGAACTAACTTTATCCCAGTTTAGGATGACGGTGAAAGGAGTGCTCCTGGCACTGTGCCTGGCGTGCAGTAGGTGCTCAGTGAAGTCCTCCCCCTGGGGCCTAGTTCAGGCTCTGCTGCGGCCAGCTGCCAGATTCCGGGTGAGTGACAACCGCCTGCCTCACCCCTTGCTTGCTCACCACCAAAAAAAATGGGGGTTGTTTGAAGAGCTTTCCTCTCTTACGTGAAACGGTCACTCTAGCGTGCAAACAGCCCACCCACTTAAGAGACAATGGGGAACCTCTGTGATGACAATGTCACAGTCTATCCAAAAGGCCGGCAGCCCTGGAAGTCACGACTGCTCACAGGCTGTCCCGGGAACACCCTTAAAACACGTTCAGCCTGTCGGTGGAGCAGACTGTCACGCCTGCTCCAAATGGCAGCATCTCTCTGAAGGCTGATGTTATTTCTGAGGCCACTCTGCAAAAGTTCAGGTTTTCATTAGTCTATATGTGGTGAGTAAGTGTGGAACATTTGCCAGTCAGAATACCCTAAAGCTGCCACTTTACATATTTTGCTAATACTTTGGTTTTCGTCCTTAATGGTCTACTCTGTGTTGACATTTCTCCAGTCTCCTATATGAAAGCCCAGGGGATCAAATTAATCCACCCAGTCCCAAAGCCCCCAGCGCAATGCCCCCTGCTGAGTGGGTGTGCGGTGATGGCTTACTCAATGGAACAGAGCGCAGCAGGAGACGACCCTGTGGACATTCGCAGGCTGGTCTTCCCGGGGCAGACAGGCAGCAGTCTGTTGAGACTGCGGGGTTATAAAGCAAGAGAAAGCAACATGTGCTCAGCTCACAGAAGCAGCAGCAGCGGCAGTGGTGCAAATGGCCAATAAATACATGAAAAGATGTCCAACCTCACTTATTATCTGGGAAATGCCGATTAAAATCATAACAAGATACCATTTTCCCCAACCGTTAGATTAGCAAAATATTGATGTTGGCAAAGGTGGGAGTCTTCTCATGCCCTGTTGTAGGGGCACAAATTGGTGTTGGCTTTTTTGGAGGGCAATTTGGCAGATTTTATAAAATGCAAAATACACGTTCCCTTTGACCCAGCATTGTCTCCTTCTAGAGAAACACAGATGTACAGAGTCCTAACCACGGGTGTTTACTGTCGCGATGCTCACACGGCAGATTGCTGTAAACACCACAAATGCCCAAGAAGAAAATGGTTAAATACAATCACAGCAATGCTTATGGCGGAACACGACAGCAACCAATCATGTGGCTCGCCTGCCCAGACTTACAGTACATGAAAAACCAAGCTGTCCAGTGAAACTACGGTGTGGTTCCACTTAAATCCGAAAGGAAAAGAAAAAGGCACTGTGAAGCAAGATTATATACTTACACACAGAGACGGAGAGAAGAGCCCTGTCAGGTACCTCTGGTGGAGGAATTACAGTGGGAGTGGGGGTGGGGAGGGAGGTTTTACAGTAAGAATGTATCTGTGTAAAACTTATATAATTCAAGTTTATTTATTATTTTTTAAAGATTTTATTTATTTGTTTTTAGAGAGGGAAGGGAGGGAGAAAGAGAGAGAGAGAGAAACATCAATGTGCAGTTGCTGGGGGCCGTGGCCTGCAACCCAGGCATGTGCCCTGACTGGGAATTGAACCTGCGATGCTTTGGTTCGCAGCCTGCGCTCAATCCACTGAGCTACGCCAGCCAGGGTGATAATTCAAGTTTATTTTTAAAAAATGATCAAGCTACTATTATATGCTAGCCCTGTGCTAAAAGCGTAAATGTTATGTATTACCTTAAAAACCCAGACAACTCTGAGATTCGATGTGTCCATTCAGCGAATCTTCACCTAGCCCTCTGAAGGCCAGTCCTGGGGGCAGAGGGGTGGAGCCCCAGCACAGAACAGCTCAGGAAGGGTGGAAGCAGAAAACCAAGGGGTGAGTGCTGACGCGCCCGGGAGAACAGAGGGCTGCCCTTTGCAGCCACAGTGCAGGAACCTCGATTTGGTAAATTTAAGCGATGCCTGAGGTCCCACAACCCGGAACAGATTAAGTCAGCATTTGAACTCACCTCCAAAGGCACCCCGCCCTCCAGGAATGTGAAGCATTGCTACCTGCCGGGCAGCCTGAGGGCAGGGCAGGGGAGGTTGGATCTGACTGTCGGGGGAAGGGGGAGGGGAGAGGAGAGGAAAGGAGGGGAGGGAAGACTATGATATTGGATGGAAGATTATTTGTTATTGTATTTTTTCAAACTGATATATTTATTGATTTTAGAGAGAAAGGGAGGGAGGGGTGGGGGAGGGAGGGAGAAAGAGAAAGATTGATTTATTGCTCTACCTACCCATCCATGCACCCACTGGTTGAGCATGTGCCTTAACAGGGGGTCAAACTGCAACCCTGGCCCACCGGGATGACACTCCAAACAGCTGACCCTCCTGGCGAGGGCTGTGTTATCATCACTGATTTAACATGTACTAAGCCTCTAATAAGTGTAAGAATGCACCAGTTCCTCCCTTCAGGCTGGGAGTCTGAAAGAGACCAGATTCTAGATCAGCAGGACTGATGGTATCCTTGCCCTGAGGCGATTTAGAATCAGATTGGAGTGAAGAGTTTACAGAGAAAGCCCTAACGTCCCAGCTGTGTCTGAGCCCTAGAACCTCAGCACACAAATGGAGTCCGAAGCCCCTACCTCTGGCTGGACGGCTGTTCCAGCTGCTCGGCTAGGCCTCTGCACCCCTCCGCCTCGCACTGTTGGGAACCAGGGAAGTAATACCTGTGAGAAGCCCTTCCTAAACCAAGCCCTCCCTTGGGTCCTTTAGCTCTGATAATCAGTAGAAAGAGGGTCCCAAGACTTGCCTTCCTTTGGGAGAAGGAACCACCTCACCTCTGACCTCCCCACCACCTGAGCCTGGGTGTTCTCCCAGGCCAAGGCGGGCTCTCCTGGGTTCAACCACAGCAAAGGCCCAGTGGGAACAGCAGGAGCGCAGTGTGAAGAAGAGTGGAGGCACTGCCTTACCTGTGGGGGTCTGCACACCCAGATCCTCGGGCCCCATGCTATTCTCCAGGTACACCTGTCAGCACCCCTGGAAATCAAGGGCTTGGGCTCTGGAGTGGAAACCCAAGGGCCAAGCTCCCTGAGAAGGGGTCCCCCATTCACCCACCTCCCAACGGCTCAGTCACCAGCAGGTGGTCATGGAGCCTCCTCTCCCTGCCCAACACCAGGCTGGGTGCAATGGGAGAAGACATGACCAACACATTCAATAGTGAAAAAATACTCTAAGAAACCTTGTGTTAAATCCAACAGTGTTATCAGTAAGGGCTACGGGAATGCAGAGAAAGGAAGAAGTCAGTGTAGACTGGAGAAATCCTGGAGAGCTTCCTGGAGAAGGCAGCAGCTCTTGAACTCAACTCTGAAGAATGGCGAGGGAAAAGCACAGCATGAAAAAAAGCAAAGAGGAGGGAAGGAGCATGGCAAGTATAAAGGGGAGGCTGGCCCCTCACATTAGAGAATGGTAGTGAAGTGGGGTGGGTGACAGTGAGGATTGAAGCCTCGAGAAACAGCCAGAGGCTCTCCGATGTGACAGGGGAGACAACAGGGACCCACTCTCGGTTCTATAGCAGGGCCTGGTCATGAATAAGGCAGTCTGATCCTTAAAACAATCAGTAAAGAGGCGCAGAGAATAGGAGCTGGGACGGACAGAAGATGACGCTTCCCCACCCGAGAAGGAATTCCCGCTTCAGCCTCAGGGAGGAAAGAAAGGCCCCGTTTTCCTCATCCACTGGCTTTACATTTCATTCATGTTGTGATATTCTACGTCTTAATTTTTTTTTTTGTGGTGCGGGGGAGGGCAGGAAAGTCTGGGAAGGCCGGCAATCTCAGATGGACTGAAAAGTAAGGAGGAGCCCTCACTTAATAACTGTGGCCTGCCCGACAAAGGTGGGCACTGGAAAAGGAAATTACGCAGAGGAGGATGCTTTGGGGGAAGAAGGTCCTGCAGGGAAGGGGCAGGTGCAGACTGGAGTCTGGCGGTAGCCCCACCCACCGTGGCCCCAGCCACCTCCTTGCTGCTCTCTGCGCACTGCTCCCTGTGTTCTGCCACCACAACCCCCCACTCCCGAACAGGCCATGCTCTGCCGTACCTCGGAACCTCTGCACACACCGCACACCACTTCCCTAAACTCTGATTCATCCCTTAAAAGCCACTTCTTGATGATGTGTGGATGACCCCCTGCAGAATGAGTCTAAGTCCCTCCCTGGCTGGTCTGGTGTGACTCAGCAGTTTGAACGCCAGCCTGCAAACCGAAAGGTCACTGGTTCGATTCCCAGTCAGCGCACATGCCTGGGGTTGCAGGCCAGGTCCCCAGTTGGGGGCGTGTGAGAGGCAACCAACTGATGTATCTCTCGCACATTGAAGTTCCACTTTTTTTCCCTCTCTCCCTTCCTACCTCTAAAAAATCAAGTAAAATCTTATAAAAAAAAATGAGTCTGAGTCCCTTCGGGCGATGCCCTTCCTGAGGTGCCCAAACCCTCAGCCTGTCACGGGACAACTAAGAGTCCCCTCGGCCTCCGGTTGCCCCAGGACCCCACTCTACACTCAGGTGAGGAGGGCTCTGGGGGTCAACTCTGTGACAGTGCCCTGCAGGGACTTCTAAAGAGCAGGTGTCTCCTTCTGAGGTGGGGAAATGCTGAATGGACCTTCAGGTGGCATTGCCTGGGAAACAGCGAGGGGTTGGTGGGGTGGGGGGTGCTCTCTTTTTGGAGTTGGGGATGGAGAAGAGGCAGAGGCCAAAGGTTTAAGATTTTCTAGAAAAGTTTTCGATGGCTGTTGAAGCTGGGTGACAGGCCCACGGGGGTTCGTTACTCCTCTCTCGCTACTTCTGTGGGTGTCGGAGACAGTTCACAGTATAAGTCTTCTTAAATCTTAGTAGGAAACTTAAAATTGGGAAAATTTATCTATTACCTTAATTTTCCCAGCAGGTTGAGAAAAAATTCCCTTATTTATTTATTTTTAAAGATTTTATTTACTTTTTTTGCTCTGGCTGGTGTGGCTCAATGGATGAGCATGGGCCTCAGAACCAAAGGGTCACCGGTTTGATTCCCAGTCAGTGCACAGGTCTGGGTTGCCGGCCAGGTCCCCAGTGGGGGTGCGTGAGAGGCAACCACTCACTGATGTTTCTCTCTCTCTCTTTCTCCTTTCCTTCCTCTCTCTCTAAAAATAAATACATTAAAATGTTTAAAAGAAAAGATTTTATTTACTTTTTAAAGAGAGGGAAAGAGAGAGAGAAAGAGGGGAAGAGAAACATCAATTGGCTTCCTCTCACAAGCCCCCAGCCCCCTCCACGCCTGCCCGCCTTCAGCCCAGGACCTGGCCCGCAACCCCAGCATGTGCCCTGCCGAGAATCAAACTGGTGACCTTTCGGTTCCCTGCGTGGTCTGATGCTCAGTCCACTGAACCACACCAGCCAGGACAGGTTTCCTTTTTCATCGTAACTAAGGGCAAGCTTCCACATTGCTTCTTCAAGGGAGCAGGTGGAGGACTACAGAATTTCTAGAAGCTTCTGTAGGTTTGAAAGTCCTTAGATCTAAGCTTCTGGCCCCAAGGCTAAGGAAGGGCAGAAGCAACACCACGCATAACAAGGGCTTGAAGAGCAAAGCCCCTCCCTTCGCTCCAGGGGGTCAAGATTTGGGCAACTGACCAGAGGGGGAAATGGTCCCAGTTCCCAATTTCTATCCCAGAGATCACACCTGGGTTGCCGGCCAGGTCCCCAGTGAGGGTGCTCGGGGTCTAGTCCCTCTCCCCTGCTAGACTTGGACTGGCTGCCCCCCTTCTAGGCTCTACCAGGAACGTGATGTCTGCCTTCCCAGATCCTGAAAACAATCAGGTCGCCAAATCCCCACCCTGTTTGGAACTTTCTCTAGAGCAAATCCCCAAACAATGTTCTGAGGACAATGCCTTCCTCTTCAGGCCTGGGGTAAAGACAAGTGAGAGTGACGGTGAAATGCCCCAGGTGGTGGCAATTCACAGCACCTCCCATTTCCGCTCCCTTCCCCGGGTTGGAGGGTCCACGTGTCTTCTCTCTAATCAAACAGGACAGCAGCACCGTCCTTGGTGGTCTGGTCTTCCCCTGGCCTTTCCTTCTCCACCGCCTCCACCTCTGCCCCTCTCCCGGCTGAAGCCCTCCACGGGCTGGCTCCCACCCTCCTCACGACCCCCACCAAAGCTTCTCTTAGAAAAGCCACCAGCTACCTCCATTTCATCAGAGGCGAGGGTCATGTCTCAATGGATTCGGCTTCCACAGGGCTGGGTGGCCACTCTCCCCAGAGAACCTTCTCTCTGAGACTCCACTCTCGTCTTCCTCCAAGGCCTCTCCACTCTGTCCCTGCTGCCCTCCACCCCTGCTCTCTATGAGGACCATAAACGTAGGGATTTCTATAAACGCAATCCTGAGACTTGTTTCTGCCCGCTGCCTCCCCGCCACCTCGACACCCTCCCCCCACCGCCCGCTGTGAGCTCATCAGTTTCCATGGACTTAAACACCAGGTTCTGCTCTTGACTCCCTCCCTACCTTCGTGTCTGCAGCCTGCCCGCACCTTCCTCCACTCAGGCGCCAGGCACCTCAGCATCTCACCTTGAACTCTACATTCCAAAACCTGTTCCTCCCAGTCTTCCCCATCTGATGACGTGACACAACCATCATCAGCGTTCAGGCCAGACCCCTGGGGGTCATCCTTGAGCCCTCCCATTCCCTCCCCTGCCTGCCTTCCATTCATCGGCATACCCTACTGATTCTATCTCCAACATCCGTCCTGGATCTGCCCTGTGTGTCCACCGCCGCCCCTTCCATTCACTTCCCATCATTCCTCTGCACAGAGACCGTCGATGGCATCCCAGCGCACTTAGAATTACAGCAGCTTTCGGCTGGCACCCACAAGGCCTTGAAGGATCCGACGCCTGCCGCCTCCCAGCCCCGCCCGGCCCCACTATCTCCCTTGCTCATTTCACTCTGCACACACTGGTCTTTCATTCCGCCAAACAAGTCAGCGTCTTGCTCGTGCTGTTTCCTCTGCTAGAATATTCTCTCCTACCCTGCCAGCTCTTTGGTTCCTGCGGATCTCGACTTAAATGTCACTTCCTCCGAGAAGGCTCTCCTGACTGTCCCACCCAGAGGAGGCCTGTGTTGTCCCCCATTTCAGCCCGTTTACTTCTTTTCTGCCTGTTTCTCCCGCCAGAACGCCAACTCCACGAGCGCAGGAGTCACACCCGAACACACTGCCTGATACTCAGTTAGTGTTCAATAAACATTTGTGGAAAGAACCCATGAACCACTCCCTGCCTAGGGATCAAGCAGTCCCCTGAAGTACGAGAGGTCAGCCCGAAGGACACCGGCCACGGCCTCAAGGGGCAGTGGAAGCTAGCTTCTGGTTTCCAACACTGTGGCACCAGCTGGGGCCCAGGCCAGAAGGCACCTCACCTCCCTTTTCCAGCGTGCCAGCCACTCGTCCCGCTTGCGCTTGCTGATGTAGTAGGGGTCCCCCGCCTGGAAGGTGAGCCGCGGCATGGGCCGCTGGCGGAGGCTGGACTCCCAGCCCAAGCCACCCCGAAGCCGGCCCCGGGAGCCCTAGGACAGAGAGACAACAGAGAGACAGACTGCCATTAAGGTGGGCACGGACAGCCCCACTGCAGGGTCTGCTCCTCGTGGAGGGGATACTGAGGAGCCACTCACCTCGAACAGAAAGAACCCAGGAGCTCTGACTCCTGTCCAGAGGCGCCAACCCCGCAAGTGCTGGGCAAGGCCATGTCTGGGCTGGAGACTGAGCGGCTGGGTGTGGGTGGGGGCACATGGGCAAACACCAAGAGGACAGGTGCTTGGTCTTGGAGGGCACTAGACGGCTGTCTCGGGGGACGTCCACCCTCCACACCCACTTCCTCTCCTCCTCACAGAGGGGCGTGTAAAGAAGGGGACAGGGGCCGCCTCAGGCTCCCCTCCCACACGCGCCACGGTCAGTCCGAGCAGTGGCTTTCTTCTCCTAGGATCGGGACCCACAGAGCCCCTGGGGTTGAGGGAAACACTTGCCTCCATTTTCATGGTTTCGATGTTGGTCTCCTTCCGCTCTTTGCCTGTGGGGAGGGAAGAACAAAGGGGCTGTCGGCAGAGCTGCGGGAGCGGGCGGAGGCCCCACGTGCTGCCTGGGGTGCCTGCCATGGGGGCGGGGGTCCTCCAGCCACTTGGTTGTTTGTGTGTCACACGTGACGGCCCACGAGGTGCCAGGTGCCATGCTGGCCCCGAGGACTCAGACCATGGCCAGAGCAGAGGAGGGGCTGGGGCAGGGCGGGAGGCCCAAAAATCCAGGCAACAAAAGCCAGGGCTGCGGGTGCAGGCCCACGGACTCTGTCCTAGCACAGAGAGGGGGTCATCTATTGCAGAAGCAGCCCCATGCCGTTCTTCCCAGTCGCCAGCACTCCTTTCCCAGAGGAGGGGCCAGCTAGCACAGCCTCCCCTGGCCCCCAGACTGGAACTTTCACTTCTGGGTGTGGGGCCCTGGGGTGGGGAAACCAGTAGGGTATAGGGCCACTGGAGCAAGACTCTGGTGAAGCAACTTCATTTCTATGAGACTCGGTTTCCTCGTCTGGAAAATAAAGACGCTGGAGGTAATTTCTAGGGTCCTCCTGTGGTCCCCAAACTACGACTCCATTATTGATATCTGCCCCTGTACGCCCTTCCCCACCCCATTCTCAGGTTCCTGAGCTCAGCCTTCCTTCTAAAAGGATTGTGACCGCCTCCCTGAGACCTCTGCAACCTCTCCTGGTCTGCGTCCTCACTGAATGGAGGGAAATAAACCTCTTAAAATCTTTACGTTACTAGGGACGTTAAATGCCTAGAATAGGGCTCCGCGTGTAGTAGGTATTCAATACAAGTTAGTTTTGTTCCCCTTCCCTAAGGCAGCAGTTCCCTGCGCCTCTTCCCTGCAATTCCTCCTCTGGATCGTGCCTCCTGTTCCTGGAGGGAGGGCTCCTCTGCGGGCAGAAGCCCCAGTAGCCACGGTTTTTAGGAGAGCTTAGAGCATTTTTCACTCCTTGTCCTGCTCCTGGTCGAGGCAGGAGGGCAGCCACATTCCTACCTAATATCCCTGCCCTGCTACCCTGGTCCTGTATGTGTCCTTCCCTCCCAGGGCAGAGGCGGAGGGGGACACGAAGAGGCAAAAACGGAAAAAACAGCCCCTATCCTCCTAGCTCAGAAGCGGAAACCCGCCACAGCACTAAAGGCTTCGGAATCCTCCACCCCCAGAGAATGTTTCTTTCCTTCGCTTTCACCAGACAAGGGGCTGGGGCAGTTCTGGGTTACCTGGGACCCAGAGCCCCGGGGAAGCCGGGCGTCAGCACCAGCGTCCGGGCACCCTGCAAGCCCGCACTCCCGGGACTACACGTTGGGCGCGCCGCGCCCGCAGGGCCAAGCTGGCCGGGGGCGGGGAGGGAGCGCGGAAGTCGCTCGCGGGCGCACGCGGTACTCGCTGATGCTTTTTACAAGACAGGCCTTTCAAGGTCTCACGGGGACTTTCTCAATCTCTTCCAATGTGTTTCCTTTAGGTCCTGTCATCTCTCCACTGCACGCTTCCCAACACTTCTTCGGGGCCCAAGAGCAGGGCTCGCCATACGGCCAGCCGGAGCACCCCCGTCCCCCACCCCAAGTGCTCTGTGACACTTTGACCGGCACGTTCTGCCTGGCGGGGCTCTGCGCTGCAAGAAGGGGACACCTGCCCTCGGACCTGATGGCACCCTCAGGACCTCCCACGTTTCCTACCGGGGTCCTCTTCGACATTTGATCTAGGGGAAATCACTTATTTATGCGAATGAACGCAAATTAACCGCTGAAAGAAAGAAATGGTAAGGATGAGGGATTACTCCAACAGCCCCTGGATTTTGCAGATGCGGAAACTGAGGCACGGGGAGTGCCGTGACTTACTACCTGAGCTGGAAAGACAGTTCACTTTATACGGCACCAACTTGATGCCCCCCTTTTCTTAATGCCTGGCCCCATGTTCTCCCAAAAGGAATTACTTTTCCTTATGTAGTTTCTAACTGCCTTCTCTCTGGAATTTTCTTCCGGACAGACTGGCCTCTGCGCATGCCCAGTTGAGTGATATCACACACCCACACTTGAGCAAGCAAAACAACAAACTGGGCTGCCTCAGAATGCAGCACTTGTCCGGAGTCAAGGAGGGTCAGCTGCTTTCTCAACACTTCCTCTGCAGCCAGCCCATCTGCTCCTGGCCCGGACCCAGGGCCACAGGCGGGGCCAGGTGGCCGTGTGCCTCCCAGGTTGGCCCTGGCAGACGTGGTCCTAGAGGCAGCGGAGGCCAGGGTGCTTCTAACACTTACCTGTGGGTCTGGGACCATACTCAGCAGGGGGCCACCCCAAATTCCCTTTAAAATTAACCTAAATCTCCAAGAAAGGGCTAGGGCCAGGCTTGCCCAGAGGGCAGTCGCCTGCCCGACTCGGGTGCTCAGGATGACGAGAGAGGAGCTCAATGCTGACCCTGATCTGGTCCTTTAGTAGTTGTACTGTCTTGGGTGGGTAACCAAACTCTCCAAACCCTCAATTTCCCCATCTGAAAAATGGGGATGAGTCTTTCTCGCAGGATCACGAGGTTAAAGAACACACGCAGAACAGGGCTTCTCGCTCTAACACGCACTGGAATCATGAGGATCTCTCTAACAAGCAGATTCTGATTCCCCAAGTCTAGGGTGGGCCCGAGAGTCTGCGTTCCTAACTTCTCTGGTGATGCCAGGTGGACCACTCGGAGTAGAGGATGCAGAACACTCAACAAGTTCAAGAAAAGGAGGCCACCCTGCTGTCGTTACTGTTAGCACAGTGATGGCATTAGTGCTGGGAGCGCAGGAGCCTTCTTAAGGCCACCACCTGCCTGTCCAGGTGGCTCTCGTCGCGATTACTCATCATCTCCCCAGCTCCTCCCTCTTTCTCCTGGCTGTCCTCTCAGGATCTGGGGCTCTGGCAGTGCCCACAGGAGGGTGCTCCGCCCACAGGAGCTCTGCCTTAGAGCCCTCGATTTTTCCTGCATGGGACCTAGTGAGAGGGCTTCCGGGAGAGACAGAAGGAGGCCCCTGAAAAGAAGCCTGGAATGAGGGGAACTGAAGGGAGAGCAGAGCCCAGCCCCTTCCTCCTTGGGTTCTTCGTTTCCTTCCTCCTCAGAACCAAGCAGCTGAGCATGTACTCTCTGTGGCTGACGCTGAAATGGTGGCCAAGCCTCTAGTAGGCCCCTGCCCACTCTCTAGGTAACACCTCGTCAGTCTCAGCAGCCGGCAGTTCACAGAGGCCTTCAGGGATCCCACCAGCTCCAACCCCTGCCAGCCTCTCCTCTGCCTGGGCTGCAGCAGCCGCGCAGGAATGCTGAGGCCCGACTCAGTGATCAAGGAAACTCGGAGTGTTTTTGCCCACTGTGCTCAGCACTAACATTCTGAGGGAGATCCGCCCGATGCAGAAGTCACTCTTGAACCATCTCCCCCTTTACCCCTCCTGTCCCTGGCCATTTGTCCATCTCTGTCCATCTCTGTGTCCACCTCGCTCATCCGAGCCGCCCTCTTTGCCTCTGTGCTTGCAGCAGCTCCTAAGCACTCGCCCTACCTCCCTCCCCTTTGTTCACTCCATTCCAGGATCCAGACGGCAAACTGATCTTTCCAAAATGTACAGCACACCATGTCAGCCCTGGGAGCAAGGTCTCAAAGGCCGAGCTGGGACTGTCTGCTCTTCCCCTCACCCTCGTCTGTCTGTCTCCCTTGCCTTCTCCACTCCAGCCTTGTGGGTTCCTGTCCGGTCCCTAAGTGCCTTGCTCCTTCCCACCTGGGAGCCCTCAGCCCTGGCCTCACTCCCTTCCTGCACCACCCCTCGCCTGGGGAGGCCTAGCTCCTCCTTCGGCTTTTAGGGGTAACAGCCCAGGCCAGCTGGGCTCCTCTGTTAGAGTTCCTCACAGGATCATGTTTATTTTCCCTATGACAGCTTTTCTCTGGGTATAATCACGCCCTTTTCAGTGCAGATTTCTCATTAGTATCTGTCTCTCCAGCAGACTGTGCGGTCCTTGAGGGCAAGAACTAAGTTTTTGTTCTTGAGGATTTCTCCAGATCCTGGCACAGACCAAAGGGTGTTTAATAAATACCTGTCGACGGACTGAAAGAGGAGCTCCTGAGAACACATGGAAACGGAGACAGGGAAATCCCAAACCGAGAGCAAACCGTCCAGGTGAAAAGCAGCCTTGGAGCTACAGTTTCGTCCTGTCACCAAGAAAGGACCGCCTGGGCCTGGGCCCAGGGCTGGACCGGGGTGCCAGTGGCGGGGGGCTCCAGGAAGCTGGGAGTCAGCCAAGACCTCCTGGGACCAGCACATTTGGTAGGAAAGGCGGGCAGGTTCTGCTCTCGCACACCTGGCCTTTTTAACAGGAGGATGGTGGGCACGCCCCTATCTCCTCCTTTCCCTCCAATCTGGCCCCTGAACACTCCCACCAAACGTCAGGACGCATCCTGGAGGCACTCGCTCTGGTGAGTCTAGGGGCCCAGGGCCAGCCCCCCCAAACCCCACTGCAGAATAAAAGGGAGAGTAGAAGGACACACTGACACTGAAGTCAGAGACCGGGACAGACCGAAACCTGGTCCTGCCGCTTGTGGGCTGGGGGCCTCTGAGCAAGGCACTTCATCTTGCTAAGCCTCCATTTTTTTCCACCTTAAAATGCGGATAATAATGCCTCTGGAGGGAGATTGTTTGGAGGAGTAAAACAAGGAACACAGAACACCTCGGAAAACTCTTTGCACTTAGTGGGAGCATCATAAATATCAGATGAATAATAAATGAAAGACTTTTTTTCATTAATTTGGAAATCTCTTTCTGGAGATGCTCTCAATCCTGCGTGAATGTTAGGTTTGGATCCATACAAAATGATTTATGCCAATTAATCAATTCACTCATTCCACCACACACACTTGGAAGGAAGACGTTCTGGAACTAAAGTGCACATATGCAAAGCAACCTGGCAGGGCCCCGGGAGCAGCACATGTGATAATGTGTGAGAAGGCGCCGCGTAAACTGTGAAGCCCTGTACAAATGCTAGTTGTGCTCATTACTAGCATGTTTACAGCTTGGTTGGCCCTGAAATCACTGGCTTAACCTGAAAGGGAATAGTGGGCAACTTTCCAGGACTCCAGGGCTAGGCCAAGAAGTCCCCGGAGGAATGGAGGAAGAAGAGGCTGAGGCTGGGCGACGCACTGGCCGCCGCCCCTCCCCCACCCCAGTCTGTCCCAGCGGGAATTTAGTCCAGTCACGTGAACTGTGGTGGGCTCGGGACAACTGGGCTGGGGGAGGCTCACTGGGCTTTTAATGCCCACGAGGGCACCTGCTGCCCCCGATCACCCAGGCCAGGGGCTACAAACACAGCAATCCCTAAAAGCCACAGGTCTTATGGGAGAGTGAGCAGGCTGGGTAGGGGCTGAGGGAAACAAGTGCACAACCGGCCTGGGGAGGGTTTGGGGTGGGGGATGGGGACAGCTCGCCCCAGTCCAGCAACCGCTGGCATTCTGCAAACCCACACTGTAGACCTGCCAGATCTAACTTTATTCCCCCACAAGAAGCAAAAACTCCAGATTTGTATGAGAAATGTCTTGATTTTGAAATATTGGAAATTAATATGTTTAAATGTTTAAAATGCTACATGGGCCAAAAAAACCTGTGCGCAGGCTGCACTCAGTCAGTAGCCTCCCGGGCACAGCCTGGATGAGGACAGCTTCAGCTCCCCGGCCCAGCCCGTGCCTCCGGGGACCAGTGAGGCGCCAAGTCTCCGACCCTCGGGCAAGCCCCACGGAGGCTGCCCCTTGAACTGGGGACTCACCCTCTTCCGTGGAGGTCCCACGGCCGTCTTTGGGGGTACAGCAGCCGTTCTCCACGGCTCTGGAGGCTTCGGACGGGGTCTCGGCTGCGCCCTCTCCCTCGGCTGGGGCCCCGCCCTTCTGACCCCCAGCGGGGCTGCCCTCCTCTGGCTGGGGCTCACTCCGCTTCTCCAAGTCCCCATTGGGTAACAGCTCTGAGGGGCCCGAGTCCTGGCCCGTGGACAGGGACTTGGAGGTCACCGCAGGGTCCTTCGGTGTGTCACTGCTCTCCACCTGGAAGGATGAAGAAAGAACACAGGAGGCGGTCAGGCCGGCGTCCCGGCCTCTCTCAGATCACCGGCTTCTGCGGTGCTGGTAAAAGCCGCACCCTCTCTATCTAGACAATTCTGCTCACACAAATGTCCGTGCAACTTTGCATGATGTTCCTATATGCACAATTTCGCTCAGTTTCAAGGGGTTCATGGGCCTGGCCCCCTGAAGACAAGGGGCCCACAGACTCCCGCTTAAGAAACAGGGGAAAAACACAGCCAGATTTGCCCGTCTGACTCCACGGCCCACGCTGCACCCCCACACCTACCCTCGCCGAGCTGACATAGCACTCCCCAGCCTCCTGCAGCCCCTGTTAAAAACAAATGCTCCCCATGATATCCCTATTTCTAATCAGGACTCCTCCTCAGAAGGTTCTGATCTGCCTTCTGGGCCAGAGCTTCCCAGCTTTCCTCTCGGCCTCTCAAGGCCTAAACTCAGTGAAGAGCTGACAGAGATACCGGAGTGGGAGGGTCAAAGGCCCCCCCCAAAAAAAATGCATTCCTCTGGGCCCCAAAGCCCAGTACTAGTCTTTCCCTCAGCTTTGGCCCTCATGGGTTCTCCCGGTGCTTGGACCCCAGGAGAGCCAGGCCCCAGCTGCAGTCTGTACGGCACCCCCCCAGCACGTGGTCCCAGGTTCCCCCTCCAAAGGAAGTGCACTGCTTTGTCCCCGAGAGCCTAAGAACTAAACTTGCTACAAGAATCACATCAAGAGTAATCGTCACTGTCCTTCGTAAGTGTCACTTCTCAGAGAGCAAAGCTCCTCTCACCTATCACCCTGTGCATTTGGGTCTTTCTCACTCTCTGTCACAGCTGCCCAACCCTCGATGGAGGGGACGCTGCACAGATTAGTCACCCAGTTCCCCAGTGGGTTCCCCAGTGGCAGGCAGTTAGGCCAATCTGCTTCTTTGCTGCAGTGGACAAGTGCACTTGGAGCCCTGCGCACCCGCGTATTTCCGCAGGCCGGTCCCAGAAGTGCAGTGGCTGGGGAAGAGGGCCTGCCCACCTCAGTGTGAGTGGAAATGGCCAAATAACCTTGAGAGAGTGGTACTACTCAAGTGCACCCTGAAAGGCGGCTTCTGCTCTAGGGGTCTATGACCTCAACTCTGAGCCTGCTACTGTCTGGTGACAAAGCCTAGGAGGTGGAAAATAGGGACAAGAACCTTGGGGAAAAAATAAAAATAAAAACCAGAACTAATCCGGAGTCCTTCTTGGATGAGGCTGCAGGCACATGGAGCAGCATGAGCGTGGGCAGAGGGAACTCCAGGACCCTGGCCAAGCCGTGCTCCGGGCTGTGTGGGGCAGCCTGGGGCAGGCCTGCATCCAGGAAGAGAGCCTCCCAGGGAAAGCTGCAAATGTAGGGTGCGGGGGTGGCTGCAGCAAGAGGAAGGGGAGGCCTCCAACGGAAGCGGAAATGAGAATTCCTCCACGAGACTTGGGGACTGAGGGCCGAAGACAGCAGAGCTAGAAGATCAAACACAGGAATGCAAGTGCAACAAGAAGGCCCTGTCTCTCTCTTCAGCTGCCATCCCCGCATGGCAGGACCGATGCCCTCCACCCAGAATGCAGACCGTCTTTCCCACCTCCCTGCTCAAACCCACAGGGCTCCCTGGCCTAGGGGGCCCCTCCCTGGTGTAAATCCCCTCATCCAAAAGACTTTCTCTGGTGTGTGAGAAAGCCCATTGGCCTAGGCAGCCTGCAGAGTGCAGCACGCCTAGGCCCCACAGCCACCCCAGAGCCCAAACACAGCACTCCGGGGGAGGCAGGGGTGGGGTGCCCACTGGCCCACTCGGGCTGAGCTTGTTCCTTGTCATGGCGGTGCTCTGTCCTCGAGCCACCTGCTGCCCCACCGACACCTCAAACTGGGGCAGGCTCCGGGCCCCACAGAGCTGCTGCAACTATGCTGTCATCCATCCACTTCCTGCCAAGGATCACACGGCCTCCTCTCACCCTGGACTCGTTTCCTGTTGACGGCCGGCTCCAGGGCAGAAATGGCAGGAGTGCCTACTCGGGCACCCAGCAAACTCCAGGTCCCCTCCCAGACAGCCCTGCAGGACCCCTGTCTGAGGCACCACCCTCTGTGAGGTGGGCAGATGGGGAGGCAAGGGAGTACTCTGCCCAGCTCCAGCCCCAGGGGCAGCTCCCCACCCTCCTTTCTTCCCATGCTCCCCTGCCATCCTGTCCTCTCCCACCCCGATGTGCCTGCACCAACCAAAGCTCTGGAATTAGGGGAAGCTACTGACTCTTGCCATGGACCCCTTGCTCACCTCACCCATCCAGAACCCACCCTGAGCCCCTCACTGGCCCTCTTGGGGTGCCAGGGTAACTGGGCAGGCCACTGAGACAGAGGAGGAGGTCCACAGGCAAATGGACTAAAGCAACTCATCAACTCTCTGGGCAGAAGCTGGGCACTCCCCAAAAGAGGCATTTCAATGTCAATACCCCACACAGGGAAGCCAATAGGAGAGGCCATCCCGGCCAGGCCTCCTTGCCTCCCTGTCAGCCCCTTCCTCTGCTCTCCTCCCCTCTCCCCTGTCGCTTGTGCCTCTGGGAGGCAGGAACTTCCTCTGGTTAGACTCGGCGTGGAGCCGGGCACCTGGCCCGTGTTCAGGATTCGTCACTGCTTCCTGACTGCCGAGGACTAGGTTGAGAGAGCAGCCTGCTCTCAAACACGTAGAGTTTCACCTTTGTTGCACATCAGGTCGAACTGCTAAAGATTTTGGTTTTGTTTGCTTTTCTTTTTGTTGTTGCCTTGAAAGGAGACCCAGCACACCCTGAGACACTCATTTTTTCCCGTGGGGCGGAGCCCCTGGCCCTTCTAGAAGGCACCCCCAGCAGCTGTGGGCAACAACTTCATCTTCCTCTACCTCTCCCCTGGGGGGCTGGGGGGCAGGGGAGGGGCAGAGCGGGAATGGGTGGGTGGGAGCAACAGCTTTGAGTAAAGCCCCACCGTGTCGCCCACTGCACACCCACCCATGCCCACTATGCCTCATTCTGGGCCTTCAAACCCTGCCAACCACTTCCTGGGGGCCCTCAGAATTTGTCGACTTTTGCCTTCCTTCCCAGCAAGACCCCTCCACCCTGGGACAGCCGCCTCCTCCAGGCAGAGACAGACCTCGCAGTTGCCTTCCATGCACTCCCTGGGCTTCTCCTGCAAGCAGCTTATGCCAAGTGGGCAAGGCAGTGGAGACCACCACCCAGGTCTCAGACACACAGGGGAGGGGCAGCCTGCTGGCTTCTCATGTGCAGGGGCCAGGGCTGCTGCTCAGTGCGCTACAAGAAGCAGGACAGCACCCTCAGCAAAGGAGTGTGAATGCAGCCCACCCAACATGTCGGCAACAGAACAGGCCACGGAAAAACCCTGGGAGGAGAGCGGGGGACACTGGCCAGGGACTGCCTTTTTCCGCAGGACCAGTTTTTTAGAGAACTTTTTTAAAGTATTGTGATAAAATATACATAACCTAAAATCTACCATTGTAACCATTTTCTCATGTCCACTGCGGTGGCACTAAGTACTCTCACACTGTGGATCGACCGTGACCACTGCTTGTCTCCAGAACTTTTCCATCTTCCCAAACGGAAACTTTGTGCTTATTAACTTTGTGCCTGTCCCCACCCCACGGCCCTGCCTCCAGTCCCTGCTGACCGCCATTTGACTTTCTGTCTTCCAAGGCATTGGTCCTCGACCTTTTTGGCACCAGGGACTGGTTTTTCGGAGACTGTGGGGGCGGGGCCGGGGTTGGGGACAGGAGCTCCATCCGCCACCTGGGGGTTGGGGACCCCTGTTCTAAGGAACATTTTAACGTCACCAGCTGTCTTCTTGTCTCTCACACGCACAGCAGTCCGGGGGGGCTCTGGCCCAGGCCCTGGTCTTCCGAGGCCACCACCTCGCCCCCACGCCCAGCTCCCAAAGCCCCAGCTTGGCCCCAGGAGCGGGGTCAGAGTCCGCCCCATGCTCCTGCTGACCCCGGGCCGGCCCAGCGCGGGCCTCTGCCGCCTCGTCTGTGGACAGAGCACTCGCACACCCCCTCTCGCTACAGCACCCTAATTATTTGTTTACTGCGTCTC
Source organism: Tonatia bakeri (assembly GCA_004024845.1). Classification (NCBI taxonomy): domain Eukaryota; kingdom Metazoa; phylum Chordata; class Mammalia; order Chiroptera; family Phyllostomidae; genus Tonatia; species Tonatia bakeri. The sequence goes on along the minus strand of PVIA01002287.1, from coordinate 134,113 downwards.
TCCTCCGCTGTGAGCTCTGTCTCACTTATCTTCTCATTTCTCTCCCTTCCGGCCCCCTACCCAAGCTCCCAGCACCAAGCACAGGCCACATAAATGTGCACATACGCATATTTATGCACAGCCCCCAGCATAAATATCATATAGATGAATACGGTTAATTATCACAATTAATCTGATGGGTAGTGTTACCCTCACTTTGCTGAGGACAAAGGCTCCAAGGCTCACCTCAGGTCACACAGCTTCTAAGTGGTAAAGCTCCCAGAATGACCCAGGTACAGAAGAGGCATTTGAAAGCTGCCTCCTGCTCCGGGTTGAGTCTCTGGAAAAGCCCAACCTCAAATCCCAAGGGTCCCACAGAGGAAAGGAGGCTTTGATGGGCCTAAGCAGGGCCGGGAGAGGCTGTAGGCTGTTTCCCTGGCAGCAGCCAACTGCAAGGAAAAGCCAGCGAGTGGCACAGCAAGCAGGGGCCTTCTGCAGTGAACCTGTCCAGGCTGAAGCCAATTCTCCAGCCTCCCCCACCCCCTTTTTGCTGGAAGTCTGGTCTGAACCCCAGCACTTCCACCCCTCCCTCACAGGTAAGGCCTTGTCTCCCAAGGCGGGCAGAGTTCAAAGGCTCCAAATAGGAAAGTGATTTTTGAGAGGCCTTTTACTATGGTTATAATATTTACACATAAAAAAATTAAAGCCTGGCAAATAAGAGGTAAGGGAAACAATACCTGGCGTCTGTGGGCACAGGAGCCCATTCACAGGGTGCTGGGAGGCTCACCTGGGCCCAGGTGTGGAAGGGGAGGCCTGGAGCCCCTGGAGCCCCTGGAGCCCCTGGAGGCCCTGGGTTGGTTCTGGGTGCCTGACTCACCCTCTACTCTGGTGACAGGGGCTGTGGCTGAGAAGGTCTTTCTCTCCCAGACCCCCAGTGGCTCTGGGGAGGGAGGCCCACAGGCCAGCAGATGCAGGGATGGCCCTCCACTGGCCCATCCTCGACCTCACCTTACCCTCCCTGGCCTTCCCCACATTACTGCCATGGTGCCTTTAAGGCCCTCAGCAGTGCTCAGCTCTGTGCCAGCCGGGACCCTGGCATCAGGCCAGCATTGGCCTCTTGATTAAAGACACACAGACGCACACAGACACACACGCAAGGCTCTGCACCAGGCCCATGGGCACCCGCCCGCTCTGCAAGACTGAGATGCCACAGAGCGATGTCAACAAAATCACAAAGTGGTCGCCATCCACTCACACCCGCAGCTCATCCCACTGCCTCGGCTCCTGCAGTCCCACAAGCCCCTCACCAAGCCCCCGGGTCTCCCAGGTGGACTACAGTTTCAGGAAACAGCCGCATGGTTCGATTGAGCAGGGCAGCGCTGCCCCCCAAGTGTTGGCACTGCGCCCTAGCTCCCCCTCTCCTCTCCCCCAGGCCTTCCTGAAGCCCCTTCCCCGGCAGCCCTCCGATCTGATTGGCTGGAAATGGCCCCGAGACAGGGAGAGCCAGAGAGGTCCACCCCCCACTTACTCCTAAGAGAGGTCCCAAACGCCTCCCTACTCAGCCTCCCTGGGGTGACTGGGGCCAGGCTCCATCACTTTGGAACTAGGAGCCTGATCCCTTCAATTTCCTTCTCCCAGTGAGGCAGCTAAAAGGGTCTGCAGTGGGGTCAGGGGACAGCAGGACCAGAGGCCACAGAGGGCCAACTCTGGAAAGTTTGGCCCCAGCCTGGGAACCCACCCTCCGCCGAGGATCTCTCCACATGTGTGTGCCTGCGCTGTGTGCGCGCACGCGCGCATGTCAAGTTGAGAACTTCAAGGTTCTGCGAAGCCTTAGAGGTCACTCAGTCTGTGCCCTCGCTGGTCATGGCAAATGGACGCAAGAATGCACATGCCTAGTCCTCGGCCGGCCCATTGCAGGCTCTGCCTGGGACACCTGCCCGCCTGGAGGAGGGCCTGGCTCTGCTCTTTGAAGTCAGCCTCCAAGGGCTCCAGAGGGAGCTGCAGGCTTCCTTGCAAAGGCCATTATGTATAGGCAATCCGCGTATTTAAGCAAATCTCTTTGAAGTTCTCTGTTTTCAACCTCTACCATTCACGCCTTGGGTGACATGTTTGGTAAGAAGGGAACTGCCAGGGTGAACTGAGCTTTCTTTTCTGTGCTGCCTGCACCTTTCTAAGGTTTCTAATGGGCGCCTCCCTACCCCCACCTCACCCCCAGGGCGTGCTCATCCTGCCCCACCCTGCGACAGGAGTTCATAGCTTTAAGCACATCCCCTCTCAGCCTTTTCCTCTGCAGTCGTCATCTGTTCCGCCCACCCTCCCTTGGCAGCCCCGACGCCCCTTGATCAACTCAGCTGCCCTTCTCTGGAGCTTTTCCTGCGTGGTTGTGTCTTTCTGGAGGTGGCAGAACCGAAACGCAAAATTCCCTGGGCGAGGCTGATGAAAGAACACCAGTGTCAACAACCCTGCCCCACGCATGCGCATGTGCGGGCGAGTACCTGCCGCCGCAGGAGGGGCGCAGGTGCAGCTGTGGCTCCTGCAGCCAGGGTGGCTGGGACCTGCGGGGTTGCGGGGTTGCTGGATTTTCGCTGGAGGTGGCCCTGGAACGTGTGTCTCCAGGGAAGGGGCCAGGGAGGGATGGAAATAAACAGGGACTTGTGGAAAAACAAAACCGAGATGCTCCCCCAACGAGACAGGAGAGGCCTCCGAAAGGGCCCCTGACGAATCTGCTCCCTTCCAGAAGTCTCGGTCTCTTCTGACAATAGCACTGATGCCACGCCTGAGGTCTGGAAACATCTGTTCTCGCCCCTTCCTCTCCCTCCTCTGGGGCGACCTCCTGGCTCCCTGCATTCTTCTGTGCTGCCTGACATGCTCCGGGATGCCGGAGCCGGCCCCCAGACACGACTCCTGTCCCTGCACGCGGGCTGGCCCCTCAGAAACCTTCCAGAGGAACACGTCTTTGAGAGGATGACGTGCAAACCACACAGGCTGCCTGAAAACCACCTCTCCGACCAAAATGGAAACTGTCGTTCTCCTGTGAAACCCTAGTCCACGTGGCCTTTGGGCCACCCCACGACCTGCTGTGTCCTCATGCTCATCCCCCTCCACGTCTTCTCCACTCAGGAAGATCCCGAAGAAGTAGGAGAGTCTCCCACTTTTTCCCTTGACTTCCAAATGTTACCTCTCTCCTAAGGCCCAAGCCCAGCTCCACCCCCAATATGTCTTCGCACTTGACATCCAGACCACTACCCGGCTCTTCCGTACTGGATGCCATTAGCGGGTGTTGATCTGACCGACCAGGTGGGGGAGGGGCAGATGGGTCTGCAGGGCAGTCTCAAGAAATGTGTCTCTAACCTCGTGAGAAACAGCAGGACCGCCCCACTTTCTCTGCACCTTACTGAACACGAACACGATAAGCCAAGGGAGTAGGTGGCGGCGAGCGGACGCGGGCTCATAGGGAGGCCAAGGACTGGGGCCCAGGAACGGGAGATACTCTTTCAGGAAGTTTTTTTTTTCTCTCTCTCCCTCTTTTTTTTTTAAGGTTTACAAAGGAAATGCAAGTTAACATATTAGCACAAATACTTCAGGTATAACTCAGCTTTGTTTCCATTTCACAGACTGCGTTCCACGAATATCTTTACAGTGAAAAGTCATGATTTTGCTATCGAGTGCCTCGCACTGTGCTTTGACTCATGTTTCTTCCGAGATGACCAAAGGGCGCGAGGACGCCCACTGGGCGCTGCACAAAGGACGAGACACCTCACGAATCTGCGTGTCACCCTTGTGCGGAGGCCATGCTAATCTCCTCTGCATCGGTCAGTGCTCATAGGTCTGTGTGTGCTGCTGAAGCGAGCGCCCTTATTCAGTTAGTTCTGTGCATCAGAACAAGAGGGCACAAGTCACCAAGGCAGGTTGCGGGGGCGAGCAACGGGACCACTCTGGCCTGGACCCCAAGAGGGGAGCTGAGATCCACCTTCACTAGCAGACCACCTGAAAGGTCATACCAGGGTGGAGCATGAGCCAGGGTTGCAGTCTCCTAGCAGCTGAGTTAAACTGTGCCCAGCTGGCTTCAGCCACAGAGGAACGGTTCCCTAACTTCCCACAGCATATACCCCAGTCTTTGGCTCTGAAGCAGGACGGTTTTGCCCTCTGGAACTCACTCACTCAGCCGTAGCGTTGGAGATTCTACTTCAACGTGGAGTAACTACTGGCTTTGGGCCGGTCTGGCTGAGCTCAGTGCCTGCTCCCAGCCCCCTTCTTCCCCTCCCTCCCTTTCTGGGTTATTCTTAGCAAGAGGTGACCTCAGAGTGCTCCCACTGAGCAAAATTAACCCTGGAGGAAGTTGGTGGGTATAAATCTTCAATGAATAAATACTTACAGCTAGTAAATAGGGCACGGAGCCTCAAAAGGCTGGTCTCCCCCTAGGATTTTTTGGGCAAGGACAGAAACTGTCCCTCCTAGTACCCCAGCTGCAACCAGCACGAAGGACAAAGGCACTCTCGAAGCTTGTCTGGGCTTGTGACCAGGAAGGAACCAACTTTGGACACCCTCACTTCTAACTCGGCAACTTCCTGCAGAGCTGGTGAGCAAAAGATGACTCTTCCGCCCACCCCGACACTCACACCCACACGCAGGCTCACGCTTGGGGCGACAGAGACCAGCTTGGCATGCCGCTGTCCCCTCCTCCCTACCACAGGCCCTGGCCAGCCCGCAGGCCCAGAGTCCAGGTGCCAGCTCCCTTCCTAAGCCCCGCCCAGCCCTGCAATGGCTTCCTGTTTCCTGTTGCCGGCTCTGATCTCAAGCATCTTGGCTCTGAGACCCATGCTGCAGACCAAGCGACTGCCCGGTTTTCACGGGCCCACCTCTCACCCCTCGGGCCACCACAGTCTCACCCACTTCCCCCCTCCCGCCGGGCTCTCTGGTATTTGGGTCAGTCACCCTCCTCCGTTACATTTTCTCTGTACGCTTTTTGACCAGCTTACATGCTTTCTCAAACAGCCCTGTGTTATATTAACAATGAAAATCTGGATACTCAGGAGAGACGAGTACTGTGGGCTCTGCCGAGGGGAGGTATGGAGTCACCCTCTCTGCACCTCAGTCTCTTCAATGAGGGGGAGGAGGGTAATAACAGCACCCCCAGCCCCCCTACCTCCCACAGGTTTGCCGTTGGCGTCACATGAAGTCACGCTGTAAAGGCTTCTGCGAGTGATAAAGGCTACACAGCATGTATCCACAGGCTCTGTCTGCTGTGAGGTGGGTACACAGCACACTATGGCTCAGCTCCACGACCACAATGTTGGGGGACACTAAACATCAAATCTCGTGGAAAAGCCCTGGCTGGTGTGGCTCAGTGGATTAAGCACAGGCTGCAAACCAAAGGGTCGCTGGTTCGAGTCCCAGTCAGGGCACATTCCTAAGTTGAGGGCCAGGTCCCTAGTGGGGGCCACGTAAGAGGCAACCACACATTGATGTTTCTCTCCCTCTCTTTCTCCCTCCCTTCCCCTCTCTCTAAAAGTAAATAAATAAAACCTTTAAAACAAAAATCTCATGGAAGAGACAGGCTCTTTCCACCGGCTTTTCCAGCTCTCTGAGGTGAAAGGCCAGGTATTTGCTTTTGTTTTTGTTAATTCCCAATCCATGGAAAAAGTGATCCTTTTGTGAAATACAAAATTGAGCACTTGGACGTGGCAAGTCCAAGTCCAAGTTTCTAAGTGCTTATTCTCGAATTCTCTGCAGCTAGGCAACAGTCTGCAGGCCTGTGTCTGAAGGCCACCACAGCCTGAGCAAGTGGTCGGGGGCTTATCGCTTGTCTTTTATTTCTTAGTGTTTGTTTGGATTAATTTTACAAACAGTTCCAAAGGGAACTGACCCATGTGGGTCACAATGGCTGAGCTGGGTGTGTTCAGGGAGCAGCAAGGGGACAGGGTTTCTATGTTTCTGTGGCAAGAGGTGGACACTGAGCAGCAAGCAGCGCAGGGGCTGAGACCTTGTGGTAAGGAGCCGGATGGAGTATCCCAGAGCCTGTCCCGTGAGAACAGAGTCCCTAGAGACTGATTCTTGGGGAGATGTGCCACGGACTGTGTTTAGTGCAGTTATGTGTGGTCTCCTTCAAACTCACTGGGGTGAAAGCTAAGCCTTCTTGATCTGTGTGGCCTCGCCCATCCTGGTAGGTGCTCCGTAGGGGTGAAGTATTTGTCCCTGAGGGAGAAAGGGCTGGCAGGTGGGGTCTGGGTGGGGTCTGGGTGAGGGAGCAGCCAGCCGACAGGAGCAGGAATGAGTGGAAGACACCTGGGGACAGATAGGCCTTGGGGGCAAAAGGAGGAGAGGACTAAAGGTTTCCTAACCCTGGGGCCGGGGGCGATGACTCTAATGCCTGTATCTCCTGCAGCCTCTGCACTAGCAAAGGCCCAGCCCACAGCCAGGTTTTCCTCTCTCCCTTCCCAGCACTACCCACCCCCCATTCCACCTGTTGGGGACTGAGCCAGGCTCCCGCCCCTTTGCAGGCTTAGCTGGATGACACACACTCAGCTGCTTGAAAGCTCCCTGGACGATCGTTCTCAGGGCCACAGCTGCACCAGGTCTCCAAGAAACCCTCCCTGCTGTGCTCCTCTGCTGGGGGGTGGGGCGGCACCGGGGCAAGCACCTGCCGCACAAGTGAACCAGATGGCCTGTGGGCCCAGGGACCGTGGGTTGACTGACCTCTAGCCACAGCACACATTTCCTCCCCTGCCCAAACCCCCACCCCCAGGGCCTGCTGCCCAGGAAGGGCTCTGCTGGCCGTTTTCTCTGGGGTCAGTCTTTCTCTGTTCCCCCAATGTGCAGGGGGTCCTTTCAGGACAGCTGCCCTGGCTCCCTGCCTCCCCAACCACCCCTGCCTTCCCCACGCTTTCTCTCTCATCCTGGGGCCTCTCTTGAGGCATCACCTAGGACGTGGCCTGGACCACGTCCAGACTGTGACTGTGCACAGCCTCCTTACTAGGGCTAGTGAGAAGCCCGAGTGAGGCTCCCACCCAAAAGGCCTCGCAGCGCTGGCCCTGCCAGCCCCTGCAGCCAGGCAGATACACTGCAGCCGAGCAGGTACACTGCAGCTGGGCAGGTACACTGCAGCCAGTCCCAGAAATCTGGGCTCCACTTTGCTGTCTGCACAGCACCACTGCAGCACACAGGGCAGGTGCTGCCAATATGCGGCAGTTCAGAAAGGTTGAGCGACTTGCCTAAGATCACATGGCTTCAAAGCAGTAAACTCAGTACTGTTGCTCCTGCCAAACCAAGGTGGCTGTGGCCTCCTGAAGAGGGGCGGTCGGGAGGAGAGGTGTGGCTGGGCCAGAGCAGGTGCTAGCTCTTTGGTGATTGAACCCGTTTAATTCTCGCCGGGGTCTAGGAGGAATGCATCCTTGTCATCTCTAATTTTTTGAAGGGGAATCAAGGTCCAAGGTTACACAGGTGGTCAGTGGTGGAGCCGGGACTGGAGCCCAGGTCTGTTGGGCTCCAGAGATGAAGCTCTTCCTCCCTCACGGGGCCCCGTCCCAGGCTCACCCAGGCTCACCCACTCTCCCGTGCCCCTCTCCCCGCATCTGCACACCTCCAGGCACATTTCCGCACACCCGCCCCGCTCTCCGTGCACCCTCTGCTCCCGGGACTTCACCTCAACTCGCAGTGAGGCGCTCTCCCGTGGCTTCAAAGGGCGGCAAGCCTTTCTCTGCTGTAAGTGGGGACTCGCCCCCAGCACCCAGAATGGGGTGGCGGGTCACGGGTGTGTGTTCAGAGGAACTGTCACTGCTCTCTGGCTCAGCCTGGCTTCCCCGCCCACTCTAGCTTCGGCCCCCACCATCTCCCACTAGGTGCCCTATGCGGGAGGAGGGTAGAGGGGCACCCCAGGAATCTGGGGGTACAGCCGGGAGTCTGCTGCAAGCTAGACATTCCTTTAAAGTCCCCTGTTTTATCTTTCAACTTCATGTGAATTTTTCATTCCAGGCCATAAAATATCCATGTTTGCTTTAATATTAAAATGTCTAAAATTACCAGTTACATGACTTCATTTCTGCCCCACCCCAACTCCCTTCCCCTCCAAATCTTCCAGCAGGGTCGGGAGTGGGGCCCTTTAGTGCCTGGCTGCGGCGCCGAGAATGCCCCCTCGGGTCCAGCTGTTGCAGCCCTCCCTCCCGCGCTGCCTCCTTTCACTGCTGCCCCCCTACCCCCAGACTCTGCCCGAGGGAGAAAATCCTGCCCCGCTGAGAACGTTTCCTTGAGGGGCAGAGTTACAAATCCGGAGCTCCTGGCTCCTCCTTACCTTCATGCTTCAAGTTTCCCATTCTCAGCTGGAAGGGGCTAAAAGAAAGGAACCAGCTGTCTTTGGTGCTGGCAAATCATTTAAGGCATCAGGCCGGCTCCCACAGCCCGAGGGCCTTGCTCTCCAGAGCACTCCTCAGCTTGGGCAACCCCAGAGCTCCCCTCCCCCCCAGCCAGAGCCAAGGCACCCAGGAGCCTGGGGCTGTGGGCGGCCAGCGGCCTGCACTTCTGTGGGCTACACCTGTACCACTTGTTCGTGACTCAGCAGGGCCCGGCTCTCCTCCCTTACAAAGGGACTCATCAGCCCGCATCTCTTTCCTGCTCATTTCGCTCAGACTCCCAAACCTGAGTTCCCTTCCTCCAGGTTCTCCAGGCGGGGCTGAGGCCCAGGGTGGGTGTGTGCATGGGGAGGGAGGGGCCTGTGCAGGCAGGCTAGGCAGAGGCAGGTTCTGCCCTGTCGAGTCACGGTGGGTACGTGTCAGCCTCTCTTGCTGCCCTTTCAGAAGGAAGCCCGGAGTTGGGGGCCTGGCTCAAGTCCCTGCTCTGCTTGAACCCACAGTGCAAGTCCCCAGGTCTCTAGGCGCCTTCCACTAGATGTAGAACAGGGAAGGCCCGAGAGTGGATGAGGGGCTCAAAGAATGGGGAAGAGGCCACACCCCATGGGAAGGTCTTCACGTGTCCCTGAGAGACACTCGCCGCTGTGTGCGTGTGTGCGTGCGTGCGAGTGTGCTAGGGGTTTGCCACGACACTCACCGGGGGGTGCTTGCGCTTTCTCCCAGGCCGCCCCACCTTCCGTGCAGTTGTGCTGGGCTCTTGCCGCTCCTCCTTGCCGCGTGCCTCCTCCTGCTCCTCTCCCTCCTGTGGGCACAGACACAGCCTGTGACGCCTGGCTGGACACAGCAGGCCCCCGCCCCGCCGCCGCCCCACACGGCCGCGCTCCCAGGCCTCTGCCCTGGTGGTCCTTCGAGGCAGGGATGAAAGTCAACCCTGGTGCCGGAGAAGCCTGAGCCACCCTCAGAGCCTCATTGAAATACACCCTCTGGGAACTGAGGGGCAGGCAGCTGTCCTTCCTGGCCACCACATTTCTGAACCGCAGAATCACGACACACGCAACGACAGAGAATTTGTTTCCAGAAATGAGTTTATTTATATGGAAAAACATTTCTCACATGACACAAAAATTAAATTAGATATATATTTAAGAAATCACCTTTACTGAGGAAAAAAATCACAAGAAAAGAAATATTACATTGAGTAATGCAGCCCTGACCGGTGTGGCTCAGTTGGTCAGGTGTCTTCCGGCAAAGTGAAAGGTCACTGGTTTGATTCCCTGTCAGGGCACGTGCCTGGGTTGCAGGCAAGATTCCTGGCTGGGGCCGTGCAAGAGGCAACCACACATTGATGTTTCTCTCCCTCTCTTCCTCTCTCCCTTCCCCTCTCTCTAAAAATAAATAAATAAAATCTTTTAAAATGTTTAGTAACGTATGTTGGAAGCACATGCAATGCTTGGAATGAGGACTGGCGTAGGCAATGGAGGACTGCCCCAGCTCCCATAAATATAAAACCTGTCCTGAAGGGTCAGAGTGTGGTGCTGGCATTGCACAGGCCTGTCCTCTCCTAGAAGCATCTCAGGGATGAGGCCTTAGATCTCCTTCATGCCCCTGACTCATCAAACTGCTGGGCCAGTAGTTTGGTTTCGTTACCCACCTGCTGGGACTGGGCCGTGCTAGGCCGGGGCACAGAGGGTTTTTAACTAAACCTAGAAAGTCCTTCTACCTCGCTGCTCCAGCCTGGCCACAAAACACCCACACGTCCCTTCTGACTCAGCCGGCTCCAACATGACTAATCGATCAGGAGCAGAAACAATGCTGGGGAAGGGCACCAGAGAGGGGGACCCTGACTCGGCACGGGGACCCCAGGCTGCTTGGCACCCCCTCCGGGGCGGCCAGGGCCCAAGATGGCTTCGAGACCCCCCTGGGGGAGGGCACTGACGCAGAGCCGTGCTGGTGCCCTGGAGGGGAAGGGAAGGCACACGGGCTCCTTGAGGATTTCATCGAGCTGGCCCTCGACATCCCACTCAACTTTCATTTTCTGTGATTTCAAAATATCTTGTGGTTTGCCACATTAATTTTCAGGTGACAAAGGGACATGCAGACAAAAACCTACTGCGACCAGTAGATACTGGACCGTCGGTGCATTCAAGGCACGTCTGTGGGACCGATGCTCCTGGGAGGAAGACTTCGGGGAATCACAGCTGAGTTCTGGGAGGCATGAGTAGAAGAGGAACAGAGGCGCCAGACTTCAGCGCCGAGTGGAGGCTGCTGTGGGGTTGGAGGGAGGGCAGAACACAGGAGGGAGATGGAAAGCATTCAGAGGGGCAGGAAGAGGACCCCGAGATATTATGGGCGCAAGGAAGGAGAAAGCTGCCAGCTGAAGTCATCAGACTCGAGGAAGTCAAGGACCGAGGTAGGGGTGGTGATGGCCATCTTCCAGGGAGCACTGTCCCTAAGCTGGGGACTGAGAGGCTGCAGAGGGACTGAAGAGACAATTTAAGGAGGCCAGCCAAGAACGGCCTGAAAGAGAAGCTGGGGGACCTGTTGGGGAGAAGGGAGGGTACTGGGCCGAGGGGTGAGCTCTGGGGGTCCTTGAGAGCTCTGGGGGTACCAGGGCCAAGAGTGGCCCAAGGGCACGTGCCCTGAGGCAGGCCAGCCCTGAGGCTTCTGAGCTATCCTCCGAGACCCTACAGACAGATACCCCTGCTTGAGAAAAGACCTCTGGATCTCAGAGGAAATACCATCAGTGCAACTGAGTATCTGTGCGGTTTTAAACTGGATCTGCAGAATTACAGCAAATGTCAAGCTCAGGCGGTTCTTGGTCTGACTCCACCGCTGCTGAGTGGGCACAGTCTTGACCCTTCTGGCCAAGTAACTCAGCACTCACAGAGCAACTGGAGGCAATGGGAGGTCACGGAAGGCACAGGGCTTACAGCACATCCAAGTGCAGAGCCCAGCTTACCCGTTTGGTAGTGACCGGACCATTCTCTCTGAGCCTCAGTTTCCTCATCCATGAAATGGGTGTCCATTCTGCCTGCTTCACAGAGTTTACCAGGGCAGATGAGCGAATGGTTTGCCCTCGTCTGTTTTGTGTACTACCGGACCCCCAGAGCCTACACCAGAACCATCACTTAGCAGGTCCTGCCCTGCAGGTGAGGGGGTTTACCTCCTCCCCGGCAGCCAGAGGCCCACCTCTGTACCCGCCTGGACAGCACTAGGCCAGACCAAATGGAGCCTCTGGTCATTCCTAGTGGCCAGGCCCATGGGACTGGCCCGCACAGGGCAGCAGACGAGACGGGGTGCCGAAGTGGGTCAGGATCAGCCCGGCCAGCCATGGGGTCAAGCAAACCTCCTCCTGACACTGTTTAACAACTTACAGAGGCTTCATTTTCTTACCTTTTTAAAAAAATTTTTTTTAATTATTTATTTTCAGAGATAGGAGAAGGGAGGGAGAAAAAGAGAGAGAGACAGACACCAACGTGTGAGAGAAACATCGAGTGGTTGCCTCTTGCTCACGCTCAACTGGGGGCCTGGCCCATAACCCAGGCATGTGCCCTGACAGGGAATCGAACTGGTGACCTTGTGGTTCATAGACCAGCACTCAATCCACTGAGCCACACCAGCCACGGCTGATTCTCTCACTTTTATTCTGAACTCATGAGACATGTGAAAGCCTCTGATTAGTAAAAAACAAACCATGAACATGACACAGAAATCACTCCAAAACAAAGGCACTTGACACATCAGGATGAGCACGTGGAGAAGGCCTTGGGGGGCCCCGGATGGGCAACCCCTGTGCCACCTGCAGCTTTGCTAGTATTCCTCACCTTACGTCACACGTGCTCAGCACGTTTTCTTTCCCCGGCGAATTCAATTCAGTGCAACACACCCCCGGAGGAAGGGGTGTGATGCCCTGACGCCCAGGTCCTGACCTGCTGAGAGTGCAGACAGAGATCCCCGGGGCAGGCTGCCGCATACCGAGCCTGTTGTGGGGCAAGGCGCTTCATGCCCAGCCCAGCATTCGGGCCTCAGGCACCCCTGGGTTGTGCTTGAGGAAACCAGGTCTCCACGAGAGCCTAGGTTAGGACCTGCACCCAGGTGTGAGTGACTTCGTGCCCTTGCCATTAGACCCTGAAGTACAGCTTTGTGAAAAGCATGCTGCTCTTGGCTAATATATTGTTTCTTCCTCGACTCGGTCACAAGTCACAGGGCAAAAAGGAAGGCGGCCCCTTCCGCTCCGGCCCTGACTGTGTTAACAGGAGGAGCTGGGGGCAACACAGTGAGAAGGGGGAGCAGGTGGCTCGGGGCCGTGTTCCTCCAGGAGGTGTACGTAGCAAGGGGCTCAGTCTCGCATCTGTCCTGAGACCCGTTTCATTCAATATCTTTTCTGATAGGCTGAGCAAAGGAATTTAAGATACGCTTATCAAATCTGCAAGTAGCGCTGAATTAGGAAGCGTTGCTAATGCTCTGAAAGGGAAGAATCTGATCCACAGTGACTAGGAGCAGCTGGGAAACAGTAAGAAATTTAGCAGGAACAGATCTGAGCCCAGGTTGGTTTCCTCATCTGTCAAGTAAGGGAACTAATTATTCAATCCCTCCACTGGGAAGTGGCAGGAGGAGGCTGAACTTCTACTTAGGTGGGCTATGGGAGGGCAGAGGCAGGCTCTGCTCTTGCTCTGCTCTTTACTCACTAATAACCTCAAGAATATTTAACCTCTCTGGGTCTTGCATTTCTCACCGACAAAACTGGGATGCTAATATCTACCTCGGCCCTGGCTCAGGTAGCTTAGTTGGTTGGAGCGTCGTTCTGATGCACCAAGGTTGTGGGTTTGATCCCAGGTTAGGGCACTTAGAAGACTCAACCAATGAATGTGTAAACAGGTGGAATAACAAATTGATGTCTTTCTTTCTCTGTCTCCTTCCCCCCCCACTCTCTAAAATCAATTGATAAAATAATAATGATAATAATAGTCACCTCACAGAGATGTTACAAATAAGGTAATATATGGGAAGTTGACCTGTGATACTCACTCAAGAATTGCCAACCTCCTCTGCTCCCACAGCACGCCCTGACCAGAACTATTCATTAAAAAGTGCATCCCCCTACTCCTCCCCCACCTCCCACCCCCACACAAACCCCAGTTCACCGGCCCACATGAGCAGCTGTCACTCACTGCTGCAGGCATACCCCAACATCTGGCTGGTGCTGCTGCAGTGAGAGGCCGAGGAGCACTGGGGCTCCACGATCTTCCCCCAATGCAACGCTGATTATGTCACCCCACAGAGCATAAGCTCTTGCTGAGGGGCTCCCCAAGCCTGCAGGACCAAGCCGGGCTCAAGCCCCTTAGTCTGTGTGAAGGAAGGCCCCCTCAGGACCTGGCTGGCAGCCGTGTACTCCTCTCCCCACTGTCTCCCTCCCACCTGATGCGTCAGGTGCAAACGCGGGCTGCTTCCCTCCCCAGCACCTTGGTGCAGACCCCTCCTTCCTGCCATCCCAGCTCCCTCTCTCCCAGGGGGACCAGCAAACCCTTAACTTTCCAGCTCACTGTCTGGGTCCCCTTCCCCTGGATGACCCCCCCTCACCTAGAACAAGTCCATCCTTCCTTCTCCTGTAGTGCCCACTAACCAGCACTCCCACTGCCAGTTACTGTCCTAGCCGGGCCACCAGCCCCTTGAGGTAAGGGACTGTGTCTTCTTCATCTTGGCCTTCACCCCCAGAGCCTAGACCAATGCACCCAAAACAGGGAAGGCACTCGAAAATACTTGATGTGTGACTGTCACATAGTAGGTGGTCAATAAATGAGCCCATGTGCTCAGAGAGGCACACATACGAATCCACAAACCTGCTCAAGTCCAGCCATGCATGAGGCTCCGGGGCTGCTCTGAACCATGTGACTCCCAATCAGGAAACAGGAAGACTAAGATGTACTTTCTAGGCTCCAACGTAATCATGTCACTTTACATTTATGTAACTCTTCACAGCTTTCAAAGCACCTTCCCATTCGGTGGCCTGTTAGATTAGGTAGCTACCATCGGCCCCTCTCAACTTCCGAGGCTATGCTTTGACCTACATTTTGACTCAGCTCACTGGGTGGATTATTTTAAGCCACACACAACTGCTCATTCTGATGCGCTGGGCTGTGACGATAATAATCTCTCACATTTTTACAGTACTCAGTAATTAACAAGGCATCTTCACATACGTCATTTCATTTTTATTCTTACACAGAAAGCGGAGCTGGTATTCTTTCTTTTTTTCTTTCCATTAGACAGGCGGGAAATCTGAAGCTCAGAGAGGTTATCTAACCTGCCAAGATCAGAGAGCCAGGAAGCGAGGTCTTTTTGAATCAAAATTTAAATATTTTAATGCCCAGCCCTTAGGTCTCTGCACTGCAACATACCACTGTACCCTACTGTGCAGTGTGCTACTGAACGTGTGCACAAGTGCACACACACACACACACACACAGTGAAGCCATAAACATGCAGGCAAACCAAGGTAAAGGTGCACACTGCATTTCTACGCACAGTCCACACACAGCTGTCCCAGGGGCCTCACAACAAGCTGGACACCATACCCCTCTCTCCAAGAGAGGCATCCAACGAGGCCCTGCCCAGAGATCACCAGCCAGATGTACGTGCTCCCTGCGGAACACCCACCGGATGCTACTGACCCAGCATCCACTGAGCAGATGTCTCAAGTCGGTGTTTGAGCCGAGGGGATGAACCTGCCGGATCTAGCCAGCCACTTGCCCGGGCCCCCTGGGACAAGAAGCACGTCCAGCCTTTGCCAGCTGTCTGGCTGGCCTCCCAGGGCCCATCCGTGATTGTGAAACTCAGTGAAACGAATTGGCTTCCCCCGCCGGCAGAGTCCCATTCTGGGCCGCCTGATGACCCTGTCGGCAGAGCTACATTCACAGGACCCCACATAGCACACTGCGCATGCGCGCGCAAGCGCTCTTAGGCTGACCTGCCCAGGTCGAGCCTGCAGACAGGTGAGCAGCAGGCTGTGTGGCTGGACGGGCAGGGAGAGTCAGAGGGTGACGGTATGAACTGCCATATCGCATGCAGTGGCACTGGGATCACCGTAGGTGCCCACACTGCCACACAGCCCTCCAAAGCCCTGCTTTTTCTGATCCCAGTCACCTCCAAAGCTCATCAGCCCTTTGTCTCAATTATTTAACAAGAGTCAACAAATAGTCATTGATGGGCAGGTGGTCCTCATAATTATCATTGGCGAAAATCACCTGTCCCTCCCCAAACACCAGGCTCCTGGAGGGCAGCAGCCGTGTCCCGTTCTCCCCTCTAAGTCCCCAGTCCTGCACACAGCAGGTGCTTCATAAATGCTAAGGGGCTGAAAACGGTCATACCTGTGGGTTTTCCCAGGCCCTCCCCACAGCCTGCGTGCCATTCGGGGGCCCCACTGCCTTCGGAGCGAGAACCCAGGGCACACATGCCCAGCAGACTGCAGCCCCAAGTGCTCACCTCTGTGGTCCTGGGGCCACCATAAGGCCAGGACCATGGGTGTGCTCGAAAACAGTTATCGTGCGCCTACTGTGTACTGGATATAAAGATAAGCAAGTGGGGAACTCAATTTAGAGGAAAAGCAACGTGTAAGCAAAGAAGTGCCTGGCACGGTGCTGAGGGTCAGAGTGGAGCATGCCCGCTCCCTGCCAGCAGCCACCTATGTGCACACCCAGCCCACTCACTCACGTTTACTCCTTCAGCAGCCCACCCGGGCTCTGCACAGCCCACCCTCTCCTCTCAGTCCCACTAGGCACCGTGCCTTATGGAGGTGAAGAATCCAGGCAAAACTACTTTACAGGCACGTGGCCTTCGCCAAGTTTCTCAACCTCTTTCAGCCCCAATTCCTCATCTGTACAATGGGGCGATGACAGGAGGCCCCGCCCAAATTACTGCGAGGATTGCGTGAGCTGATTGCTGGGCAAAAGAAATTCCTTTATAGGCCCTTCCATCCTGTGCAAACGCCAAGTGGGATGATTATAAGCAACATCCCTAATTGCCTTGTGGCTCTCCACAGAGGCAGCTGCAGGGCAGGGCCAGGCCCTGTGCCCAGGACACCCACTGCCGCTCACTTCCCTGCCTGCCCTCTTCCCCTCGGCAGAGCTGAGTTCAGCTTTCCTGGCCCCCGGCCCCCTGTGACCTACTTCTTGTCACTGATGGGCAGGAGGGCCTCTGAAGGCGGCCACTGCCTGGGCCATCACGGGTCAGGTCTCTTGACACTTGCCTCAGTTTTGCTTCTGTTCAGTGGATGCAGGGAAAAGGAACCTCAGGCCTGCCTGTGCCCAAAGACCCAGAGAGAAATAACCTTCCTTCCACGTGCTGGGTTCTCTGCAGACTTTAAACCCACACCACTCAGCCCTGACCAGTGGCTCAGTTGGTTGGGCACTGTCCCGCAAAGCAAAAGGTCACTGGTTCCATTCCTGGTCAGGGCACATGCCTGGGTTTCCCATTCAGTCCCCAGTCGGGGCGCATACGAGAGGCAACTGATCAATGTTTCTCTCTCATGTTGATGTTTCTTTTCCTCTCTTTCTCCCTCCCTTCCCTCTCTCTAAAAATAAATAAATGAAATCTTTAAAAAATTAAAACAAAATACACCCACACCATTCATACTCCCATCTGCATTTTCTGCATTCTTCTCCCAGGCCCTGGCCACCCTTGGGGTTGTATTGAAATAGTAGGCCGACACCACAAACATGCACACAGGCGGGCAGGCAGGCAGGCAGACACATATCCAAAATAAATTATAAGACCAACTTAATACGTGCTAGGTCCCTGTGTGATGCGCTCACACATCTTCTCTTGTAAGCCTCCCCTTTCCCTGCTCAGAGGTCACAGAGCTGAGTCACACAGAGAGTCCAGGTTCAAACACAGGTCTGTCTCCAGAGTCCAACTGACTCTCACTCAAGACTATGGATGGCAAGGTTAGCTAACCCTGACACGTAACAATATCTAACTCAGAGAATGTTAGAGAGCCTAACGCGTAGGTCCCAGTTAGCCGAGGCGGGGGGGGGGAGGGCATTGTTGATGTTTCACATCTGCTCTACATGCCCGAGCATCTAATTGACCTCCCGGAGCTAAAAATGGATGTGCTAGTATTATTAGCTATTCCTAAAGAGGTAAAAGTAAAGCTGCCTTTTCTGTAACTGTTTAAATGTACTAAGAGGGTTGCTATTTAAACGACCCCTATAGTGACTATTATAAAGCAAAGAGCTTGGCTTAAGTGGGGTGTGTGGCCATCTAAGTACAATAAATGCAGAGTGAGCCTGGGGCGGGCAACAGGCCTGGGGGTCCACAGGAACAGCTGAGCATGGAGCTGGGACAACCCCACCCAAAGATGCCCTGAGCTCTCCTTCCAGAGCGCAGGAAGTGGTCAGTGCCCAAGGGAAATAACATTCGCCAGGTCACAGGGTTGGACTTAGGTGAGGAAGGAGGAGCCCTGGCCACAGTGCTGGCCCTGCTTGATCGTGCGCACATGCACGCACACACGCATGCACACACACTTGCTGTGCTCCCTTAGCACAGATATGCTCCTGCCCTCTGCAGTTTCTACCACCCAGCAGGCAAGTATCTTCCTATGCTCTCCCCTGGATTAGGTCCTTCAGGAATGCCGATTCAGTTTGTACAACAGACTTGTGAAGCCCTACTATGGGCTAGGTACCTGGAAAGGTACCTGAGCCGGAAGGAAAGAAGAGAGGGGTTGGGAGGAAGAGAAGCAATGTGTGCAGAGAGGAAGGGAGGGAAGGAGGGAGGAACGGAGGAAAGAATGGTAAGAAGCTATGTGTGCACATACACACAAGCCCACAGTCATGCACACTAGCCTGTGTGTGTGAGTTTCTGCTGGAGACGAAGGGCCCCCAACATCTGCCCCAGGGCAGAGCAGTATTACACAGATGAAAGCATGCTCTGACCGCCCTGGCTTTCAGTCTAAACAAATGTACTTGAACCTGCAGCAGAAGAAACGTGGATGGAACTATGAAGCATCACAGCTGGACAGCACCATTCACTCTGCCCTCCACACAGAAGGGAGCCTGAAGAGCGGGGAAGCCAACAGCACAGGCTGCCTGGGTTCCAATCCCAGCACCACCACTTACTGGCTATGTGACCTTGGGCAAGTGACCTAACCTCTCTGAGCATCAGGTTAGTCTTTTAACAAGACTAAGTAATGAAGATAATAGAGCCTACTTTATAGAGCAAATCATAAGAATGAAATAAGAACACAAGTAGAGAGTTTAAGAGAGCACCTAGCAGGTAATCAGCACAAATGCATCTTGGCTGTTATGTTTCTGAGGCTGAAAGAAATTGGGAAGCAGCTAGACTGGGACCTAGTCAGGGGCTTGGACTGCTGGCCAGTCATTGATTCATATTCGTGTATCTGAGGAGGTCCTTCCAGCCCTAAGGCTTGGGATGCTCTTGGTCCCCTTTCCTGTTCCTTCTGCCCCTCTCTTTCCCCTCCACACTGGGCCTGGCACCCTGCCTCCACAATCCCCTCTAAGCCAGGACCAAGACTCCTGGCCTCCCTGCTGCTTGCCTCCCACCCATCTCCCTAGGGCCGGCTCCCCCTCCCTCCACTGTGACCCACATTTACCCAGCTGACCCACCCCGGCCAGAGCACAGGAGCTCAGACCCCCAAAGCCTGCCTTTCCTGGCTTCCTGTGGTTGGGAGACTACAGGGAGAAGGGATGCTGGGCAGGTGCCAGGGTGACCCACATGCACAGACCTCTCTATGCCCATCACCCACAGCTCTGCGTCCTGCCTGCCTCAGCCTGGGCTCCGGGATTGCTGTCTTGTGAAGGGGTCTTGCCCACTCTTACTTTCTTTTCCATCTTATCCACAAAATATTTCCTGAGCACCTACTCTGTGCTAGTCGGGCCCTGGGGCCCTGCCCTCCAGAGGCAGCAGTGGGGCTGGGCATTATCCACACCAGTGCTTCTCAAGGTGGGGGGCGGGGGCCCATCCCCAGGGCGTCTGATCTGCAGGCCGGGGACAGGGCCGAACATTCGCATTGCTAACCTTTCCAGGTGCTACAGATCTAGAAATCACATTTTTTAAATGATTACACAAGTTGCAAGTGTACGACATTATAGTTCCACATCTGCATACATCCCCAAAAGTCTAGTTAGTGTGTATCACCATACAATTGTCACCCTTCCCCCTCTCACCCACCCACCCCCAACCTCTCTACCCTCTGGTGACCAGCCATCTCTTCTCAGAGTTGGTTTTTGTTTTGCTTTGTCTGTTCAGTTTTTTTTTTTTAAAGAATCCACATCTGAGTGAAATCATATGGTTTTGTCTTTTCCTTTCTGACTTATTTCACTTAGTTTTATACCCTCATGCACCCTTAGGTTCACTGCAGCTTTACGTACAGCAGCCAAGAAACAACCTAAGCATCCACCTATGGGTGAACGGATCAGAATCACATTCTGAGGACCACTGGTCCACAACGAATGGGAATTCAAGGCAGGCTGAAGCATCGGCTTTGATCAGAGAAGAGGAGAGAAAGTTAGGGAAAGGGCACAGGAGGCAGAGGAAGCAGCAGAGACAAAGGCCTGGCGGCTCCAGGAAGTACTGGAGTGAAAGGTGAACAGAGGCGGGGCCCAGAGGGCGGCTGGGAGGGCACGTGGGGCCAGCAGGTGGCCACACCCCTTCCCTCTGGCTCCCAAGCAGTTGCTTTGTGCCAGGCACCCCTGGCAACTCTGCCAGGCTCCTTGAGCTCCAGCCCCAGCCCATCTTCCCCCTCTGCAGCAACAAGGCAGCTCTGGCCCGGGCCTGGCTCTCACAGGCCACTGTGGGCGGCTGTCAGTGTCCTCACCCACCCTCCCAGGGCGACTCCCCGGAGCTTCGGGAGCCAGCCCAGAGGTGCCAGGGACCTGTGCCAGGTGAGCCGGCATGCATGCCATGGGCGTGCCCCGGCCCCTGTCTACCAGCTCACTCTATCTGCACCAGGATCTGGGCCCGGGTGTGTGTTTGTTGCCGCTGGAGCCTGCGCAGTTACTATGGGTGGATAATAATAGCAATCGTAATCCCTCATAATTGGACCAGACTTTGCTGTCTGCAGGGCACTTCGATGCCCATGACCTCATCTGACTTCCACAACCACCCTGCAGAACAGGCACAGCTAGAGTTACTATCCCCATTACACAGCTGAGCAAGCGCAAGCCCTGATGGCCCAGAGTCACATCTCCAGTACGTGTCTGGGGCCTGGGACTACTGACTCTTCATCCAGTGCTCCTCCTCTATTCTGAACTGACATAACACAGCGCCCATCTGCTGCTCTCCACAGGAGGGGCCAGGGCTCTGCTGCCCAGGGCAGCACAGGCCAGTACCAGGAGGAATTTGGCTTGGCTGTCCCCTCCTTCCCCACCTGTGGGGGCCAGCTGAACACCCACTGCAACTACATGGACACAAAGCTGTGTCAGTACCAGCCAGGACCTCAGACCAAGGGAGGAGGGTTAAGGTCACCTAATCCAACAGAGGAGCAAAGCCAGGTTCAAGGAAGGCAAGGAATTAACCACAGCCACAGCTGCCACTCGAGAGCACAGGTGGCCACAGATGGTCCCGACCCTACAGTGGTGGGGGCTGGGTCTGCCATTGCCCAAGCCTGGGCGAGACTAACCCAGAAGATCTGTGGGGTAACCTGGACCACCTCTTCTTTTTCTGTGGGGTCACAAAGATGGCAATGACCTGTGTGTACACCCTAGAAGCCCTGGCCAGCTGGCCGCACCCCGCGTTTCCTCCCCAGCTTGGTGGGCAGGCACACTTCCAAGGCACACTTCCAAGGCACACAGTAGGCTTCTAGGCTGGGAAGGCAGGTGTCTGGACTTCATGCTCCTGTGCATGCGTGTGTGTGTATGTGTGTGTGTGTGTGTGTGTGTGTGTCCCCTCTAGGACCCACACAGGTGGGGGCTCTGTCTTTCCCACAGACCAGGCTCCCATCTGGACCCACCACTAAGTAGCTGGGTCAACTTCCTCATCTGTCAACCAGGGCCATTTGTCCTTGCCCCACTTGTTACAAGCATTGTCCCGAAAGGACTAAATGAATGGAAACCACCCAGAAAACCGAAACGAGCTCTGAAAAGGGCAAGCCCAGGAAAGAGGTGAACAGGGAGCAGGTCTCAAAGCTGCCCCTGATGGAGGGCCAGCAGAGCCGGCACCCTCAGCGTGCTCAGGCCCCACATCTGGGAGCAGGGTGTCCACCCTGGTTCCAGAAAGACAAACCGTGCCCCATGAACATGCCCTGATGCCATCAAGAACCACCACCCCTCAGGGAAAGAGGAGCAGGCAGAGGGAACTGTGGGCACCAGGGCACGACAGATAGGACGCCCCAGGAAGGACGGTGGCTGGCACAGCTTCCCCAGAAGGGAGGTGGCAGGGTTTACTCTTCCACTGCTGAGGGGCTTTGCCTGTAGGTGGACACAACCTGTCAGGACCCAGCCGGGACTCCCACCAGCTTGTTGTGACCCCCTCTACCCGATTGAGGCCCACCCAGACAGAATGGTGAAGGGGTTACCCCTCACAGAGCTCTGAAAATGAGGAAGTCACTAGCTCCATGGGCAGAAGTGACACTTGCTGAGAGTGTGGGGTGGGGGTGGGGGATAGGAAGTCACCATCTCTGCGATGACTGATGTCACCCTGAGCAGCCAGCACACCACAGCCCTGTGCCCGTGCCAGATGGGCAGCCCTAACGTGGCCTCACGCCCACCAAGTCTCCCCGAACTTGTCTTTGGCCTTCCAGAAGCTAGTGAACACCCTGGGGAAACAGAGGCAGCTAAAACAGGTACAGTAAGAGACTCACCCAAGGACACAGCTAGTAAAAGGCTAATCCCAGAAGGAAACCATGTCTGGGGACCCTGCAAGGCTGACCTAACAACCACACAGACCTAGGGTTTGAACCTCTGCTCAAACACCACGGGGAGGGTGAGGTGGCGGTGGGGGGGGGACTCGGGACCTGGAACCTGACCACCAGCCCAAACTGCCCCTCTGCCACCAGAATCTGACCTCTCCCTCCAAGCCTGTTTCCTCATCGCCAAACAGGGCTGCCAGTCCTCCCTGTGCCTGCGTGAAAGCTGAGCTGCACGGTCCAGCGCTCAGCACATCGGAGCTGCGGCGGTGACCTGGGGACGGGCCCTCCCCCGACCTGGGCTCTGGCTGGAAGGTCTCCGGCAGAGCCAGCAGCTCACCTTTCGGTCCTCCTCCCGCTCCAGGGCGGAGCTGCTGGTGTCACCGGGGCCACTGGAGGGCATCGCGGGCAGCTGGGCGGTGGGAGGCAGACTGGGACTGCACGGGGCTGGGGGGCCACTCCGCCTTGGGGAAGGAATTGTCGCAGTCTTTGTAAGCAGTTAAAAGTCAGACATAGATCCGGGTGCTGAGTGAAAGAGTCCGGTGAAACTCTGCCTCAGGCTGCCTCTGGGCGTGGGTTTCTGATGGCTCCACCTGTTGGGGGAGAGAAGAGGGGTCAGCTGGGCAGCAAACCCCGAACCCAGGCCCAGCCTGACCCTCACCTCCTCCTCAAGGCTGGGCCCTCAGCCCCAGAGCCCTGCCTGACCCTCACCTCCTCCTCAAGGCTGGGCCCTCAGCCCCAGAGCCCTGCCGGCCTTCAAGGCCTGGTCCCCACCTGCCTGGACTGCCCTTCCCCAGGCAGGCTCACCGGCAGCTCAGGCCGGCCTAGGCCACCAGAGAGCGGAGGACACGGAGGCGCAGCACCGCCTGGCTTCCTTCAGGGCCACCTGCCTCTGCGGCAGCAACAGTCCACGCTGCCACACTGCCACGCTGCCAGTGGGAGCCACGTCTGCTCTTTCCTTTGAAAGCTTCCCGCACCCCTCCCACCCCAACCACCCCCTGGGAAATCCCAGAGGTCCCCAGCCCAGCTACATTTTCCTTCCAATCTGTCCTCCGCTCATGCCACCCCCACACCGCTTCTACCCCACGTGGCGGAAGTGAGCGGTAGTCACAGGATGTAGTGAAGCGAATGTCACTGCACTTTAGGACCGGCGCTTGGGCCCAGAGAAAGCTGAGGTTGAACACGGGCTGTGGCTGGGCTGAAGGCCTCGGCTGGTAGTGCTGTGGGGCAAGGACACCGTGGTGGGGAGAGACCAAGGCCACAGCCACGCAGAGGGAGGATGCGAGTTCCCTCTCTCCGCCACCCCATTTGCCTTCAGAAACTGGTGGGCTTAAGGGGGGCCCTCTGAACACACGCAACTAAATTTTAGGGGATTTTCCTCCCCCTGCCGCAGGTGTGGGCCTCCAGCCAGTGAAATAACAAAGCCAAGGGCCTCAGCTGGGGCTTGGGGTGCTACGGCTTCAACTCCCTTCACACAAGAGACAAAGCTCCGCTCCCCACCCACCAGGAGATGTGGGCCGAGCCCCTGCCTCCAGAGCTGCAGGGGAGGGGACAGGCAGGAGAAAGAAAGTGGGAGGCAGCCTGGATCTGGGCCCACCCACACCCTTCCCCTTTGAGTTCCTGTTCTGCTTCCCTAGGCCCCCCCTCCTTCTAGGGCTGCTCCTCCCATCCCCCTCCTGCTAGGCTCCCTGGAAAACCAGGAAGTGGAGAAAGCACAGGCTTGGGTCTCCCAGGGGCACAGCACCTGGCCCAGGGACGGGTGCCTGGCTGGGAGGTGGGTGCCCCAGTCCTGGCTCTGCCCAGGGTGAGGAGGGGGAAGCTGAAGCTGGGGAGGACGGGGGAGCCTCCTTGAGGCCAGGACAGGAGGGGCCCTACAAGCTAAAACCCAGATAGGCTGCAAGTGCTACCCTCCGCACAGGTGAGCCCTGGGAAACCCGAGGTGAAATGCACACCTCCAAGCTTGGCAGGGTGCTGGGGCCCATGGATGTCTGCTCCTCCAACACAAGAGGGAGTCCATGGCAACGGTGAGAGTGGCTCCAAGTGTCAGACGCTGTGCTAAGCTCGAGACAGGCATTCTTCCTCTGGGCAGCTACGAGGACCATTACTATCCCTAGTTGACCATTGAATCTAGGCCCCAAAGGGTAAAGACTTGCCCTGGTCGGGTGGCTCAGCTGGTTGGAGCATCATCCATACACCAACAGATTGCAGATTCTATCCCTGATCAGGGCTCACGCCTAGGTTGTGGGTTTGATCCCTAGTCGGGGCACACACGGAAGGCAACCGATTGATCGATATTTCTCTCACACCAATGTTTCTCTCCCTCTCCTCCTTCCTATAAAATCAATAAACGTATCCTTGGGTAAGGATTAAAAAAAGAAAAGTTAGAAAACTCGCCCATATTCAGTGTCAAAGCGGAGACTCAAATCCAGATCTCTCTAAAGCTCTGAGGGGGTCCCTGTGAAGCTCCGTCCCTCAGCTTACACCCCCCCCACACACACACAGAGACAACTCTGGAGAGCCCACTCGAGAACTGGCCCAAACCGGAACTGCGCGGGGACTCCACGGGGCGTCCATCCACTACAAGCCAGCAGTTGCCCCTCGAACCCATTCCATTTGTTAACACAAATGTCCCCAGGCACCCCTACATCAAAACCTTCAAAAGGATGTGGAAGCTAAAAGGCAGAGTCTGGTGAGATAGGACCTTGAGGCCGCAGCCACAGACGTGGGTTCTAGTCCCAGCTCAGGTTTCTCTGGCCCTCCTTCCTCGTCCACAAAGCTGGAGAGTCAGAGTAGACAACTTACAAGATGTCTTCAACCTCAGCCCCACCAAGCTGTTGCAGGCCCCAAGGGCAAAAGGCAGCCTCAGGAGCCCCAGGAGGGAAACCAAGGAGCCCAGGCACAAAGTAGGAGGCAAATAGTCCTGCCCTAAGGCCTAGAAACATCCAGGGGGCTTCAGTGAGAAGAAACCACTTTCAGTGAACCTCTGGCAGCTGGTGAGAAGAGGAAGGAAGCAGCAGGGAAAGCAGAACATGGTGAGGCCTTGACCCCGACGCAGACACCCCGGAAAGGAAAGGAAATGCTCTTTCCTCCTCCCCTTCCTCCAGATACTGGCTAATGTCTGAGCAGCACACTGTCCTCACAGCACATGCCCCTGACCTGGGTCCACCTCGGGGTTCCTCAGCGTTACTCACTGGGACAGACCGGTCAGCAAGTGCCCCTCATGATTGCCCGGCGTCATCTGAACCCATCCAGCACCCCGCCAGGCAGGCCACACACGGGCATGGCCCCAGGGGGCCCACTGTGGGGGCCAAGTGCTTCCCGCCCGGCCTGAGAAGCTTCCCTTTCTCTCTCAAGTATCCCTGCCCAGGGGAGTGACCTGCTCCTGGTCCACAGCCCCAACACAGCGGCGTGTGTCCGCCATGACAGTTCTCTGCCAAGCACGACCCTGCCGCTCCTGGCACTGAGGCCCCCTCCGCACCTACACCACAGGCTGCGCCACAACCACCACTAAAGAAAAACCCTTGCCGAGCCCCTACCTCCGTGAAAGGCAGCTTTTATTTCCTTCTGCGAACTTCTAATGTCCACAGTGGCCATGAAAAATGTTTATAACAACCACTTAAAAATTTTTTTTTCTTAAGGTATCCCATCATGAAAATGTCTTGGTATCACCCCTGACATGGCCACCATCATTACCATTTTAATGACAAAACTCTCGTGGAAAAAGAATTGGGATTTTGAATATTCACACCAAAGCTCGCTACCTTCTAAATCCGACTGAGTGGAGAGATTTTTCAAGTAAGATGTCAAGTCACAGACTGGGCTGGAGAGAGAGGGGAGACACCACCAGTGAAATTCTGGAGGCTAGAAAGCAGACTCCCAATTTCAGACAGCATATGAAAACGGACTTGTGACAAAGTCCTTAAAAGACATTGACATGATAGCAGCAGGTACCTCCAGGGCCAGGGGTGAAGAGGATGCGTGTGTGAAAATAAAGAAGATGGAATCAAATAAGCAAACCCCCTCGACCCATCTCCCCCAAAAGTCTGAGGGCTATTCCCTGGAGAGAAGAAAGCGGAGGGCTTGTGCAGGAAGGGTAGCCTCGCCTGCTGAGAGCAAAGGTAATATTCCAAAACCAAGGGGATGAAGGTTGTTATAAATGTGATGTGGTGTCCTACCGGCCACCCCCCACCCCACCGGGCTCCTAGAACACTGGTAGCCGAACCCTAACCTTCTTATCGAAAGGCCTAAGGGGGCAGATACTGACCCCAGAACCAAAACGGTGTCTTATTGGTTTATTTAGTATGACCAGTGGATCAGGAAGTCCATGAGTCCCCTGTTCTGAACCTGGAAAGGACAACCAAGGAGACATCTCAGGGAAGCCTCTAACTGGGAGGACAGAGACCAGAACAAATAAACCAAAACCCAAACAAAACCAAACACAACTTGGAG
The DNA here is from genome assembly GCA_004024845.1 of Tonatia bakeri. Taxonomy (NCBI): domain Eukaryota; kingdom Metazoa; phylum Chordata; class Mammalia; order Chiroptera; family Phyllostomidae; genus Tonatia; species Tonatia bakeri. The sequence continues at coordinate 107,485 of PVIA01002287.1, read as the reverse complement.
GAAACGCACTCGCTGCACAGAGACAACTCCATTCATGAAAAAAAAGAATGTGATGCTACTAAAACAGGACATTCCCAGAACATACAAGGGCTCCTAGAAAGAAGAAGCTGTGCTAGCAGAAATACAAAACTCATCAGAAGGGGAATATTAAAGAGAAAAGTAGAAAATAGGAGAGGATAGAAAAGAGAATTAGAAAATTGGCCCAGAGGTTTTTCTACATCTGAAAAGGAGAGGACTTACAAAACAAAAAAAAGGTGGGGCGGGGGAATTACCAATGAGGTAACTTGAGAGAATTTCCCAGGACTGACAGACACAAGTCACGTGACCGGAAAGGCCCCTGAATGTCCTGCACGGTAGATGAAAACAGACCCACGCCAAGGCACATCGCGGCGACAGTTCGGACCACTGGGACCCAGAGGACACCCTACGCATTTCCGGAAAGAGAGAGAATGACCTGTAAAGGTTCAGGAGTCAGAATGGCTTCAGACTGCTCAACATTAATATCAAAAGCAAGAAAACAAAGGACTGATACGCTTGAAATTCTTAAAATAATTCTCTAATGAGAACTCTTTACCCAGCCTAATTATCACTTAAGTGTGAGCATAGAATAAAGATATTTTCAGACACTCGTTTCTCAAAAAGCATGGGAAGACGTCCTCCAAGACACAGAAGAACAGAGAAGGGAGAAAGAGGGGAAGAGGCCAGAGGAAGCCATGGAAAGCTGCTGTTCAGGGCTCAGCTGTGAGACTCAAGAGCCAGGCATATGCAGGGCTCTCATCTCTGTGCCCTCTCCCCTGGAGCCACCTGTTGCACCTGACAAAACCACCGGTGCCACCCACTGTTTGCTCTCAGCCACCTGAACTCAGGAACTGAACACACATTTGCATGTTGACGGGTGTCTGTTCTGGATGATGTGCTCCAAAGGGACGAGTAAACCCAGCGAGAGGAAGACGTGCGATTCAGAAAGCACTCCCACTAGAAGGAAGGCGAGGGGAGGCCAGGGCCGCCGACACAAGGAGGTCGCAGAATAGCAGCCAGCAGAGAGCAAGAGAACAGACAACAAAAAAGGGAACTGAAACACAATACTCGACGTGACTGCCCCTGTGGAAAGCAATAATACGATTACTACCAGGTATAGTCTGTTACTAGAAGGTATAGTCTATTACTGGAAGGTATAGTCTGTTACTGGAAGGTATAGTCTGTTACTAGAAGGTACAGTAGAGACTAGCAAAAGGTACCCGAGAAATACCCCTAACTGCTCAGTGGGTTAAGCGTGGTTCTACAAAGCAAAGCACTGCCAGTTGGATCCCCAGTCAGGGTGCCTTCGAGAGGCAACCTAACCCTTCCTCCCCATCTCTATAAAAATAATAATTTTTTATTTTTTTAATTTAAAAAAAGAAAGAAAACACAGGCGAATCATTAATTTTGGGGGAAACAAAAAGCAAGTTAATGGTGGCAGTACACGAAGAGGCTCGGCTGCACTAGCTGATTTAATGCAAATAACAGTTGCGTATGTTGATGTGACAAATACATGTGTATTTGTCACACATATACACACACATATTTATGTATGTATGTGAATGATACTACTTAATATATTAATTTCCTATGCGCTGCTATTACAAATGAGCACAAAATGAATGGCTTAAAACAATCCGAATTTGTTATCTTGCAGTTCTGGAACTCAGAAGTCCAAAATGGTTCTCCTCACCAGGCTAAAATCAAGGTGTTGGCAGGTCTGCATTCTTCTCTGGAAGCTCGAGGGAAAATCCATTTTCTTGACTCTTTCAGCTTCTACAGGCTGTGTACATTCCTGGGCTCATGGCCGCCTTCCACCGTCACAGCCAGCAGTGGCCAGCCTTCCCCACCGTGGTGCTCCTCTGCCCCCGCTGCCCCCCCAGCTCTTTCTCTGACTCCCCCGCCCCAGTCTTTCCCTTCTAAGGACCGGAGTGATTACATGGGGCCCACCCAGATAACCCCGGATAATCTCCCATCTCAAGACCCTCAACCTTATCACACCTGCAAAGTCCCTTTTGCCACATAAGGTAACATAGCCGCAGGCTCAGGGAGTTAGGATGTGGCCCTTTTGGTGGGGGTGGTGCTATTCTCCTGCCCACTCTATGCGTGCCTATATATTGATGTATGTATAAACTACAAACTATTTTTTGGATTACTTATTTATTTATTTTTAGGGAGAAGGGAAGGGAAGGAGAAAGAGAGGGAGAGAAACATCGATCAGTTGCATGTGCCCTGACTGGGAATCGAATCAGCAAACTTTCGATTTGCAGGATGATGCCCAACCAACTGAGCCACACCAGTCAGGGTGAGAACTAAAGTCTTCTTTACTAAATAGGAAAGCGATGAAAAATGTCTAAAATCGGGGAGTCAAAAATATGCATATTACTCAGACATTAAGTGTACAACTGCTGGAAGAAATAGCTATAAGTGACTGCCTCTGAGAAGAGGACGGGGGTGGGAGCGGGCCAGGAACACCCGAATTTGGTGAAGAGGTGTTAGTACTATTCGACTTCTTAGGTTATATGCATGTACTACTGTGAGGAAATAAAAAAAAAATACTTAAAAGGAGAGGATGGGGCTGGGCATGAGCGCTTGCACCCCACGTCGACCGCGTTTGGGCGTGGCCTCCACCCCCTCTGAAGAGCGCAGCCGCAGCCCTGCCACCTCTTGCTCTATGAAACCATCACATCCCACAGAACAACCATTATCAGCTCCTCACACCCACACAGAGTTCCGTCACCAGCTATAAAGTGGTACCTCCCCCTCTGCCCCAACACACGCCCCTCACTAAACGTTTAATTCTTGCAAGACGTCATTTCCACCCATCCCAGTCAAGCAGCATGTGGCGCTCCCCTACACACACATCCCCCCCAAATTGTACCTGTGCCCGCCATTGCTGCCCACAGCTCCAATCGCCACCCTGGCTTGATCATTAGCCGTCCTCCTACCAAAGGCCCACGATGCGACCCTCTGCTCCACCCCTGCCGTGTCAGTCAGCTCCCAGCCTCACCACTACACTGTCCCTGGTGCCATCCCTACCTTCCCCGCCAACCTCAGGCCCATTAGCGCCCCCGGGCTGGTCACCTCAAGTCTCGCCTCCTGGCATGATCCAGCCAGCAGCAACTACACTGTCAGCCCACAGTCTCACCTCAACCAGAGCCTGAAGAGAACTATCTTCTCCCAGAAACAAAACCATAAGTACCCACAAACCTGACTCCTCGCTCCAGCAAAAACAATCCTAATGTTATCACCATAAGGGCCCCTTCCACTCCATCTCAAGTCCTCTATCTGAATTGCTGAAAAATACTGACTACCTCTGCAGCAGCTCCTCCTTCCCCCTACCTGGTCTACTTTTCTCACACTGGACTTTGTTTGCGTGTTTGTAACTACCTTCCCCTCCTTCCCAGGGGCGTGCTGGTTGTTTTTGCTAACCCAACCCCTCACCTTCGGCAGAGTGAGCACGTGACCAAGCAGAGCCAATCAGAGGCCTCCCAGGATGATTTTGGTGCCATGGAAAGATGCTAATATGGTAGGATGTGAATCAGGAGCTGCTGGCTGCTCGCCTGAGAACAAAGGGAAGGAGATAGACGCATGGAACACTCAAGTCATTGTCTGGGTCCCCGGATCTAGCTGTACCTGGAGGGAAGGCATCTGTCACCCTCCCCGCGCGTGAGTGAGTCTGTGCCTTGCTGCTGACAGTCCTGACTCATGTGCTGATCGTAACCTCCTCCCGTCCTTCCTGGGAGGCCCAGCGCGGGGATCCAGTCCTGGCTGTCGGGTGGTGATTACTTATCATCTGTGTGACCTGAGGCAAAACTGCACCTCAGTTTTCTCAGCTGTAAAACGGGGAGAATAATAGCAGCCACTTCCCAGGGCTGTTGTGAGAATTAAAATGAAAGGCATTAAAAACGCTTACAAGAGAGCCTCACACACACACACACACACACACACAAAACATACTCCATAAATTTTAACAATTAGTCGGTCCTGACTCATCCAGCCCACAGCTTTCTCTTCTTTCTTGAAATCCCTGGAGTGCGGAGGGTGCACTGCTCCCCAGAGCACGGGCTCATCGCGCCCCCGCGGGCGCTGGGTCCTGCGAGCAGAGCTTTACAAGCTCAATACCTCCTCCGCCCTCGCCCCCGCCCCCGCCCTCTGGAGTGGGCGCTACTTTTACCCCCACTTTCCAGGTGAGAAAAATGAGGTGCAGAGAGGTCGATGAAGCTGCGTGAGGTCGTCCAGTCAGGACGTGGTAGAATCAGATACAAAACCAGGTCTGCCCCACCCCGAAGTCCAGCCTTCCGCTCCGTCATGATCTCTTACAGTCAGCACATGACTGTTGCAGCCACATTACCTTTGACCACGGATGGGCCGGAGAAAATATCCCCAGTTAGCCTCCCTCTCCTGGTTAGGCCTGTCTGCCGTGGGGGCAGGAGCAGGGGCAGTGACAGATGGGCACACGACCTCATAATCAGTGCCCCGGCCAAGGTGGGAATCATTCATTCATTTATTCATTCAACTATTTACTGAGCACCTATTACGTGCCAGGCATTGTGCTGGGGGTATACATTGTCCTGTATCATTCTCATAACAGTCCTGCGAGGTTTATGAAGTAGGTTCCATTGTTATCCCATATGAGAAACTGAGGTTTAAGGAGGTTTATTACCTCTCCAAGGTGGCCCTGGTAGAGAGTCTCAGGGCGGGATGGCAGATCCAGGTGTGTCCAACTCTGGAGTCTTTACTCGTTTGGCAGCACTCAGTCATGAGTAAGCGAGCTAAGCACAGACCCCAGATCATCTGCCTGTGACCCCAGTGTGACGCCAGCCCACAGGGAACAGCCTCATGACTTTCCTATTTGAGCTTGGGAGGACGCACACTTGAGTCCTGTGGGAGACAGAAGGCAGAGGAGTATCTTGTGCCCATGTCACCCCATCATCTGCCAGCGTGGTGACAAGCTCCAGGCCTGGTACGCTGGGGGCGGCAGCACGCCGACGGGAGACGCAAGGGCCTCCCAGACAGAGACATCTATCTGCCACAGCCCCTCTGTCACAGGACCGGAGCTGAGCAAGGAGGAGGAAGAGGTCCTGGACCACTTTCTGACAGCTCATTCTCTCCCAGCGCGAGGGGGGCGGCTCCTCATTATACCGTAGTCTGACTTTCGGAGACCTCCCTCCCACCCAAACCGCCGGCTGCCCATAGAACACTGAAGGCCACCAGGGACGGGCCGCCAATCCTGCCATCCTGTTCCCCACTTCAAAGCCCATCTGTCTGGGTCTGGAGGAACAGCCAGATGACTGGTGGCTCTCCCACCCCCCGCAAGGCCAGGGTGCCACCAACGTGAGGATCTGTGATCACACCAAAGCCGCCACCACGACGGTGGCGGCGGCCACGGGGGCAGAGATGAGTTGAATCAGACTCCTCTGCTCCTACTAATGGTTACCATGACACAGCCCCAAAAGCGGAGAGGGGAGAAAAAGGTTTATACCCAAAATAGACGCTGGTAAGAAGCGGAAGTTGTTCTTGAGAGGCGACACGAGCCAGTGGAGACTTCCATAAAGGAGCACGCGTGTCTGGGGAAGGAGGGTCAGCAGAAGTTCTGTCGTGGGTGCTGTGGCGGCAGGTGGGTCAGGGGCACAGGGCAGCCCGGCTGAAAGCCCATGCGAGAGTCAGCCACAGAGACCCTCGTGAGGCTGGCAGTCTGGGGCCGCCATGGGCATGGGTCTGATTCTCTCCTCCCTGGAGGCGGCCCATGGCCCATACCTGCATGTTTTTCTGCCTCCCCAGCACTCTCTAAACGGAGTCCACACCCACCAGCTCTAGAGCCGCTTTATGTGCCCTTGGCCCCTGCATTGGTCCCCACCTCCCCACCCCACCCTCCATCTCTGAACCCGGTAGGGACATTGAATGTTGCAATCCCCAAAGGGGACACCACAGTGGCTCTGCTGGAAGATAAATCACCCACCTGGCTTCTCTGGACCCCTTTGGCCACTGACTCAACAGACACGAAAAGGGGTCACTCCGCTGGTTGCTCCAGCAACCAGTTCTGGCTCCCGAGGGGCAGCTGGAGCACGGGCACACACCAGAGGTGAGGAAGACTGTCTGGGACCCAGGGACCCTCTCAGGTTCCTCCTGGAGCCTCTGTGCCCTCAGAGCCTCCGTGCCCCAAACAAGGGTCAGAGGAAAACTACAGAAGCACCCCCACACAAAAAAAAAGCGGGCCAAGGGGCAGAGAGGACAACTGAGGGGTTCAGATCCTTCGAGAACCAAGGTTTGGGTCACTCCCGCCTGACCTATGGAGGTCCCGGCTGAGCACAGAGAACACACAGGGCAGGTGACGGGAGAAGGAAGCCGATACCAAGCGTGGACTTGAGCAAAGCTCACACAAGAAGCGAGAAGCGTAGCGAGGGTGCGTTGTTTTCTCCCCACCTGTTACAGATGGGGATGTTTGTTCGTGCCTGGTACCTGTTTTCTTTCCCCTCCTTCTTCCCATTACTTCATATACCAGTTATCGGAAGTTAACTCTACCCCTGAGTCTTTAGGGGACGGAGTATCTGGTGGGCCTGGGACGGAACACGAGGAGTCCGTGGCGTAGATAGTGACTGGCCTAGTGAGTGGTGAGATTCCTCACCTGGGCGAGAGGAAGGTAAAGTGTCCTTCGGCAAGAAGGGTGTTTTGATAGGTAGACATAGGGCTATTTGGTTGTTACAGGGGAGCTCCAATGGGTGTGAAAGGCCGAAGTGGAAGCTGGGGTAGCCAGAGCAGGAGACAGTGCCGGTAAGTTCATCGCCTGCTCCATGAACACAGAGAGAGACCCTTCCCAGACTTCTCCCTCGCCAGCTGGTGTGGGGCACTGGCTGTAGGGGCACTAGAGAGGCACCGAAGGATGTCTCTTTCCCCTAGATCCAGCGTGCTCTCTCTGAGGGGCCTATCACCATGTACAGCCTCTCCAGGGGCCAGCTCCTGCTGCTGCTGTGGCTTCCCCAGTGCCCACTCCCACCCAGTCACAGCTTCCCCAGCACCCTGCAACACGCGACTCCCCAGGGCCTGGCCCCTGCAGAGGGGGCGCTCCTCCAGGGCTCGGCTCTGGTGGCGTATGACGTCGGCAGCAGCCTGCAGCTTCGCCCACACTCCACACAGGCAGTTTAGCATCAGTGTGTGCCAGCAAGATACTTCCTCAGGAACAACTTTTCTCGGGACCCACAAGCATGGATTTCTAGTGGGCTCCAGAGGACAGGTTTCCAGCAAGTTCTGGCAGCAGGGCACCACAGTGACCCCCCTGCCATCCAGGGAGCCACGGCCATGCCCTCTCCACTGAGGTCAGGATCTCAGCCCCGGGGGCCTCGTCCTGGGCACTCCATGGCTGCCCTAGGGGCAGTCTCATACTTGCCATTTCTACATTCATTGCAGTTCTTTTATCTTTTTACTGACCAATCTTTCCTTACGCCAGTCACCTGTTATAATCAATAAGCCTTCCTATTAGACATTTCCTGTTCAAATCGCTGTGTGGTTTCTGCCTCCTGAATGGGCCCCGACCAACAGTCACCCACAGCCTCCAACGGCCTTCAGCCATCCTCTTGGCCCTTGAGCTCAGTTCAGCACCCTCACCGGCCAGTCACTGCCTGCTCCGAATACTCCCTCGTTTGTGGGGCACCATCACCAGACTGGGCACTGGGGTGAGGAGAGACCCCGGCTTCTGGAAGTTCACAAGCAAGTGGGGTCTCCGGCTCCCTCTCCTGTCCACGACCGACTGCACCTGGCTCCATGCTCTGGGTTCTCACCCACCCCTCGGGTTCCTCTGCTCTGCCTCTTGGGTCTGGCCGAGGTCCCGCCCCTACGACTGCCCCGTGGACACCCCTCACGCCCGGAACACGCTCTGCCTTCAGCTGCACTCTAACCCCTCCTCTGCTGAGGTAGCTGGACTTAAATTAAAGCAGACTCCTTCTGCCACGCCTCCACCTTCGTTTTCTAGACACCACCATCTGGGTGACTCGCTGTCCCCTAAACTCCTGCTCTGCCAGACCCAGATGCCTCACGTGTCCTCTGGCACCACCCCCTCTCAGTTGCTGAAGCCCCAAACCCCAGAGAGGAATAGGGTCCCACCTTCCTCCCAGTCCCCGCATTCCACTGGACACCTGGTCCTCCGGCCTCTGTTCCCCGCACTCCCTCCAGGTCCTTCGCACCGCAGATCTAGGCCTTGGCAGTGACTCCGTAACGGGCCTCCCTGCCTCTGGAGTCTCTGCCTGCACCCCAGCCTCTCGGCAAAGATTCCCCACACACGGCTTCCTCAGTCAGAACCTACAATGCCTGATGAAAACGTGCTAAGGTTAATTGCGGCGATAGTCACACAACTCTACAAAGGGGTCAAAGTGCACACTTTAAATGGGTAAATTGCATGGTATGTGAATTATGCTTCAATAAGCTGTTGTTTTTTAAAAAAAGAGAAAAAAACCTATGATGCCAGTGATTTTCAAACATGGTAAAACCTAAGCTCCAGTCTGGTCCTACACTGGTGGCCTCAGCGAATGTCTCAGACCTTGCCGCCCGCCTCTCCCAGCAGATCCCGTCATTCCAGAGCCGGCCCCTGAACCCCAGCTCATGCCCCCTATTTCCACACTTGTGTCCAACTCACACCATTCTCTCCCGCCTTGGGCTTACCCACCCCCTTTCCCCTCATCCCTTAGCAACACCCTACCCCTTCCATTGCTTCACCTCAACCACACCCCCCGGGGTCTTTAACCAATTTCTGCTGGGTGGCCATTGGGCTTTTCATTTGTACATAGATGTGCCCGTTTCCCCACACAGATGAGGGCAGAGCATATATCTTGCACCTTGCTGGCCCCCCAAAGCTCAGTGCTTCTCTCCCCGCCCTACCCCTTTCCTGGTGACCCCTGAGGCAGAGAGAACTGTGTGAAGTCACTCCCAAGCAGCTGCAACATCCCCAGCACAGTGCTGCGGTGCCCAGAGTGACCGCCCACAACCCCCATTCTAGGGGCCACTTGGCAGAGTCCCCCACGGCACTGGGCCAATGGAAAGGCCCTCGGTGGGAGCTCCTAGGCTCTCGAGTCGCCTTTCCTAGGCCAGGACATACACCTGCTGTGGGGTGTGCAGGCCCCACCAGTCCCCAGGTGCCCCGGAATGAAGCGGGTCACAAGGGTCCTAGGTCAGGGTGCCAGTGACCACAGGAAAAAAGAATGGGGGCTGGCCTCCCATCCCTCCAGGCTCTTGGAAGCTGAGTCCCTGGCTTGCCTATGACCACTCTCTCCCCACGCCAACCACACACACGTCTCCCCAACCTGAGCTTTTCCACCCTCTTCCCTATCAGATGACGCACAGCTGGCCCACTCCCAGCCCAGAACTAAGAGTCCCCCAAAGGCTCTGCAGGCCCCGGGAGCTGCGGATGGAGCGGAGCCCCTCCTCACGGATGCAGGAAGAGCCTGTTGCTCTCAGAATCACCCACTGGTCTCTGGCTGCCTTTCATCTCACTCTGGGCTCCAACCAACACCAAACCGTCTGCGGAGGGGGTTTGGGGAGGAAGAGCAGCCCCGGGGGGCTGGCTCTGCAACAGGGGCAGGTGTGCAGGTCTGTGCAAACCAGAGGGACGTTGGATTCCATACTCAGATGGCCAGGGGGCGCACCCCGCCCGCACCCCGCCCGAGACAGCCTGACTGTGGCCCTGGCCTTCTCGCCAACAGCACCGCCACAGGAGCCCCCGCTGAGAAGCCACCTTCCCCCTCCGCCTCGCCCCGCCACCTCCTCCAGCCTCCTCCGGAAGGCAGAGATACTTCAAAGATCTCCCCGAGGGGCGGGGCGTGCCTGCTTGTCACAGGGTCCAACATACAGCCACATGTGCCCGCTCACAGAGGAAGCTGGGTGCACCTGCCAGACCAAGGTCACCCCAAGCTCATTTCCCAGACCTTCCCAGGGCCCTGCACCCTTTTTCCCCAGCACCCTGGGCCAACTACCGGGCAAGGTCCCCGCTGCGGTCCACCCAGGCCCTGCAGGGCTCAGGGCCCCCTCTTCCCTCTCCCTTCGGCTCTCCACACAGCCATGGATGGCAGCTCTGCACAGACCGCCCCTTCCCTTTATTAAAAAATAAAACAAAAAAAGCCTATCCAATTCCCATTTAGCTCAGCAGATGCTCTTCAAACACACTGGGATTGCCCAGGTTTCTCAAGCAAGAGAACCCACGGAACATGACAAACGGACCCTCCCGGGAATGAGAACCTCCCTGATGGAGGGTACGGTGGGCCAGGCCTCCCAGGAGGCGAAGAACAAGAAGCAGCTCCGGGAGTGGGAGAGGGAAGCAAGGGGCGTACGCGCGGGCGCCTCCTCCGTGCCAGGCGGGGCCCATGCATGGCTGAGCTGTAATCCTCAGACACCTGCGAGGCCAACTGCACAAGGATTCTGTACCCGAGTGACTGAAAGGGTTCGGTGCAGGGAGCAGTGTCTGACACAAGCTACAAACACAACACGAGCCTGGGAGGTTATCTCCACTTTTCGGATGGCAAAACCGAGGCCAAGAGAGGTTAGTTACAAGACCTGCCCAAGAATAGAGTAGGAGGGGGCCAGGCCGGCGTGCCACATGGCCTTTGCCTCAGTAATGCTGACCTGGCTCACGGTATTTTTCTAAAAATTCTTCAAAAACTGCCCGTCTCGTGACATTCCAAAGACCCATTTCTCTTTTAGAGAAGCAGTTTTGTCTCTTTTGTTTGCTTGCCCAAACTGTGGCCCTCAGCTTACCCCCTACCCCACCTCAGCAGACCTGTCTCTCAGTGGAGGGGGGGTGTCAATTGGGCAACTCCCACATGTTCTCACAGGGTGATGGGACACACCCTCAGTCGGGGTTGTACGGCTGGGAGTCTAGGCCTTGCGGCCTGTCATTTTGGGGGAGCTCCTGAGTCTCAGCTCAGGGCCCCAAATGTCAGCATCCCCAGTGCACGTGGTATGATGCACGTGGTACGAATGCCTGCATAAGTCACTTCCCTCCTCAGAATTCTCCAGGGAGTGCTACCAGTCATGGAAGAAAACGTGCCCACCTTTCTAATCCATCACGCTGGACCCTGCCCTTCCCGGGGGCCCCCCGCCTCCAGGCTTGGTGACACAGGCTCTCCCCTTCTGTCCAGCCTGGCCCGCCCCTGGCTCCACCTGGGCAAATCCTAAGGGCCCTCAAGTCCCTCTGCACTCCTGCCTCCCACGTGAAGCACTCCCAGGTTTCTGGAGACTCCCCCGACCTGGACCCTCACAATGGCTGGCATCCCCACCCACACAGCTGGCTGAGCCAGAAACCAAGGAGGCCCCCCCCAGCTTCCCTCACCCCCCCGCCCATTCCTACCAGCTCTGCTTCCTAAATGCCTCGAGGAGCACTGCTCCGCTCTGGCCCAGGCCTCCAGCTGACACCCACCGTTCCTCATACCCTATCACTCCGGCCACATCAGGTTGGAAAATGCCCCTGAATACCTGGCCAAATGCTCCCCGCCCTTTGGGACTCAAGCATCGCCTCCTTTCAAAAGCCTCTCCTGATAGTCCCTCCCCCGGAATGAGATGGCCCTTCTCTGAGCCCCCAGACGCCCCAGGCATGTGCTGCCAGAGCTGTTCCTCTCTCCCCAGACTCTCGTCTCTGCTGCGGGCTCCTGGATGTGGACTAGCTAGTCCCCTTCATCTCTGTAGCCGGTGCCTGGCACATAGTAGGTCTTCAGTAAATAGACAGGTGAACTTTATTTGCAGATCTGAAGCAAGGGACCTCCAAAGAGAAAACTTGAGAGCTGCCAGGCTCAGCAACTTGGGGCCCTGGCCTCTCCCCATGCCGAACCCCAGGTCTCAGAGTCCAGGCTGCATGGAGGGTGTTGACAGAGGAAAAGGCACAGACAACGGCCCAGCCCCACTGGGCTTCCCAGCTGGGCTTCCCGTCTTGGGCAGGCCCTCGGCCACCACCAGCGGGGCTGGGAACCACGGGCCTGGGAGAGGGCGGCAACAAGCGCCACATTGTTGCCGGTAATAAAACCATTAGGAGCCAGTGCTGGACGCCAGCTGCCAGGCCTGGCTGTGCTCTGGACCCTCCCATGCCTCTAGGCCAGGGGGCAGAGCCAGCCCTGCCAGCAGGCTCAGAACCCAGAGGACAGGCCGCTGCTGGCTCGGGGCCCAAAGAGGCCAGAGGGCAGGGAGGGAGAGGGCTCAGGGCTTGCAGGACCTGCTCAGTCCCCAACCAGCACAGGCTCTAACGAAACCCGTGAAGCGCTTCAAGGTGAGAGGCCCAGAGATCACACGGCAGGATCCAGGGGCTCAGGGATCGACCAGCCAAATCTTGGCTTTACAGGGGCCGGAAGAGGGGCCCCAAGACCCTTCAGGAGTGAGAAAAATGACAGGCAACATTTGTGGGGTCTTAGAGTGTACTGGGGCCTTTACGGTGGTCGTCACACACAGTCTCTAACATCACCCTAATATCAGCGGTCCTGTCATGACCCCCCTTAAAGAAAAGGAACTTACACCTCCTGAGCACCTACTATGTGCCGGGCAAAATGCTGACGGTCTTCTTTTTGCAATAAAGATTATATTTATTTATTTATTTTTTGAGAGAGGGAAAGGGAGGGAGAAAGAGAGGGACAGGTGCATTGATCGGTCGGTCGCCTCTTGCGCTCCCCAACCAGGCATATGTCCTGAATGGGTATCAAACCGGTGACCTTTCGGTTTGTGGGATGGCATTCAACCCACTGAGCCACGCCAGTCAGGGCAGCACTGGCTGTTTCATAGCATATTTCATTTGATTCAGGTAAGATGTGGATATTCTTCTTACCCCTGATGGAAAACCCGAAGCTCAAAGACATTTAGTTCTCAAAGTCACTTCGTAGTAGCGGGGCTGAGACATGAATGGAGGCCTGCCTGCCCCCAGGGTCTCCACTGCCCTGAAAGGCCGCCCCCTACCAGCCGGGGATGGAAAGGACGTCCACAGAGGGGCCGCTCGCTCGGGGCTCGCTCCCACGTTACCGCTCTTTCACTTCACTTCCCACTTTCTTCCAGGGCAGGGCCAAGGAAGTACACACATACACATGCCCTTGCTCACGTTGTATTCAACAGGGGCAGCCTCAGAGGGGAACGCCAGCTCCAAGAGAGTACCCATGGGTTGGGCCGGGGCCGGGGCTGGGGCTGGGGCAGGGGCTGGGGCAGGGGACTGTGGAAAGGGGAGGTAGATGCTGTTGCCAAGCAACAGGCAGAGGAATGACTATCTGCCCCTCCTCACCGCTCCACCCTGTCACCTGGGTCACTGCTCCCTGCTCACGGCCTTCAGAGCAGAGCTGGGCACAGCTTGAGCCCACAAGCCAGACCGAGGTCCCCAGGCACCACTTCCCCTCCCTGGCCAGGCCTCCTGAAGCCCCCTGTGGTCCTCTGTGCAGTGCCCTATGCTTCGTACTTGGCCGGGCCCTGGTCATACCTCCAGTTCCCAGGGAACCATGGATTGGAGCCTTCAGGGAAGATCCTCAGTGATTTGTCCACCATTCTGGGTCACCACCAAGAGTTTCCAGTCACCATCCTACAAAGCTAACTCGGTCTACTGCCCCCGGTGTGCAGCTGGGTGCAGCCACTCTTGCCCAGTCCCTCCAAGCCCAGGCCCTCGCCAGAGGCCTCGGCGTGGGCGGTGCTCCTCCCTGCCGCCTTCCCAAGAAGACAAGCCCCTGAGTAGCCCTGCCCTTTGCTGTCTGTCTCCAACCCCGTTTTTCATCCGTCGTGAAAACAGTCCGACCTGTGACTGGGACAATTCCGGCCCTAATTGTGACTTAATGTGTTCTCAAGTTCTTACTCAGAAGCTTTAAAAAGTGTGGTTTTATTTTTGTTATTAACAGAGTAACACATGGGCATTCACATTTGTTCAAAGGTTACAAAGCACACAAATCACATGATGTAAAGAGGCGGCCTTTGTGGGTGGGTTTGCTGTGTCCCCTTCCAGACGGCTTTTTCTCTGCAGGTACAGCCTATAAATGTATATATTTGTATATATTTGAAAGAAATTTTACAAAAATGAGATTACACTCTGCACAGTTTTTTTTGGGGGGGTAACCCAATGTCATCGTGGACTTCTACATGTCAGTGTAGACATGCTTACTACCGCATTGCAAAGGCTTTGGGGAATCCAAACAGATCTCCCTCTATCTATGAATGTATTTATCTTTCAGAATCTATAATACTAATCACACAGGATCATTTCTTCAAGGAGCCCCTTCCCAACAGGTTCTGCTTGCAGGAACACTGGAGAACCCCATCCCCTTGCACTGGCTGGAGCATCCTGGCCTGCTCCTCCCTGGGTCATCTGGGGACTCTCCGAGGGCAAGTTTGTTCCCAGGTCCCCCAGCTTCCCAGCCTGGGCATTCCGATTCTCTGCGACTCAGCCCACATCCAACCCTCAGATCTGACCCCACCATCCCATAATGACCCTGGTAAGCATCTTTTAACCCTTTCACATAAGCATCACTGGAACCCTGGGCTCTGGCTGGTCTATTAGGTCTAGAACACCCGAGCTGCCCTCCAGGTCCACCCACGAAGTAATCCACGGGAAGAACAACAGACTAGGGGTCAGGACACCCCAGTTCCAGCCCTCCAGTTACCAGCTGTTTGAGATGGTCCTCTGTCCCCTCTGAGTACCCAGACAGGGCAGCAAACAACTGGCTCAGAATTGAAAATGACCTTGACATTTGAAACACAAACAGAAAGGCAGGATCAATAGGGATGACAATGAGCAGGGCCAAGACCGCAGGAGGAGAAAATAGGAACCTGGTTATAGATGTAAATAAGGCTGGGAAGCCTTAGGGGTCAGAGGGGACCACAACAGGATGGGAGTAGGCAACACTCAGTTACAGCTGGAAAAATTCCCCTCCCCACTGGGATAAGCCTAGGAGGGCCCCAGGCCCCCGCATCTCCTCCCCCGTCGCTGTCCTCCAGACAGCCCTGCGATGTGATCAGCAAGGGAGATGTGGGCTGGCGGGCCCTGACCACTGGCTGTCCTTGTTCCGGGTGGCCAGGCACCTGCAGCCACGCTCGGCAGTAAGGCTGCCAGGCGGGGACACATCCCTGCCGAACTGGGGGCTTGGTTCTGCTGCTTATGGAGGAAAGAGAGGGAAAGTAGGGGAGAGTCAGGTTCTGCACTCCTATTCCAGCCCCCTGCAGGGGCCCCTGGGCTTGAGGGAGGGAGCAGAAAGGGGGACACAGAGACCTTCTGGGAGACCGGGTAAGGACCCTCCCCATTCACGCTATGAATGCCATCACTGGCACAAGAGACCTCACCCTAGCTGGTCTTCCCCTGAACTGCCACACACCCCTGGGGTTGGTGTAATTTAAACCCTGCTCTGTTTCTCTCCAAGCCCGAGCTCCTAATCTCTAGTCTACAGAATATAAAGGAATCATCAAGATCCTACACCACAAGAGCTCAGCTGGCCCCTTCCCTCTCCCTTTCCTCCCTCCCTCTCGTCCCTGCCCTACCCCCTAAAGCCACCACAAGCAGAGCAGTTCAGAGTGACTCTCCCTGGGCCACGCAGGAGTCACAGAGCACAGCAGCCGGCTCTCCCCAGAACAGTACGGTCCTGCCTGGCCTCCAGCACACCCGAGGCCCTGATCTGCCTCCGAGTGGCTCCCTGCCCCACCCCCACAGCAGGGGCTCCTCCTCTCCGCCTGGCAGCCCTGCCTCTGTGCTTTGAAGCCTGCCTCACATGCCATCTCCCCCAAGACACGCTCCCAGAGCCTCCAGGCTGGTTGTGACCTGGCCTTTGAGCACTTTCTGACTCCCTGTCCTGCGACCTTGGCTGGGCACACCCTCAACCTGCTCTGTTTCCCCTCCAAGTCCAGCACCCGGCCTTGCCCACGGGCAAAGCTCCATGAGTTTCGGGAAGCAGATGCACTGCACTAGGGACAGGAGCAGACCGAAGAGCCGACACCGCTGCACGAGGGATTTAGTGTGACTACAAAGACGACCTGTTGACAACTCGACTAGTTCAGCTCTGGAACAGACTGCTCAGCGGCGCGGAGGAGCCTTCCCACTCCGGAGATTTTTCTATCAGAAGCAGCACTTTCGTCATCGGTACAAGGTTTCGCAAAAGAGGCAGGAAGGTGGACCAGACTTCTCGGCGCACTTCCCGCACTGTGATCCACGTAAGCCGCCCAAACGCCGAAACAATCACGGCGGAGCCACCACTGAGCACTTGCATTCCGCACGTGACCTTGTTTCGCCCTCACAACGACCTCTGAGTACAGCCCGGGCGGACTGCCCTGTCCCAGGTGAGGAAACTGAGGGAGAAGTCGGCGGCCCTGGATGCCGCAGCTGGGAAGTCAGTGTCAGAGCGCAGCTCCTTCTGACTCCACGGCTCCCGCTTCGGCTGCGCTGGAACAGGCTTACGGGTCAGCGAGTCGGATCTATCCCCACGCAGCCGCACACGGCGCACACACATAAAGGTGTGCACAGACACGCGTGCACAGGCCCACGTGCACCACACCCTGCCCTGCCCCCACGAAGGCAGCTTGGACACCACGCATCCCTGACTCCACACAGATCCCAGGTTTTATAGTTTTTCTAGCTAAAATGCAGTCAGGGAGAGAAATGACTGAAAACAAGCCCTCCAGGTTTGAGCAGAGAGAGATCTGACACCTTTCATTCACTATTACAGTCCCGCTTGGGAGCAGCAGGGCCACAGGCTCCTGGAGACGCCGAGCCTCCAAGGGCACGCAGACTCCCAACAGGTCCCGCTGTCTATCAGATACCAAAATGGAAGTAAAGAGATGCCCGCAGGCCGTGTGACGACCCTGGCTGTGGCCCTGTTTCCCAGCTAGAGGCCGAGACACACTTACTATTAGTAGGGCATGGGGTGGGGAAAGGGGACGTGGTCACCAAACCGAGGGCCCCGGGGCCGACACAAGCAGAAGGCATCAGGAAGTGCAGAGGCCGGTGCGCATGTGACAGGCACACCGCTGGCCTTGTGGCCTGGGGTTCAGGCCAATGCTCCCAGCCCCAGAGGAAGAGAGGCCCCGTGCAAACAGCCCTCCACCCTACTCCGAGTGTTCTCAGGGCTCAAAGTTCTCTTTCAGCCCTACAGTCTAAGGCTTGGATTCTCATGATAACATTTCAGGCTCGAGGATGCGGAGAGGTTGGGTCTGTTTTTTTTTTTACCCCCATTAGAGAACCAGCAAGACTGGTTCTCAGAGTCTCCTTTCCATTTGGTCTCCCCCCGCCCCTGCCAAAAAAGAGCCTTTGGGGAGAGCCTGGGCTCTTGCTGGGGAAGAACGGGGGTCTTTGGGGGAAGCTTGAGCCTGAGTATCTGGCAGAAAAGGAGGTGGTGGCTATTTGGGGAAGGCAGAGCAGCAGCAAGGGGAGGAGAGCATGGCCACCAGACCCTCTGCCACTGGGGAGAGGACAGAGACTGAAAACACAGGTGCGCAGCGAGCTCCCCTGCCATTCAGCAGATGACCATGGCGGCCCCCTGAAACGTCTAGTGGGGGGGGACCCAGAGGCAGCCCGGGCATGGTCCCTGTCCCCTGGAAACCACAAACTGGAAGTAGAGGAAGCTAAGCTTAGCAGCATCCCAGGAGAGCTGAACGAGGGACAGTCAAAGTTCCCCGGAGGGCAGGCCTGGCCCCCTTCTTCCCCGCCAGGTCGCCCTGGGCAAGTATTTTCAAGCTTGTCCTGTCTTCCTTGTAGGCCTTTACAGAGGACGGACTGCACTGATGCGGGGCCGCGATAGTAACATATCCGCAAGGCGCTCAAGTGCTCACCTGGATCTGGGAAGAAACCTCAGCAATTATGCGCACACACAGAATTACATGTGAACCTACAGAAGAACACACACGTGTGAAGGCTTCCCCGGAAGCTGTACTTTTACACCCTCTGAGGAGTCAGACAGGACAAGCCTGTCTCCTGCAGGGTCCCCACCCCTCATGCCACCTCTGCCTTCAAAGGTCCACCCCCTCAGGGAGGGGGGCTGCTCTCTCACAGACCTCCACTCCTTGGGGGCCTTTCCAGATTTCTGCTGTGTGGTGAAAACAGAGACCACTCCGCCCCCACTCCTGGGTCTGAAATGCCACCATGGGAATCAGAGTCGCAGAATTTAAAAGTTGGAATGGACCTTCAAGCTCCAGGCCAACCCCCACCCCACAGAGGAATCCTGTTCACAGGCACCCTGACAGATGGCCACGGTGCTCCGGCTTGGGGAGCAGTCCCGGCACTGTGGACTCAGTCCTCGAGTCTAGAAGGAATTCACCTCTTCGGAGGCTGGCCGCCTTTTGCAGGCCCACAGGCCTGGGAAAGAGAGTGAGGAGAGCCTCAGTCAGCCGGAGCCTGCAACTCTGCCTTTCACGAGTGGCTGAAGACAGTGACCCAGGAGCTGGACAAGAGGCCAGGGAGGGAGCCAAGGCCCAAAGAAGTGGGGCCTGGAAGGGAGGCAGGCAGGTGCCAGGCCCTGCTGTGCAAGTTCGCCTGGAGACCCTGACTGGGTGCGGCACATGCGCACACACGCACACAGACTCACACTTTCAGAGCTGCTTGTCAAACAGCCCAACAGGGGCTCGTGCGACTCGGAGGCAGAGGGGGACCACCTTGCCCCAGAAACCTAGCGGGAACTCTTGACAACCAAAGCTTCCAAACCCAGGCCGTTCCCGCAAACCACCAGGAGATGGCCCCTGCCAACAGAGGGGACAGCCCAAAGAGGGTCCGCCTGGCAGCTGGGCTCCCCAAATCCCATGGACCAACCAGTCCTCACACTCCAGCAACGCTTAAGGAGAAAAGCTTCCCTGGCTGCAGCTGTCACATCTGCCTGGGAGGGAGGAGGCCCAGCGGCCCAGCGGCCCAGCACCTGATCCCAGGATCCCTTCGCAGCCGCAGCCCAGGAGGCCCGTTCAGCCGCTGGCGGCCCAGGGTGAAACACGAAGACCGAACAGTCCCCCAGGGATGCTGATGGACGTCTCTGGGCACAGCAGAGAGGGGCACGCCGGGTCACAGGGCGGAGGGCGCTGCCCGCGCAGGCTCCTGTCACTGCTGGTCTGGGAGGGGGCGCGCTGTGCGGCGCCCGGGCCCTGGGCCTTCCCCGCGGCCTGACGCAGGCCCCGGCCGCCCCGCTGGGTGCAGGGCGCCATCTTGGGTCAAGGTGCAGCCGCAGGGGGCGCCCCTCGCGAGCTGGGAAGGGAGCCCCTGAGAACTGACGAGCCCCCACTCCCCACCCGCGGCGCCAACACCTACTCAACTGGCTTTGCAGTGAAGAGAGGAGGCGGAAGGACCAAGGGGATGACGAGAAAAGGGGGAAAACAGAGGTAGGGTGGGAAGGGAGTGGGTTCTCCCAAGAAGGGAGGCTCCAGGAAAGCTAAACGAAGTTTGGCAGCCGGAGGGCGGCGGGCCCCAGCGACGGGGGGCTGGGGGAGGCCGGGGGCGGGCCCTGGACGTACGCCAGCTCCGTCCGCTCAGAGGGGGAGGGAGGGCAGGGCGGCCTGGGGGAGGGGAGCTGGGGTGAGGGCGGGACACGGACCAGGGCCGCCTGTGGCTGCGGAGCTCCAGGACTCCCGAGGCGCGGGGACTTGGGCTCGGTGACCCTAATCTGCAGCCTCCGCCAGGCCTCGTCCTTCACTGTGCAGATGGGAATCTTTCAAGGACACGTCTGCACCGGCCCAGCGGGGGTGCGTGTGCGTGTGTGTCCGCGTGCGTGTTGAGTGTTGCGGAGGGGGTGTTTCTGCTGCCTGGGCGACCCCCGACGCCCTCACCCGCACGGCTCCCGTTCTGCCCCGCTACTCCCACCCCTGCGTTTTCCGGCCCCGCGGCCGGGGACGGGATACTCGCCCGCCCCCGCCTCGCCCCTACACTGCGGCGCCACCGCCCCGGCTCCCACTGCCCACGGCGCGGGCAGGGAGGAGCCAGGCACCAAGTCCACCCCACCCCCGGCCGTCCTCGGGGAGGTGTGCCCCCCAAGTGGCACTCTCCCCGCCCTCGTCGCCCCTCCCAGATCCACTGGCACCCGCACCCCCAGCCACAGGTGGCCGAAGGAGGATCGCTGCGCAGTGTTCCCCGGCCCGGCCCGCCGATCACCCCTCGGACCGCCCCCCGGGGCCTCCCGTGTCCGCCTGGCCATGGAGGGCCGGGAGCCGGGGGGAGGGGCGGGGGGCCGGGTCGTGCCAGGCTGCCATTTTCTGCCGCCGCCGCGGAGCCTGAGCTGGGCCCGCGCCCCTTCCTCCGCTCCCTGCGGGCCGCGGCGGGAGCCGATTATTCGGGGTCGGGGTCTGCGCCCTCCAGCTCTCCGCCCGCAGGCCCCAGGCGGGGCTCGGGGTGGAGGCAGGGCCGGAAGGCGGGGGTGGCGAGTCCGGAGCCCCTGCGGCAGCGCCGAGCCGGGCACCGCGGCTGAGGCCAGCAGTGGAGGGGCGCCGCATTGTATAGACTTGAACTTGAGCCCGGAGCGGGGCGGGGGCGGGGAGGGGGCTCCCAGCTTGGAGCGGGCGGGACGGGAGGGGGCGCCTGCCGAGCCCGCGGGGACATAAACAAACCCACAAATGCCCCGCGCCACTCTGGCCAGCCCAGCCCGCCGTCCCCGCCCGCAGCCCTGGCCCCGCAAGCTCCCGGCGCCGAGTTGCAGGGGTCCGGGAGCCTGCCCCGAGCCGGGCACTGCCCGCCGCCGTGCCCCCCGCCCAGCCCTACCTCCTCCTCGCCCACCTCCGGGCCGGCCGCCCAGGCCGCCAGGAGCGGCGCTCATTACCGTGTGGCCGGTGGGGTCGGGCCGGCCCGTCTGCGCGCCCTGGTGCCGCGGCGCCGCGTCCCGGATGGTCCTCTGGTCTCGACGCCGCCGCCGCCGCCCGCGCGCCCTCTCTCCTTCCCAGCCCGCCTGCCTGCCTCGCTCACTCCCTCCCTCCGCTGGCTGTCGCGCTCTCTCTCTCCGCCTCCTCTGCCGGGTCCCCCCCCCTTCCCACCCCTTCTCTCCGCCTTCCTCCTTCCCTCCCTCCGGCCGCCCGCGGGCCCAGGCCTTCGCCTGCTACTCGTCCCCCGCGGCCGCGCTGGCCCGGGCTCTGGCGCTTCAGAGCCGGCCCTGGAGGCAGCGCGGACTCCGGGGCCCCGGGGCGTCGTGGCGGGAGCGGCCTGTGCGCGCGGCTGGTCCTAGCGCCCACGGTCCCACTTCCCAGCCTCTGCGGCCCTTCCCCCGCGGGGCGCTCTGCTACCTGGCACTGCCTCTGCGCTGGGTCCCCGTATCCAGCACTGGCCGCAGGGACAGCGGCCCCTCCTCTCTCCTGGCCGGTGTCAAGTGCCTCCCCTCAGCCCGAGGAGACCCCGGCGGCCAATGCCCTACAGTTCTCCCGACCTCCACCAGAGCCCACTGCACTCTGCCTGCCTCAGCACTGGGGCTGGGGACAGCAGCGCCGGCCCTTCCGCGCCCCAGCCCCCACTGCGCCCTCCACCCCTGCCAGGTGGGGCGACCGAGTGGAGGCCGCCCGCCCAACAGGGACGAGCTGGGGATGCCAGGTCCATCCTGGCTGAGGGCCTCTACAGGCCTGTACAGGATGAGCCCCCCTTGAAGGGAGTGAGTTCCCTGTACCTTGAGGTGTCCAAGTAGTGCCCTCAGTTGGGCAGTGGAAGGCTGAAAGATTTCATGGAGTTGGAGGTTGAATTAAGTGACATTGAAGATCCCTTCCAGTCTAAATTCTCTACACACCTACACTTAACCTCACGCTTACCTCTTTCCCCTGGAGGGAGGTTGTTTTTTATTTCCCATAGAGTTCTCTGGCCTTCAGGTTTCTGATTTGAGGCGTCTCTGTCCACTTCTGACAGCACAGCCACGCTCTGCTCGTGGTTCTCCCACCTGCTGCCTTCAGGGCTTGGTGCTGGGCCCCTCGAGCCCCCAGCTGGCTCCCTGCTTCTCTTTCATCTCCACCAGCGATCTTCCACCATGCACCCCCATTCCACCCACACGGCTTCAGCTACATGGAAGAGCCCTGAGCTCCCTAGCCCAGGGCATGGTGCGCCTCCTTCCCCAGCCACCTACCACCCACCTGTGGGCAAGGGCAACTGAAGAGGACCCCTAGGCTGTCCCTGCTGGAAACAACGCTACTTTCCCTTCCCCCCTCAGCTTCACCTCTCCGACGGTCATGGGAACAGAGTTACTGAGCTCTTTGGGACACAAAGCTGACCTTTCATCCCAGAGATTTCCCCCTGGAAGCCCTCTAATGCTTCCAGGTCCTTTACTCTGCCGCAGTTCCTGAAACTGAAGATCAGAGGCCACTCTCCACACAACTGTCCTGGCCTTTTCCAGTGTCGCCCTCACTCAAGTGGTGACCCTGTGCCACTGATGTAGGCCTTGGTCTCCACCTGGCCAGTCCCAGAGACTCATCGTGTTCCTTCCACGAGGACAAGGCCCTCATCTGTCATCTCTAGAGCCCAGCACTCAGCACATAGTAGGTTCTCAATAAACCTTGGTTCAATGAATATGTGCGCTACAGGCCCCTGGCCATTTTGCTTTTGAGATCAAGATGGGCATCCAAGACACTTTAAGGCTGGGCTAAGGGGACACCCATGTTTAGAAAGATGGCTGCCATTCCTCTTCCTTCCTCAAACGCTTATATAATACTGCTCCAGATAGCAGCTACTGTTTACTGAGTGTTGCCTGTCCACCAGGCACCAGAGTTGGCATTTTCCCTTAGTCCTTACCAACCCTGTGAGCTAGCTGATATCACCCTCACTCAAATTGAGAAACCGAGGCTTAGTCAAAACCACACAGTTTGGAAGTGGTAGAGCCAGGATTCAAGACAGGCAAGGTAAGTTTCTATTCAGTAGAACCATTTATGATGAAATCACTGGGGGCCCATGACGTGTGTGACCTTGGATGTCTGTGCTGCTGGGGCCAAGTGGCCCGAGGTCGCCATGTTAAAGGGGTTTTATCCGGTAGGCAGCAACCATGTGGCTACAGGGTTGGTTCCAGGGCCTGGCCCCGATGTCTTTGGCATGAGGAGGACCCGGTCCTGAGAGGAGGCACATCAGTGCTGGCCAACCCTGCTGGGCCCTCCTCACCATGCATCCCCCTGGGTCCAGCCTACGCTGATTCAGCCTTTGGGGTCCCCTATCCCCCTCACCTGTGTCTGCCCCCTGGGGCCTGACCAGAATTCTGGTTGATCCTAGATCATCTGGGGTAAGGGGCGGTATCCGCAGGGAGAGGCTAGGTTATCCTGGGGTAACAAACAACCCCAGGTCTCAGTGACTTAAAACTACAAAGGTTCTACGGAAAACATGGCGGTTCCGCAGGAAAAGTAAACATAGAATTATCATATGACCCAGCAATTCCACTTCCAGGTACACACCCGAGAGCACCTAAATCAGAGACCCAGACAGACATCTGTACACCAGTGTTACGAACAACGTTGTTCACAACGGCCAAAGGTGAACACCAGCCAGATGTCCATCAGCCGAGAGGTGGAGAAGTGAAGGGCCGTATCCATAAGGACGGGCCTTAAACAGGAAGGGAATTCTGACAGGTGCTGCAACACGGGTGAACCTTGAAGACACGCTAAGTGACATAAGTCAGACACAAAAGGACAAATGCCATATGAAGTGCCTAGAAAGGTCAAATGCACAGGGATGGAGAAGAGTAGCCACCAGGGACTGAGGGGGCTCGGAGTAGGGTGTCGTGTTCCGTGGGCACAGAGGTTCAGTTTGGGAGGCCGGACAGCGGTGACGGCTGCACAGCACGTGGGTGTGCTCACTGCTTCCGATCTGCACGCTCACACATGGTCACTGGGCTCATCTGTCATATACCATGGACCACAACAAAAGTACAGCATCGTGCAGTTGTAAATTAGTTAAACATACTATTAAAGCCCTAGTTTCGTTTCTTGCTCCTGTGTCATGTCTGTGGCAGGTCTGCAGAGGGGCTGAGCTCAGTGAGAGTTCTGGGACTCTGGCTGACAGGAGAGCCGCCACCTCCAGGAGAGCACTGGAGGGGAGCCCACTGACAGTAGCCACTTGCCACTCATTGGCTGGAACCAGTCACACAGCTCCATTCAACTACAGGGATCCAGGAAGTAAATGCTACCTGGCCCTCAAAGTGGGGAGAACCAGACATGTTCAGCCACTAGCACCAGGGACTGCCCCAGGGGCCCTTTCAACTCCTCCGCCAACACCATGCTCCTCTGACCTCCTGCACTGAGGGACTTTAGGAGAAGGCTCAGTCCCCACGCTCCTGACTGAGGTGAGGGGAAGAGTGGAATGCCCACCCTTGGCTCCAGCACCTTGCTAGACCTTAAGTCCTCTCTGTCAGTCTGTACCTGAAACTGGTCTGCTTGCCTTTGCCACGCCTGCTTCCAGACTCCCAGACCTGGCTCACCAACCACCCTGTTTAGTGACTTCAACTGCACAGCGACTCACCATTCAGGCCATCTCAACACCCACTGCATGTCACACCCACTGGAAGAGCTATGTCTGGGACCACTGTCCATGTAGGTTCATCTGTGCCATATGGTAATACTTGCACTTACCTTTCTGGTGGAGTGGCGAGGTGGTCAAGACTCTCAGTTCCAAGTGAGAGAATCCCAGCCTAAATCAGGCAAACAAACAGAGACATTCAGTAGTTGAGAGTTTAGGCCATTGGGAAACCCAGGGTTGGAGGTTCAGAAATAGGTGGGTCCAGGGACTTGGGTGCCAGTCCCAGAGCTTGCTCTCCGACACTCTCTTCTGCTTTCCCTCCTATTTCAAACAAAATCCAAGACGGCAGCCTGCAGTCTCAGGTTCCCCATCTCCCAGTTTAGAATCCCAGTGGGGAAACATCACTTTCCTTTTCCCAGGAAGCCCCTCCAGTGCTTCCAGGGCACGAGGCTCATGTCCTTTAACACACTCCCCCTCCCCAGCCCTGAGCCTCAAGGACAGAGACACGTAATGGTTCTATTTCATTTTTCGATGTCATCCTCACTCAAGGTGACCATCCCCAGCAGGAAGATTCGGAGGGATTACTCCCATGGTTCTGGCTTTGATCACAAGCCCGCTCTGAACCAGGTTCTACAGCCAGTGGGATGGCGCAGGTCAAACGCCAAACCTGTAACTGAGTGCAGGCGGTGGCATTGGCATTGGGACTGACAGATCCAGCCTGCACCCCACGGAGTAGGGAGAGGGTTGCTCCTCAAAGCAAGGGGTGCTAGGCAAACACATTACATTTCCCCCAGGGCCACCCAGCATCCACGTGCACCTTCTTTCCCTGTGCATGCACTTTCGCAATGCAGAATCTTCATAATTAGGGTTAGTGCCCATATAAAAAAGACCCCAGAGAGCTAGTTTGTCTCTTCCACCGTGTGAGGGCACAGAGAAAAGACGGCCGTCTCTGAACTGGGACGCCTGCACCAAACATCTCGATCGTGAACTTTCCAGCCCCCACCTGTGAGAAATGTGTGTTGGCTGTAAAGCACCCAGTCTGGTACTTTGTTGTAGCCTCCCAAAGGGACAAGGACGGGACTTGTCTGATGTCTCCTTGAGATTGGCTTTGGTGATGCATCTTTGGCTGGAATACCACGGAAGCGATGTTGTGTTGTTCTCGCTGCATCCTGTCAGGTGGCACGCCGTTTCACCGACGGTGCTAACTCCGGCCAGTGGATGGGAGTGGGGCGTGCCCGGCTCCGCCACTGCAGAGTCCTCTGTTCCCGGTTGTCATTAGGAAGTGTTTTGTGGAGAACTTCTTTGAGACTATGCAAATATCCCACTCCTCGTTAAACCTACAATTAGTAATCATATTTGTTTCTAATGATGTGGACTCACAGATTCCTACTTGATTCAGTGGATTGTAATCTGTGGGTATTGTTGTTTATTTTGGTGCTCAAATGTTCCCATATTTTGCCAGTGGGAGTCCTTTCTGCATCCCATCATTCTTGGAGTATTTCCTTCCTTTTGAGTGACATACTCTGGACTCACCTTGTTCCTTCCTTGACCCAACTCTGAAAGCTGTGATTTTCCCAAAAAAAGTGCAGTTCCTTTTAGTAAAGAATGGTGTTTAGAAACCAAGATTTAGGCACAAGGTATACTCATTGCTACTGAGGTTTCATTCCTGGCAGGTATTCTCAGTGGACAGAAAAAAAAAAAAATATATATATATATATATATACATACACACACACACACGCACGCACACATACACAGAGACATACACACACACACACATACACACCCATACATTTCACATCTATGTTCCTTTTCACACCTGTCAATACACAGGCTGAGGTTCATGCTGGAGTGAGAGACAGAGGCTGAGGTACCTCCAGTGGGAAGGGGCTGAACCAGCATCCAGAAAGTCAGGGAAGTTTACGGCAATTGCTGTGGAAAACCCAATAAGAGGGTAGAAAAGGCCCTGACTGGCATAGTTCAATGAGCTGAATATCGTCCTGCAAAGCGAAAGGTTGCTGGCTGGATTCTGTCAGGGCAGTGCCTGGGTTGCAAGCACATCAGTGTTTCTCTCCCCTCTCTTTCTCCCTTCCTTCCCCTTTCTCTATAAATAAATAAATAAGGAAGATTTTTTTTTTCCCAAAGGGTAAGAAAAGGGATACAAGAATAGTGCTCCGGCACACTTAAGACCGTACAGAATGAGTCTGTGACTCGACGGCTCTCTCTGTGAACGAGGGTGATCACACGTAGGGGCCACAGGGCACCTTCACCTCTGCACTGTTTTAATGCCCACAACTTCTGTGCTGGGCGCACGTGGCCACCCAGCAGCTTCGGGTCTCTGTGGGGCTAGTTACTAGTCCATGTCTTCCAGGAAAGGAGCTGACTGGCAGCGGGCTGAGGCTTTAGGGAAGGAATCCTGGGTCTGGGAATCGCCATCCCCAGGCCCAGGGACTGCTCACCCCCTGAAGGAATCCCCGGGAAGCCACGGCCATACCGACGGGAAGATGGCCCTCCCCGACGGGACTTCCCTGCAGGCCCTCAGCCCAGCTCTGGAGGACGAGGAGACAGGGAGGGCCTTCCAGGACACTGGACCAGGACCTGGCTCCACCGTGGAGGAGTGAGCCCCGGCCACCGTGCCGGCGGCGTGTGGTGCGGGCCGTGGACTGGCAGCCTCTGCGTGCTCATTCCCTTCTCCCCTCTCCCAAAGTCAGTCTTCGTTGTGGAGGATCTATTTTCTGTCCACCATCATAAGATCTGGCATTTGAGGTGGTCAAATTTATACTTTAGCCACCGTTACAGATAACAAGAAGCCACACCCAGACCACATTGAGAGGAATGCACATTACTCAGAGATCCTGATTTTAGAACTGGTCATGACTTGGATTATCTTCCTTTGGAAGAAGAGTAAGTGCATTTTTAGTTGTAGATGACGTGGATTCTTTATTTTAGTGGGAGAATTTTAAAAACCTTTTTTATTGAGGTGAAATTCATATGACATTAAATTAACCATCACCAAATGCACAATTCAGTGGCATTGGGTACATTCGCAATGTGGAGCGACCACCACCTGTGTCAGACAGCAAGAGCACTTTGAACATGCCTACACGGGAGAGAAGGTGCATGTGGATGCGGGTGGCCACTGGGGCAAGGGCGATGCACCTGCCCAGCACCCCTTGCTCTGGGAACAGCCCTCTCCCTACTCCGTGGGGTGCTGGCTGGATCTGTCAGTCCCAATGCCAATGCCACCGCCTGCACCCAGTTACAGGTTGGGCGTGTGACCTGTGCCATCCCACTGGCTGTCGAACCTGGTTCGGAGTGGGCTTGTGATCAGAGCCGGAACCACAGAAGGAATCTCCCCAGGCTGAAGCACACCTGAGGTGTCTTCAGTTTTCCACCTCAGATTAGGAAGCTGAGGTCAGGGGCAAACCAGCTCACACCAGGACTCACAGGCAGCACGTGGTAGGACTGGCGTGCAAACCCTAGTCTGTCTGCTACAGTCACATGGGGCTAGTGGTGGGAAACATCAGGCAGGTTCAGTGGCAAATGTGGAGACGTGACTGCCACGAATAACTTGACATCTTGAGAGTTTCATTTAAGGAAGGTGAGGCTGAATCAGAGAGAGGCAGCTGGGCACGGAGCAGGCTTCTGCTTCACTCCAGCACAGGGTCTGGGGAAGTGAGGAGCCGCCTTCCAAAGGGAACATCTATTACTGACTGGAAACAGAGATGACGAGGAGAAACATATTCACTGATCTGGGTTGTTATAGTAACATCCAGATAAAATATGTATTCGGGGGCCGGAGGAGAAGTGGAACTGCACGCAGACGAGCCGGTGGGATGGGGGAACGACTGGAAGCTCAGCACCACAGACATGGTGCTGACTGACTGCTGCAGCCACGAATGGGCGGGCTCTCCCTAAGAGTGTGGAGCCATACACGCGGGGCCAGACCACAGGCTGGAGCTGGGAAGAGATGACGGCAAAGCGGAGAAAGAGGTTCAGGGATCTGTGCCAGCGATCTGTGGGTGGCTGAGTGGGCTCCCCGCCTCAGGGTCTCTCACAGGCTGCAGTGCAGGTCATCGCAGGGTTTGATGGGGAAGGATCATTTCCAAGGTTACTCACGTGACGGTTGGTGACAGGATCCAGTTGCTTAGGGGTTGAGGGACCCAGGGCTTCAATTCCATGCTGGCTGTTGCTGGGGCTGCCCTCAGTTCCTAGACGTGTGGGCTCCTCCGTGCAGCTGCTCACAAGCCGGCAGCTGGCTGCATCAGAGGGAACAGGCCAGATCCAGTGAGGAAGAGTGTTAGGGAAAAGTAGAAGATGCAGCCTTTTATAACCAAATCTTAAAAGATTTTTCCTTATTCTCTTTGTGAACAGCAAGTCACCAGGATCAGCCCGCCTCAAAGAGAGGGGATTAATATACGTAAGGATCTGAACACCAGGAAGCCAGTTCAGAAGCTGCCTACTACAGGGTGCAGGAACAAGGTGGCTGGATTTGGCCTAAGTCTCCCCCCAGGTGACCCCAGGGAGGACAGCATCAGGAGAGTACAAGAAGCAGAAGACAGAACAAAGGAAGACAATGGTGTGATGCCCGAATCTTAGCCAGCCAGCACATCGGGGAGATGGGGACAAACTCAGGGCCTCTACTCCTCTTTAGGAAGACAGAGCCCCCATCCATTCCCAGAAGATCCCAGCTCAGGGGCCTGCTTCCTCTGCACCCCCCTCACCCCCAGCAGAGAGGAGCCACACAACCAGGGGGCGCCTGGCTCGACCTCTCCACTTCCCCTACTGGTGCTTGTCATCGAGGCACAGGAACCTTTTCTGGGCTTGGGAGGATGGGAACCAATCCCATAGCCCATCCCACATGCCAGGACTGGCACCATCTGAGCTGCAGCAGCCAGCAGCAATCAGCCCCCTGCCCCCTCTGGAGAGCAGTCCCCATTCCCCTGCTGAGCCTGGCGAGCAACCTGAGCTGCTCCCCTGTCCCCACTCCAGCTTGGGGCTGCCTGGCTCAGAGGTAAAGGGCCTACTTGTGAAAGGGATACAGAGAGGCACTGAGAAGGTGGGCACCAGGGAGGCAGGACACGGAATGAAAGGGAAATCCTTGAGGGGCAAGGTCAGGGCTGAACACAGACTTTCTGGGAGGTGCATGGGAGAGGGGAGCAGGTACACACCCCAACCCACATGTTGGATGTGCGGGAAAGGTAACTCTGTTTGGAAGTCCCCTTAGAGACAAGGGGCATGTGGCAGGCAGAATAATGCCCCCCAAAGATGTCCACGTCCTAATCCTTGAACCTGCGAATGTGTCAGGTTACATGGCCAAGGGAATAAAGGCTGCAGATGGGGTTAAGGTTGATAATCAGCCAGCGCAGATGATGGAGAGGTACCCTGGACTGTCGGGCGGGTCCAAGGTCACCACAAAGGCTTAGAACTAGGGAGAGCAGTCGTTGTCAGAGTGATGCCGTGTGAGAAAAGCTTGACCTGGGGTCTGGGTGAAGGTAGAAGAGGGAATAAGGGGGATAAATGGTAATGGGAAAAAATACAACAAAAATAAACTATTGAAAAAAACCCCTCAACCTACTGTTGCTGGCTTCAAAGATGGAGGAAGGGGCCACGAGCCAAGGAATCTGGGCAGCCTCTGGAAACTGGCAAAGGCAAGAAAGTGGTCTTTCCAAAACGACCACAGCCATACTGACACTTCCTTTTTCTCATTCTTCGCCCGCCCCCACCACACCAAGAATCGAGCCCAGGGGCCTGAAGGCGGCCTGGTCTCAGGGTTGGAAGATCTGGAGTCCAACCCTGGCTCTGCCTCTAATTTGCTCTTTGACCCTGAGGAGTCATTTTACCTCAACGGACCTTAGTTTTCTGAAACATGAGCTTGGTAACAGGCTACCTACCACCTTCCCAGGGTGGGTGACTCCAGGACACACGTAGGGACACCCAGAGGCTGAGAAAAACCCCCTCCAGGGCCCTGGGCCCCTATTCCAGGTCTGACTCCTTTTTGCACTTTTATTTCTCTTCTAACTCAACGTAGGATCAGCGCCAAGGATTATAGGAACAACCCCCAAGGATCTGGAATGGGGACCAGGGAGCAAAACTCCTTGTTAAACAAAAGAAGGGACAGAAGACCAGAGAAGTAAAGTATGTTGCCCAAGTCCCCACAGTGAGCTGGGGTAAAGCATGAAAGCCAGGTAGTACTTCCAGCCAAGGCATTTCCCCAGGCCAGCAGGGTCTCCCGTGGAAACCAGTCCCAGGAAGGTGTTGGGTGGGGAGCGCTGGTGGGGAAGGGAAGGTCTTTGCCTCAGGCAGGTGTGGATTTGAGTGCTGGCCTGGCCACTCACCAGACATAGTGGACTCAGGAAAAGTGACACTGGCAGTGATGGTCCTGCCTGGTCCGTGCAGTTGTTGGGAGAATTAAGTATGCTGAGTGCCTGGCACGGAGCCAGACAGGTGGCACGCACTCCACCACATCAGCTAATGCACTCTGTCAACTGCGTCCTCACTTCCCTCTATTCCTTGTCTCCCGAGCGGAGAGAAGAGTGAGCAGAATCCCCTCAGTAGGACGATGGGCTTTGGGACTGAGCTCTCTCCTTTGGTCCTCATCACAAGCCTGAAGGCATGAAGGCCAGCGACTGCTGTGCCAACTCTCAAGGCTCATGGCAAGTCAGTGGCCGAGCGGGACCAGACCTGGACTCCCAGCTCCGCTCTGTGCCCACATGGAGTTTCCCAGAGGGCCCAGGGCTCCTGCGTGCATGTGGGGATGGCTGAGGCAGCGGCCCCAGGCCTGCCTGTTCACCTGTCGCCATGCAGTGCGTGAGACTTTGGGTTCACAGCCCTGTCCCCAGGCAGGTCTAACCCCAGCCCTGTCTTTGCAGTGTCCCCCCCCAACCCCCACACAGCATCCCAGGTTCCCAGCATCCAAAAGCACTTAGAAAATCCCCCTGCCCCCAGAGGTCCTGACGTTTCTGTGCTTAGAGACCAAGCCTTTTATTCTACGATTAAGGAAGTCCCAAGAGCTGAATGGGACCTGTAGTCCTGGGGATACTGGGGTCCTCGACAGGGCAGGAGAGCAGCAGAGAGGGAAAGACAAGTTTGGGACAGGGACAGGTTGGGGTTGGGGCTGGGGGGTAGTACCTGGGCCAGGGGAGATGGTTTTCCTGACCAAAACTGGGGTTCGCATGTTCCTGGGGACAAGGGAACTAGGGATAAATTGGAGCTAGGAGGGGAACGAGAGGCCGGTGTTTGACTGTACCAGGGAGGCAAAGGCTGCTCCTCAGTTACCCCCAGCACAGGCCACTCCTCCGTGATGCTCAGGGGTCTCAGGGTTTGGGGCGTCTCACTCAGGGAGTGGTGGGAAGAGCATGTCTTAGGTCTTAGGGTGGCTGCTGGCCCTGCCAGGGTTAATTTGGGTGCTGGAGAAGCGAGTCCTTTCCTGCCACCATGGAGGTCTTGGACAAAGTGGCACCCCCATCACCCTTCAGCTGCAACGTGGCAGTTTTCCAGATCTGGTGGCGGACCAGACCTGCCCTCCCCAGTAACCAGTCGTGGGCAGGGCCCATGCAGCTGCTCTGTCCACTCCCCTCCTTGACTGGGGACGTCACCATGGGGCTAGTTTTTTTTTTCAGTAATGTCGAGTTTTTCCTCACCCACCAGGGAGGGGCCTGGACCTGTATTTCTAGTTCTCACAACTCCTCTGTGCTAATCAGACCAGGTTCTCACCTCCCCTCTCAGGAGATTTTGGTGTCGTAACTAGGCTTTTCCATCCCATCAACTACTACTTTTTTGGCCCCAGATAAGAAGCAGTGGTAGGAAAGGAGACTAGAGGAATATTCTCCTCTGCAAAAACTGAATACGTGTGTACAAATGATACATAAATTATATATTTTAAAAACCATATTTCTTGGGCCTTTGTGAGGAATGTGCTGTCCTGGTCAGAAATCTCACATGGTACTTGGCACACAGTAGGTGCTCGATAAAGTAAAAACTCTTCTTCTTCATGTCTCCCTTCCCCCACCTCCCCCACGTTGGAGGTGCCGGGAGCCTGGGCTTCCCGGAGGTCCGGCGGCTCTCCTGCCACCCTGCCTGCACACGCCTGACCCCTCCTCCTGCAAAAGCCCCTTCTGCCGAGGAGGGCAGGCAGGGGCCCAGGGCCTGTCCCAAGGGCCACTGAGTGACCCAAGGAAGACTCCACCTTGAACCGAGCAGGTCTTTGGCGTCCTCGCAGGGGATGCTCCTCAGACCTCCTTTCAAACTGGGAACGAGGACCGTGAAGTGGATAATGGTCATTTCAGCTCTGTGCCCTGCCCAGGTGAGGGAGAGCAGGGCGACGTCATCCAGTCAAGTCCTTTCAGAGAGGGGGCGGCTGAAGACACCTTGGCTGTCAGACCTGGAAGTCTGGGTGCAGTGGCAGCAGCCGGGACTCCTTCTGGGATGGCCGGGCCAGCAGGTGGAGGTGGGGGCCGTCACTGCACCCCCATCCCAGGGACTGGGGGCCAGGGAAAGGGTGACGCCCCCTCTCTGCGTCCATCTGCTTAATGGAGGTTAGGCTGGGTCCCAAGAGGTGTTACTGAAGCTTTTATATCCGCTGTTGTGTCACTTCTCATCAAACCCATTCTTCAGATTAAACAGGGGTAGTTTACAATAGAAATTAGGAGAAAGTTGTGGGAAAACTCACCTGAGTAAACAGGTTAAAATTACTGTCGGCAAGTCCTCAGCAGCTCAGCCCTGTATGACTCGACGTTGGCCTCCTATGCAGACCGACCTGTGCGGGATGAGGGGGCCGCAGCTGTAGGGGCGACCGGGACTCGCCAGGAGAGCCGGCTCCGCCCGGCAGGGAACCCTCTCCGCAGGCGCAGCATCTGCACTCCTCGCCTCCAGGGGGCGCTGGGTTGAATATACTGTCTGTCACCCATGTGGAGGGGCGGGACCCTAGAAAGGCTGGCTTCTGATTGGTCTTGCTTGCTTTCAGTATCCACACGGCAAAGGTTTCCAGTTCAGATAGGTGCTTGAGATCCTGGAGAGCAAAGAACGTGTGTGTGGGGTTTGTGGTGTGTGCTGTTTTTTTTCTTTACAATTGAAACCGAGTTTCCATTAAAAAAAAATAACTCTATAAGACACCTCATAAATCTACACACCAGGAAACAAATCCTTGGGCAGATACATGATTTAGAGCTAAGGTTTGGGGTCTACCACTCAGCCAGGTCTTCCTCTTTCATGTTTCTTTGGTCTTTGACTGTTACATGTGCATTACCAAAATACTTTTGTACCTATGGATGTATTCTATCTGCATATGAGACAGCTGTTTGTTAAGCTTCCAATTTCTACCAGGCATGGGAGGGTTTGGCAGAGTCAGTGGTGAGCAGAACAGACCTGGCCCTGCCCTCAAGGAACGCACAGCCCTGAATCAGCAGTCACACCCACGCCAAACTAAAAAGGCCCTTGGGACGGTAAACAGAAAGTGGCTGGTGCCTTGAGAGAGGAGTGTGGAGACTTGAATAAGTGAAGTGCTGAGTGTGGTGGCAGCACTGCCACTTTCCAAAAGAGCGACATACTGAAGTTAAACTCTCCTGTTGGGAGACTCCAGCAGGGTTCCTCTGAGCCACTTGGCACCGGGCATGGGGCTCAAGCTCCAGCAGCACCAGGGTCCTCCATCCCTGCCTCGCCAGTGGGGCTCCAGAGCCTTCCTTGAGGTGGAGTGGCCTGAAAGGGCAGCACCTGCAGTGTCCAGAGGGGGCGCACTTAGTGGCAGAGGAAGGAGAGAAACGGCTATTGATCATTTGTTGTATGCGAAGCACTGTTCCAGGCGTCTCACGTGTTCAAATATAATCCTTATGACACCATGCGGGGCTGGAATTCTTCTCCTGTCGTAGGTGCAGAGAGTGAGATGGGACCTGCGGTCACACTCTACACAGGAGCTGCATCAGGGGCCGTGCACAGGTGCAGGCACAGCTGCCCCCCTGCCCCAAGCCCAGGCTTGGTCTGCTGCACCCACGGCCACCTAAGGAGACAGAGTCCGGAGGGGAGCCCAAGGAAGGCCTCCCGGGGAACAGGACCAAGCCAGGCTTCTGAAAGAGGGAGGGTGGGCCCATCTCAGAGAAGAGGGTGGGGCCTTTGCTTGGGAGCAAAGACAAAGGCAAAAGGAGGAGCCTAATCGAGGAACTTGGAGCATGCAGGTTCATAGGGTGGGAAGAGAAAAGACTCAGAAAGATAAACTGAGGCATGAGGTGGCGGTTCTGGGGAGGTCGTAGGAGAAGCCGGGCAGCCTGAGGTACCCCGGCAAGACTGGGTGACTTGGGACCAACTCAGAGCAGAAGGTAGGAATACTTTTTGGGAGCTGGGCCTGGGAGCCAGAGTGTGGTGAACAGACAGGGCAAAAGCGAAGGCACATGGGATACTAGAACCGAGCCAGGGCAAGGGTCTGGTATCCCCCAGGCCCCCAGCACAAGGCCCAGGACTCCAGGCGGCCTGTCTGTTCTAAGCAACCAAGGAGACACCATTTGGGCAGCAGGGCCTGGGTTCAAGTGTTGGCTCCTCTCTTACTTGAGAGGTGATCCTTACCGCCCCCTTTAGTTTCCCTGAATTTCTCTTCAGATGGATAGCCCTCTGCATCATCTAAACCACATATTCACTGGGAATGTAGTCTTCTTCCCATTATTTGGTAGGAACCGTCTAGGCAATAATTAGGTGCTAATCTAAGTCTCATTTCCTGAGACTTCATGCACCCTGAGTCACTACGCATCGGCCGTCTGCTCTCTGAGAATTAGCACCACTGCATGCTCTGCATTCTCTCTTCTAGTTCTCTCTCCCACATTCCACACTGGTGAGTGTGTCTGGGGAGGCGGTCCCCCTTCCAAACCTCCCCAAGTGGGGTTATCCCCTGTGGTCATGTTGCAGGGTGGCAAATTCCTTCACCCGGGCCAGGGTGATTGGGCCATCTGCCCCCAGCCCTGTAAACACCTCTAGACAGCAGTTGGCTCTTAGAGAGCCTGGAGGAGGTGCCCCAGCTCCTTTGGAGAGCAGCATCTGTCTGCGATGCTTTTGCTTTGGGGGAGGGGGGGCTGTGTGGCATAGTGGGGTTCCTTCAGGCAGGCAGGTGATGATAGGTGGACTTTTCTTTTTTTAAAATATTATTTGTCAACTTTGTTCAGGCACCATCCTAGCATTTCATGAGTGATGACGAATGGACAGCAATTTCGTTCTCTGTGGTAGGTCTGTCTATATTTAATAAGTCATCGTACTTTAGGTATTTGTCCACAAGCACTCGTTTTAATCACCAGGAATGTTGGAGGACTACAGGTGGTAAGGAGACCTAAAGAAATGTGTCACCGTCCCTGCCCTCAGGGAGCTGGCAGTCTGTCTGTTCAGGGAGATGAGTGGGAGTTAAAAAGCTTCAAGGTTCAGAGTCATGCATGTGTCAACTGAGAGAAGATAAGAAACATAAACATAAACCCCCTGGGCTGGGTGGATGTTAATTTCACAACTGTGACAACACTACTTCCCCTTTTTTGCTTATAGCCCAGGGCACTTATTGACATCACTACTACAGCCATCACTGTGAGGTGGCCGAGGACCAAGCCTTCCAGGAACACCACCATATGACAAATTTTTGCATTGACGGCCAATGGGCTTTAAAACAGAGCGGTCTGTTTGGGGATGTGGGCTTTGCCCCCGGAGTTCCCCTGCGCTGAGTAACTGTGTGGGGGGGCAGCCAACCCCCACACATGAGGACTGTCTCTGGCTCTGCCCAGACGCTGTAAGGGCTTGGCAGAGAGGCGACTTGGTGAAGGGGCTGGGCTGGGGATGGGTGTGGATGATTTCCCACAAGCCTATGCTCCCCAGATCGTCCGTTGTCTCAGCCCTTAGTAAATGGGTTTGCTCTACTTTGAATCCAAGGGAGGCCCCTTGTGCGCTGCTGCTCGGAAATGGCCAGGGGAGGCAGTCTCTGGCTGGTGCTCTAGAGGATGCAGGCCAAAGCTGGACCCTTCCACACCCCTGTGGCCCTGGAGCAACTGCCCCAGGGTTCACAGGCCTGGTCAGTGAGGCGGGGGGTGTCTACAGAGGGTCTTCAGCAGACTTGTTGCTATGGGGAAATAGGGGGACCGGTATAGCCAGATATTCTAACTTGTCCAGAAGTTGTAAATTTAGGTCTCTTCTGTGAAATTTCCTGGTATTTCACAACCCATTAAATTGTTCTAAGAACAGGTCTGGGGTCAAAGATAATAAGTAAGATTGGGTTACTGCCTGTGATACCCTCCTGTTTAGACCCCAGACACCAAGCAGAGCATCTATCTCTTTACTTCAAATGATAAGAACCCCACCTCTGGGGATGTGCCCTCAAAGTGCTCTTTCCCGGAGGGGAGAGCTGGCAAAAGAGGCTGAGGCAAGAGCGTCCGCATGGGCTCACCAGCCACCCCCGGCCCGCGAGGTCTCAGCCTGGTGTGAGGCTGAGGGGTAAGCACGCCTTTCTCTGCCTCTGGCACATGCAACCTCGAGGGTCAGACCCCCTTCTGGGCCTGGCATCTGCAGTGTCGGGGACAGCAGGTGAAGGGCCCACGGTTGGGGAGGAGACAGGAATCATCCAAGTCCTGAGCCCAGTGTTAACCCCTCTGTGGCCAGGACACGGGCTGGTGCTGCCATTTCTTGGACCCCTGCTGTGGGGAAGCTGGAGTAGACGCCCTGCCTCCCCAGGAACTCCAAGGGCCCTCTGCGTCTACCGTTGCCCTTGTAACTTTGAAGGCGAACCCACAAACAGATGTACTTATTTGCTTTGCATGAGTTTTAGGTTGACTTTTGTTTTGACACGTTGGCTCAAAATAAGATGGACTCTTTGGAAAGTCAACTTGTTGGAGCCATTGGCTCCGCTTCGCCTTGAGGGGTTTGATTAAAATCAGCCCAGGCACGAGGACACCCCACAGCCTTCCAGGCAGAGCGAGACCTGGGACGGAGGAGGCTCTGGCTCGCAGGAGGGAGGTGCGGCTCCAGGAGCCAGAGCCAGAGAAGGGAAGTTTTATCCCAGGAGGAAAGCTGTACTTCAAAAATAGTCTTTAGTGTGTGTTCTTAAAAAACGAACACGCCAAAGGGGCTGACTAGGCATATTTAAGGCCTTAGACTTGAGCGCAGGAAACGGCAACAGAACTCACTGGAACTGGCTCCGAAAGCAGCCCTGGGCAGGCTCTGCGAGCAACTGAAGGAATGCGTCCGTGGAGCAGGAGCCGGATCGTTTCCTGTTAGTGCGTGTGTTGATGTCATTTTATCTACCTGAGGCTGCACTCTCCCTCCAGCCCTCGTCCCCGCACGCTTTTCTGCGCACGGAGTTCGACCCCTGCCACGCCTCACTTTGTATTATTGCATCTTCACATCTATGCCCTCCTGCCTCGGGCTGGAGCCCCTTGAGGACAGTGACATTTTACACACAGGACCAAGTGTGGGCGGCAAAGGAAATTCTGCAACGGACTAAGGCAGAGTGGAGGGGAATGCCCCGTTTGGCTAGATTAACATGGGTCAGTCACTGGATGACAGGCCTCCAGGAACGTGGCCTCTGGCCGGGTCAACTTTGTGTGCGGAGGGGCCTTCCCTCCCGTGGTCGGGAAGCCTGGTGCCTAGATAGACGCATCACTGCCAGTTCCGGAAGACGCTTTCTTTGTGACGTGGCTTACGCAGGGAGAGTGGGCTGAATGCTCGTTTAGCCTGACACCAGGAGGGGAAGCATAGGGTCATCTCATATGTTCTCAGGGAGGAGTGTCCTTAGACACTCCGTCTTAAGGTTCAGAATGATGCCAGGCAGCAGGACAAGTTCCCTGGGTGCACGTTAACAGAAGGAAGCCGGGAAGGACCAGCCTGTCCCTCCAGGACCCCTTTGCCTCCCCTCCATGTGCCCCGGACTGGACCGTCGGCTCTCCTTGGCGTCACTGTCACACGCTGAGGCTCTCTGACTTGCCCTGACCGGCAACAGCGGTGGGGCTAATGATTGAGTTCTCGTCATGCCCTTTCTCCACTGTGTCTCTAGGGGGACTCTGCCACCCGAAATTGTTGGCGGAGCCCCCCACCCCTCGAAAATCTTGTCAGGACTGAATGCAACAGGTGGGATAGGGGACTTTAAAATCCTGCCCCGCAAAGTCCAGGGGAGGCTGAGGAGCCCCAGACGTCCCTGTTGGTCCATGCAAGTAAGGTGCTCGAAAATGCAGAGTGTGCCTGAGGGACCCCTCTCCCTAAGCAAAGGCTGAACCTCTGTCTTCCCTTTCCTACAAGAGTCTGATAATATGTAGGAAGAACACCAGAGCACCAGGCCCAGAAACCTTGCTCCGTGTCTGCTGGCTGCAGAGGCATAGTAGGTCAGGAGATGACTTTAGAGACCGTTTGCCTGGGAGCAAGTCACTGCACCTGGCTGCCTGTGTCCCCAGGCAAAATACTTTTGTTCCAGTCGCCTCATCTGTCTGACAAGGGACGACAGCGCTAATGGTGTCTTTTAGGGAAAACTGGGAAGGAAGTCGGTGTGCTTAGCCTACAAGTGCGTGTGCCACACAGATTGCCTCATGCTGTCCATCCTACCTTCTCTTCAGAGGTGACGTTAGAAATTAGACACTCTCCCAGTTGTTTTAAGATTAAAAGAAAAAAAAATCAGTGAATCTGGGCGATCATCTCTCCACGGTGGTTTCTGTAGAAGGACAGCCAGCCAGCCCCACACTCAGCCCCCTCCCTGAGCCGTCGTCTCCCTGCCCCCCCAACCCCCAGACTTGGGCTGTTTTCCCTCCTCTTGAAATGCTGCTGGGGTCCCCAGGTGAACGGTCTCACACGGGGGAGGAAGAGTTGCATCACAGCCCAACAGAGAGATGAGCTGGCCGTTTACTTCCTACAAGTGTGGCCTCAGGCAAGTACTTGACCTCTTCCAGAGCCTTATTTCCCTGGGAATCAGGTCCACCTGTACCCCAGCTTTGCTGGCCAGAGGACCTGACTTAGACTGCATACGGAGACACATCTGGCACAGTGCGGGCACTTCACAGACGTCTGTTCCCTTCCCCTCACAGCGAAGTTGTCTTAAAGAAGCCCGCCTGGTTCTCCTCACCCAGAGACGTCAGCACACCCAGCGTCCAAGCATCTTATAGAATAACTACAATTCTGTGTGTGACCATCTTGCTGTTTTTCTGTTCTAGTATTTTCCTTCATTTACTCCCTCCTAGATGTCTTCCAGCAGCTCTGTTGGCTGGTTTCTCAAGGTGGATTTCCATTTTCTTCCTCTGCACAGTGCCTTGCATCCTGGGGTGGGAGGAGAGGGAGGCTGCCTGTGGCTTCTTCGTTCCTCTGCGCCCCGCTGGAAGTGAGTTCCTGCCTTGGGTGTGCCTAGGTGTGCTGAGTTGAAAGGCCTTTTTGAGGTTCTGTATGTACAATACAGCTAGAGAGTGACCTTGCCCAGGGAGCTGGCTCCCTTGATAGAATATGCAGGGGAAGAAAGGCCCAATCCCTGTCATAAAGTGGGAGCAGGGAAAGCCTAGCTAGGAACAGGGTGAGGTGGGCCTTGGGCAGGTCAGGAGGGTAGGGGCCTCAGCAAACAGAAATGTTAAACAAGGGCCTCTCCCTGCTCCACCCAAGCTTTAAACTCCACAGTTTGCAAAGTTTGGCTGGAGGCCTTTCAATGACCCCAGTAGGGTAATTTCCCTCTCCAGTAGTGGCTGAAGGCAAGAAGATAAGTGACTCCTTAAATCAGACAACCCCAGGGGAAATTCCATCCACCCCTTCTGAAGCTGGAGCTGAGCTCTAGAAACCAGGCCCAGGTCAGGGTGGGCTGTGGAGGGGAGGGAGGGGCCCAGGAGATAAGGTCTCTGCCTTCTGGAGCTGAGATCTGTGCCTGGGGCAGGGGCTGGGGCAGGAGTGAGGGATTCCAGTGGGAGGTTGAGCAGCCTGGTCCCCATCCTAGCTAGGGGTGAAAAGTCAGTGGGCAAAGTTGTGGCCACAATGGGACAAAGGAATGAGACACCCCAAGCCTAGGGCTGAGGGTCGAAGAGAATCCACCCAACCTTCCTCTCTCCATCTTTCCCCATCTTTCCCCATCTTCCCCTGCAGTCCAGGCTCCCAGATCCCAGTACCAAACGTCCCTCCTCAGCCCACACTCTGCCTCTTCCCATCCTCTTCCTCTTGGAGTCCCCTCTCCCTGGTCCTTCAGTCCACGCATCCCTCTCTTCGCCCCACTGCTCCATGTTCCTCAGTCCTTGGTTCCCCTCCTCTGTGTGGGCTCCCAAGGCAGGTTGGGTGGCAAAGGGTCAACAGCGGGATGGTTGCCTAGGCGGCGATGAGGAAAGGACGAACACCTGACCAGTGGAAGAGGGGGACCTTCAGAGGCTTCACGCACGGAGGCCTCTTTCACACTCACCTGTTGTCCCGCCCCAAGTCCCGTCCTGAGGAGCTGGTCCAGAAGGAAGCCCCCACTGACTCCCTCACTGCCAGCATTTGCTGATTCCTACCCAGTCCCAGAGTGCCCCTCTTGCCCCTGCTTAGAGACACAGCTTTTCCCAACACCAGCCCATCCTGGAGCCCCAGGGAGGTAATGCCTGAAGGTCAAGGGGCCGAGGCAGGCAGGGCCATCACCCAGGTACAATTCCTCAGTGCCCAGTTGGCCTCGTGGAGGAGGAGCCCCCAGAGGGCCTGCTTTCTGAGGGAGCAAAGTGCCTGACTACCAGGCCCAGGAGTTGGAAGAGCGGTGTATGGGGAGGACTTCTAGATCTTCTAGGACTTCAGTATGGATCCAGGACCCAGAATGAATCTTCTCGTTCGGAGATGGATGCCTGGTGTACAAGGATGCCATCTCGGACAAGGAGGCTCAGGGACTAAGGGACAAAAGGCTTAGGACTGGGCCATGGCGGCGCTGGCACGGCCCATGACCTGGGATTGGAATGTGAAGCCCGCTGTGCACACAAGATCTTGAGGCCTGCTGCTGTACACACCCTCTCCCCTTCCCTCAGCCCCTGGAGTCAGGTGCTGAGTCTAAGGCTTTACTTCCCTCCGACGAAGCCCTAGCCCCTGCGCCCTACACCATGCCAGCCAGAAGGTCCCTGAGGAGTGTGTGTGCACGGGAGCATGGCGGACTCCCGGTTGCCCCTCGCCAAAATTGGGTGGAGTGTGTCTTCCTGGCCACCCTCTCACAGGCTGCAGCCTCTTAACTCTGATTGGGAGATGGGGCAATGGCCGTAGGCTGACATGCTAACATGTTTTTCTGTTGCTTGGCTGAGGGCTCTTGCTGAAGCTGGAGGGGATTCCAGCTATAATTGGTTATGACTGATACTAACTCATTAGTTGGCCACACGCCTGGGCTCCAGGCAGCTCTAATGTTTCTATATGTTAGTCGTGCCCCTTAAACTCATGTGGACGCTTCCCAGTCTCTTCCCCCATTCACGGGCCCAAAGGTTGCCCACTTGGAGGAGTGACCATACCCTTTCCTCCCTGTCTGCAGTGGCCTCGGTTTGCGCCCACTATCCCCAGTCTGCGGGGCTTTAGAGGACAGTGCCGACATTCCAAGCCCACTGTTCACTCCCTAGTTATATACAAAGACCAGGCTTCAACCTTAACCCTAAGGCCCTGTGTTCAGTGAGGCCTGCAGACCTGGGGAGGGGCCAGCTCTCAGCCACAGGCTGTGCTCATCAAGAAGCTTCTGGAATGAAGGACAGTCCACCCAATGCTCCTTGTCCCTTCTCAATCTCTGCCTCTTGGCAGCGCTTGGGTCCACTGACTTCAGAAAAACAAGGGTCGCTACCTGGTGCCTGCCTCTCCAGTGAGTCCCAGTTTGCCTCCGGGTCTCCCTGAGGGATTCTACACCCTCAGTCCTTCACAGAACTGGGAAATGAATGTTGCTTTCTGGAACTGGTACTCTGACTCGATGCCCACTGCTTGTATGCCACAACCCTACCCCCAGCGGTCCCTGCACAGGGCAGGAGGCAGACAGGAGACGGCACCAGCAGGCTCCACCTGCTTGTAAACAACCCCAGGCAGGATAGACACCAAATCCATCACCTGCACAGGCCTGGCTTTCTGGTCGGGGTGAAGGGTGCAGAGAAGACACCCAAATACCTGGCATCTGCTGTTCATGGCTGGGAATGCCTTCAACACCCACCGTGGGTCCTCTGGCAATCCTTTTTTCTTAGGCTGGTAATACCCACAGGGCTTGGAGCTTCCCGCAGGCCCATCTGGGGCCTGAATGCTGCGCCATGTGGAATATGATCTTTGCATCCTGGGGACAGCATTTTGCTGCACCAGCTCCAACAGAGGGGGCAAGGTGCCTATGATGCCCCTTCCTCCCTCCAGAACTGGGCAGGCTGGATCTCCCCCACCACTCAGACTCTAGGCCCTCTCAGCTACGAGGCATCTGTGAGGTTGGTCTTCTGTAAGTTCAAGGCCTTACTCAGGATGTTGTCCCCTCCTTCACATCTAGGGGAATGCATTTGTCCACTGATTGTTGGGGACCAAAGGGAAATGGTGTAAGACTACCAGTTGTGGCACATGCTCCCTAGGACCTCCGGCCAAGAGACGTGACTGTAAGGTACTCTCCACTCCCTTTCCTTCCTTTAGAATGGACAGCTGACTCTGGCCTTTCTCCACCTGACTGGTGACGGCTTCTTGCGCTGATGTGGATGCTTCTCCTCCTCCTCACAAATGGTACAGTGGTCCTCACAGGGTGGTCTGAGCACCCACAGCAGCAGCACCACCACCACCACTCAGGAGCTCCATCCAAGAGCTACTGCGTGAGAAACTCTTGGGGTGGGACCCAGCTAGCCACCTATTCACAGGCCCTCTGGGGGACTCTTAAGTCGGAGACCCACCGGCACTGCATGCTACCTAAGAGCCCCAGGTAGGAAGCCTCATTTAGTTTTCTAATCCCCACGTGGAGAGCCCACCCAGGTGCACAGGCCTTGCACCTATGGAGAGTATCTTCCCAGGGAAGACGGGCTACCTACATGACCCACTCCAGCCACCTGACCCTGGCAGACGAGAGGCCAGAGAAGGCTAGATCTGGAATCCACGGAATGGCTCCTCACAAGCCCTTTCCTTCCAGAAGGTGCAGCAGGAATTCAGATGGC
The DNA here is from genome assembly GCA_004024845.1 of Tonatia bakeri. Taxonomy (NCBI): domain Eukaryota; kingdom Metazoa; phylum Chordata; class Mammalia; order Chiroptera; family Phyllostomidae; genus Tonatia; species Tonatia bakeri. The sequence continues at coordinate 64,060 of PVIA01002287.1, read as the reverse complement.
TCTGGGCATTGCCATAGCAACTGTACCTTTCTGAAGCTGTCACAGGCTCCAGGAGCAGGGCGTAAGCAATGGGGGTGGGGGGCGGTGGGGGGGGGAGGGTGCGCCAGCGGAGAAAGCTCACCCAGCAGATGAGGCTGTGAAAATAGACGGAACCTCAGCACGGCTGGGATTTACAGACAGGAGCTCGGTGGGACCACGACCTCCTCAAGACCCAGGATGCATCTGGGATCTCTCTAGGGGCCTCCACAGTGACAACACTGTACCAGCTAGCCCGAGGGGCTCACGATGATGGCAGCACATGCCAGTTATAGCAAGAGATGGTCTACCGAGATTAGACTGATTCCTACACCGTCACAGCAATCAGGAAGGGCCTGCTATGGGATGGCCACTCGTGTTTCCAGTCTGGGCTGAAGAAACGGACGCTGCTTTAAGCTTTGGATATAAATCAAATGCCAGGAAGTCAGGAGGCACCTCAGGGGCCTTAAATAATGGTGGACATTCTAGTGATAAAAGAAATCAACTGTCAACCAGAATGCATATAAAAGAGGAACACCCGTGCACCATCAGGCTGCCATCCTCGTCCATCACTGCAGCTCTCCCCAGTGCCACCTGCCTCCGGGTGCTGGCAACAGGAGGAGGCTGGGCGCTCCGGGACTCCATGAGGAGGAAGGCGTCGAGGCCTCTCCTCGGCAAAGGCCTGCAGACAGCGAGGCAGAACCTGCTGAGTGGCACTCAGCCTTGCCCAGCTGGGCAGCCTCCCCGGAGCAGAGTGGCACACTCGTGGCCCAGACGACCACACGCGCCTCAGCTGGCCGAGCACCCGGCTGTTTTGGTGCTTTCAACCTGACTGTTCCTTTGGCTTTCGGCTCCGCAAGGAGCAAGCAGTTCATGTCAGGCAGCGGGAGGTGGGATTCTGCCGTCCTTAGGGGCTGGGCACAAAGCATGAGAAGTCAGGGTGGTGGGGGAAGCAGTCACCCCAGTGTCATCTCTGCGAGCGTGTTGTAACCACCCCATACCTAACCTCATCATGGTTCGGCAGTGTCCCCCATAGCTTTCCACCGGGTTACACTCACCTTTGCCCCTGCTGGCCCTCCTGGCAAGCCCAGGTCCCTGCCGAGGGTGGGAGCACGCTTTCGCTTGTTTTTCTGATACCAGAACCCCTGCTGACTCTCCAGGGCCTCAGCTCACTGCCCGTCAGTGTGAGCCCCTGCGGCACTCCAGGCCTGCTGTGTGGGGGCAGGCCCTACCCCAGGTGTGGGGGCTCCTCCTGAGGCTTGCAGGGGGGGAGCTCTTCACCCCGAAGCGGAACCAGCTCCTGGCTCCCACTTTGCTCCTTGCTGTCATCTAGCTAGAGCAGCCTCCTCTGCACCTGCCCTGCACTCCCCGCACTTACAACGCCTGGGAGCGGGGCCTCCCGGGCGCGGCACTCCCACACACCGCCGTGCCCTCCTTCAGGAATGAGTGATCGAGGGAGCGAGGGAGCGCAGAGGAGGGGCGGTGGGGAGTCACGCCTGCCCCTGCCTTACCCTGGCAGCTCCCTCACGAGGTCTCCATGTGACTCTCCGCGTAAGGCTGGGCCGCACTGCTCGCTCTGCAAAGACCTCCTCAGGCAGCGGGCAGGGGTCTGCAGAGGGGCGTGTGTTGGGGGGATGCGAGAACCAGCTGTGGGGCCTCTCACTTCATTCCAGTCACTGCCCTTTATAAATATTTATAGAAGTTCTTCTACTAAAAATAACATCCTGGAGCCCAGGGAGGAGAAAAAAAAAATAAATGCAAAGCACCAGGACCTGGGATCGAAGAGCATGTGTGCCAGAGCAGAGGGGAACCCTGAGCCCGGCTGCGAGAGGAAGTACAGCAGCAGGCAGGGCTCCCCCTGGCGGCCGAGGGCCATGACGCCCTGGCCGTCGGCCACCGGCTTGGCTGCACAGAACCCTCTGCTGCAGGAGGAACCTCCAGGATGCGGCCCCAGCTCTCTGCTCCCCCGTCCTGCCTAGGTTACAGAGCAGCGGCACCAAACGGGGGCGGGCCGTCGGAAAGGAGGCTAATTTTAGCTCTGTAGCCAGGGCCTGAATGTCTCTAGAAGAGAGAAGGCCCTGAAGCTGTCTTGAATGACAGGGGAAGAACCTGTTTGTTTTTAAAGGTCAAAGGTAGCGGGGAAACACGTGCCCCCCCCATCCTGGGGAGAACCCCCCAAGCTAGCAAGCCACCAGCGAGAACGCCATCAGGTCACACACAGAGGAGACTTGTGCTGTTTCTTTGCTCTTTCCAACCTCCCGGCAGAGTCCTGGGCAGAGATGACCCGCTGCCCCAGGAGAGCAGTGAAGATGCTAGTTCATGCAGGACTGTGTGAGGGGCCGCCCTACGGTGGGGCGTCAGGTGCTCCCTCCCACTTCCCACTGGTGCTGGGCTCCCCTCCCTCTGGCAGGTGGTGACATCTGGCATCCTGCGAGCCCGATCCAGGTGTGCCGTGGAGAGATGGACAGGAATGCCCCTCTGGGGGAGGGCCTCGCCTTCCTCAGGCTGATGCCAGCTCACTCCGCGTCCCCCGTGCCTGTGCAGGACAGACGCACTGTTACTCCGGGTGCTGCCAAAGGTCCCCCAAGCAAATGCTGCTCTTGTCTGCTGGGGACGAGACAACGTGCAGGGCTGGACTGCTGGGGAGTTTCCTTTCACCTTGGGACATGCAGAGGGTGGACGACACTCATGCCCCCTTCAGGGAAAGGCATGCTCTCTTTTCTGGGGGCAGCTAGGGCCTTTGGGGTCCCTGTGTAGGTCACCGGTTCAGGAAATGTTTCCAGGGAAGAAAGAAGAAACTGGGTTCGAAGTGCAAGGTTTGGAAGGTGGTGGTTTGTTGGGAAGGAGAACTGAGGAGAAAGAAGGGCAGGGAGGTCAGAGACAGGCCTGTATGCAAGGGGCTGAAGACAGCAGACCTTAACGGCCCCTGAAATGGAGCCACTGGAGTTTTTATGCTTTTCACCTGACTCTCTAGCACTGGGGCGTTTCTCCTAACTTCTGACAGCGTCAGAGAACAGCGCTGGGAGCAGAAGACCCAGCTCCGATTCTGTTTCTGACATCAGGTTCCCCGGTCCGGTTGTGGGCCTCATCTGTGCAAACAGGGGGTGGGCCACATGATAGGGACCTGCCTTTCCTTTCCCCCAGTTTCTGTGCCTGGAAGACAGGGGCTCTGGCAGGTTCCTGAAGGGCAAGTCAGCTCCTGACTCCCTGGCTGGCTGGGGCAGCCTCGGGCTGCTCTTGGCAAGGGCCTTGTCTGAGTGTGCAGGGAGTTTAGGTGAACGCCTGCGCAGGCCCTGCAGGCTCTGGGATTTCCAGGCCAGCGTGAGCATTTCAGCGGCTTGGGTGCTGCCTCGCCGTGGCCTGCAGGATCCGAGTCAGTGCGGGCTCACAGCCCGCAGGTGCGAGTGGAGGAGAGCTGGAAAGGATCTGGTGCAGGTGGGATGGGGAGGCTGTCAGGACACGGCCTGGAGGCTGCTCCAGGGTAAGACCACTTGGAAGGGTCTGGGAAAGCTCCTTTTCTGAGCCGTGAGGCCTGCAACCCTGGCTTTGGTGCCTGAGAGATCTGTAACTGAGATGGCCTAACTTTTAAGCACTACGCATGGGGGAGGGGAGGGGAAAAGAGACTGAAAAACAAAGAGAACTCTCGGGGCTGCACCGAAGGCATCTACCCTTGGAAAGAACTCTTCTCTGGAACAGAACGGCCGTCTGATTATTTTTGTGCTGTCCTTCCAGTGAGCACGCCCAGGAGCTGTGCTATCTGGTAACTGGAACTAGGGAAGAATTAAGGTCCTAAGATGGAAAACATGTAAAAGACGAATTCCTCAAGGCAACGGGCATTTGCTGTGGGGAAGTCTGTACTTTATTATTAATTTTTTAAGGAGGCGAGAAGGTGCCGCGTGGCCAGGCGCCACGGGACACGGCTTGCCTGGCCCACGGAGTTGGGGTGAATCTGTGTGACGAAATGGGTGACTAAAATGAGGAGCTGTAGCAGAGGCAGCCCCAGGACATGGGGGCTCCCCGCCGACCTCTGAGTCACAAGCCTGTTTGGGTGACTGCACCCCGACACAGGTGACACCCAGCCCCGCCTGAGCCCAGGCCCGGGTACAGCATGAGAGGTCGGTCGGGGTCTGGGACCCCGGCCAGATGGGTAGGCTGGTGGGGTCGGGCAAAGGGAAGAGGCGCAGCTGGGCTCTTTAAAGAAAACCCTAACTTGGGTCTCCACCAGTCAGGATGGGCCTCAAACGGAGGGCAGGAGGCTGGGGGAGCAGGGGACCTCAGCTGCAAAGGGAGAGGGCTGTGGGGAGACAGCAGTCTGCACTCACCTTGTTGGCTCTCCATCCCGGCTCCTCCGCTAACCTGGGCAGCGGAAACACAAACAACACACAGGTCACAACAAGGGTCTTCTCACCCCCCGATCTTCTCCCAGGACCTCCCTGGCCCCCTGCACCCACAGGCTCCGGGACCTTCCCAACCAGGTCTGAAACCAGGGGAGCATCACTACCTACCACCACCAACGGCAACGGCCACAAACCCACCACAGAAACAAGCACCTCTCGGGAGGAGGGAATACTAGTACTGACCAGAAACGAAGCCACCTTAAATCTAGGGAGCAGTCAGTCCGGGGGCACGCAGCCCACGTGTCCTGGGAGCTAACCAGGAGACCGCGATGGCACTGTGACGAGGGCAGGCAGCGCCTCCTTCCCGCAGACCCATCTGTCTGGGAGTCACTCTCTCGCCCACCCCAGAAGGACAAGCAGTGCCCGGACCCTCAAACCCCTGCCCACTGTCAGAGGGCCACGGCTGTTGGCTCGCCAGACACACGCCAGGCCTCCCTAAGTGTGCGAACTGGATGTACGGCTCTTCGCCATGAATGGCAGGTGCTGGGAGAGGGGACTGGGAAGAACACGGGAGCATAAAGTGGGGCTCTGGAGCCACGGAGACCAGGGTGGGGCTGGGCGCAACCTGGGCTGAGTTCTGCTCTTCTGTGTCTGTTCTGTGTGGTCTTGGGAAAAAGCACTCACCACTCGAGGTGAGCGGTGCGGGGTGCAAAGTTGGAAGGGGACCCCAACAGAGCAGAAGCGTTCCCCAGGGTGCAGCCAGCCAGAGAGCCAAGGGAGGGCAGGGAGAAGCCTGAGGGGGCAGATGTGGTTGGGGCATCTGGCTCAGTCCCAGCTCCTTCTAGAGCGTCCACTGGGCTCCCGGGGGTTTTGCACTGAGCAGGCCACGCCGCCTGACAGGGCACCCACCAAGTTCTGTGTATATTATGTTGGCAGGATCTCAACCCCAAAGCAGCAACTCTCTCTCTTTCTGGGCGACAGTTGCCACTGTCTGACGCCCAGGTGACAGCGGCTGCCACAGTGTCAGTCTACCCAGTAAAAACTCGTGCCCAGCTCATGGCGGATAGTCGGAAGGGCCATCCACGAGAGCACTTGGCTTTAGAACAGCACCCACGTAGCAGCCGCAGAGGTGTATCCTGGGGCCTTTACAATGTGCAAAGTCAATTTTTTTTAAACCCTCTCTCTCACCCCAGCTCTTAACACTCCTCCCCTTGGGGATGACATCGAGAGCCAGAGAAATAGAAATTCAGGCATTTTCACAAAAAGGTTGCACACGGATAGAAAGAAACTGGTGTACATGCTGAAAGAGGGAGAGGAAGAAGAGCTGATAGTGCAGCTCGGGTGTGAAGACAGAGGCCCCCAAGGCCAGGAGACTCCATGTGAGGGAAACCATGGCCAGTCTACAGGTGAGACGCAGTCTGCAGCCTGACTCGAACCAGGGCTAAGGGCTGAAGTCCACGGTCAGGGAAAGGCCCCGGTGGGCAGGGCAGAGTCCTCTGCGCTTCAGGGGAGCAGAGGGAGGCTGGGGAGAGGCCATGGGAAAAGCTATTGGGGAAGGGAGACCAAAGTAGCAGCTGTTAAGTCTTCAGCCAAGAACATTCCAAAATGAATGCCAGGATCTGGCTGGATTGTGTGCGTGCGTGCGTGCTTGTGTTTGGAGGCTGTGTTTACATAAGTGTAAATTTATCTCTGGGTGTCTGCTCTTCACCTCTTGCACTACAGCCCTCCTGCCTTCGTCCTGGACCCCTACGGGCACAGGGTCGTCGGCCATCCTGACACTTCTCTGCAGCATTTCTAGACGTTTCAAACCGCTGCCCTCCACTTCTGACCTTTGACATCCGTGCCAAACACGCCACCCTCATCCATTCATCCCGGCTCTTGGCCACCTTCTGAACGAGCTCAGCACCTGAAGGATGTCCTCTCCTCTCCCAGCTTCTCCCTTGGTGATGTCCCGTCCTTGTTGATGCACTTGAGAGCCCTCCCTGTCTCACCCACACAAGCCCCCAGGGGCGAACGATGCTGGAGACCCCCTGCCACGCAGCTTCCCCTCTCCCCTCTTGGCATCCTGGCCTGCACCGACTCCCTCCTGCCCTCCCTTCCTCCACGTTGCTCAGGGTGCTGATCTGCTCTGACTAAAGTTTGGGTGCTGGGGCTGGAGAAACCTGCCGTGAGCCCGGCTCTGACACTTAATACTGGAGCAAGTTCTCAAACTGCTGAGTCTCGTCTGGAATGCTTCCCTCACGGGACTGTGAGATCCCACAGGAGGGCATGCTTCCTGCGGCCGGCACGCAGCAGCTCTCTCCCTGACGAAGTGCCCTCTGGCACACCGCTGTGTATTTCCCCGGACCCACTCACTTGCTGACACCCCACTACGCGCCAGCTGCTGTTCAAGGCACTGGGGACACCACTTGAGCAAAGCGGACCACAACCTCTGCCTTGTGGCACTCACATTTGGAGGACCCCAGCATAGACATATTCACAGCTGACAGAGTGACAGCTAACTCTCGAACGTCCATGGAGGACTTTGCTCTCTGTCCAGTGTAACTGTGGAGCACGAAGGCTGAGAGCATGGAGCTGGGAGTCAGAGAGACCCCGTCCAAACCCGGTAACTACAGGATCTAAACTTCTCTGAGCCTGTCTCCTCGTTGGTAAAGTGTTGTTATGTCTCACAGGGTTGTTAAGGATTAAATGACATCATAGGTGGAAACCATTTAGCACAGCTCTTCGCAGATAGGTACTAACGAGGTTTTAGATACAGTGAGATTGAGAAGGCATTACAGGCAGGCTTCGTTTCATTGCACTTCCCTTTATTGCACTTCCCAGATATTGCTATTTTTGTTGTGCAAATCGAAGGCCAGAGCCTCCACCGGCAAAAGGTGACGACCGGCTTTACTGCCACACTCCGACCTTTGTGGCAGTGGCCTCCGGCCTGCAGAGGTCTGGAGCCGATCCCACCGCGTCTCCACCCTGTCGCCTGTGGGACCTCTCCTCATTGCTTTTCATGCTCCTGTGGAGCCACCGCACCGTTTGGCTAGTCCGCCCCCCACCATCTCCTCCTTCTCAGGACACTTTCCTGTGTTTGTCACCACACACTCCAAGTCTGACAGTGAACTCTTCCTGCCACTTGTCTCCTGTTTGTTTTGCATGTTGCTTTCCTAACTATATTATAAACTCCTGGGGGCGAGGAGTCCTGTTTTGTTTTATTGTATCTATTTCCTGTATCCTGATGTCTAGCATCTATCAGGAATTGGGAAGCTTTGTTGATCCACGGACACTACCACCTCCAGGGGAAAACTTGCCGGGGCAGTTGGGCAAAGCAGGTAGGGGGCGCTGTGGGGGTCCCAACCCTCTGGGCGGCAGCGGGAAGGAAAGCAGAAATGAAAGGGAGGGGTCCGTTCAGGGGCTGGTAGCTCTGGCTCCCACTCAAACTGGGGCTCCTGGTGAGCTGCCTTTACCTCTGTCTTTCCCATTCTGCATCTTCTCCTCTTCTTCCTCTGCACCTTCCTCCGCTGTGGAAACAAGTCCAAGGAGGCCCGTGACCCTTCAGCACAGGACAAGCACAGAAGCGGGCAGAGGGAGCAACCCGGGAGGCCTGGGGTGAAACCCCGGCTGAAGGCCCAGGGCCACAGCGCCCCCAGGCTGCTCCCCCGCCCAGGCTATACCCTGTGCGCCCGTCCCCTGCACGGTGGAGCAGGGCTACTGGAGGTCCTGGCCCGCAGAGCAGCCTGATGTCGCCTACACTGCTGCTGGCTTCCCTGGCGGTGAGGCGGGGCGGCAGCCTGCCCTCTGTGCCCGCTTCCCCTAAGGGGGGACGCCTGCGAGGGACGCACTGAGCATCTTGCCATCGGGTTGAAGGAAGCAACCACGAAAGTGCATGGTGGGGAAACCTAGACTAACGCTGCGTCCGTAAAGACAAATGAACCACTAGGGGTTTTCAGCTGACAAGTTTTAAAGTGACTGAACACTGCAATGTGGCTGTGAGAAAAAAAAGTCTAAGGCTGCTTCCCCAGACGTCCCTCAGGGAGGTCACGGGTCACTGTGCTCTGGACAGAGAACCTCCCCTGTGGTGTGGGGCACACTCAGCCCTGGGGTCTCTGAACTGGGGCCTTGAAATGCCGCCAGGCGACTTCCCCAGGGCGGCAAGCAGGATGGTGTGGTGAAAACCGCATCCCGTTGGGAACAGCCGAAGGAATGACCAATAGTTGCCTAAAGAGGAATAAGGCTCAGGGAGGGCCCTGTTCTTGGCATCAGATACTCGAAAGGCAACACAAAGCAGAGGAATCAAACTTATTCTGGGCAGGTTTAGAGGGCTGAGCAAGCACAAGTGGGTTACAGAAAGGCGTATTTCGGCCCCCTGATTAGAAAGCACTTCCCAAGATGAGAGCTGGCTGTGAGCGAGCTCACTGGAAATACACTGACAGAGGACTTTTGTGTCGGGAGGCGGGCCGGGTGAACAATGCCCAGGGGTGTCCACAGCACAGCCGCGCTGACCGGGAGACATGGAGAGGCACCCTGAGGATGCAGCCCCACCCTGACTGAAACCTCCAGGGCGGCAGTGGAAACAGCGGTGTCGGCCGGGCTGTCCCGGTCCCTGGGGCACTGGCAGCCTCATGTGTAAGGAAAGTTGACTCCTGCATTTTGTGGAGACGGTGCCATGTGTGGGCTGGGTCCACACCTCCGTTCAGTCTCCAGTGTGTGAGGGGGTAGAGCACCAGGGAACAGGGCCTCGTGGGGCCACAGGTCCAACACTCTGTCCTGTGTGGGGAGCAGGGCGGCAGTGAGAGCACAGACTTAATGTTCTCAAGGCTTCAGTTCTAGAACAAGCTTTGCCCCTTCGAGCTGCCTAACTTCAGGCAAGTGATTTTTCTGTTGGCCGTTCACTGTGATTCCAAAGCGAAGGGAGTGGACAACGTGGCCTCTCAGGGACCTTCTGGACACACCTAATTCTGTCAGCACCGCCCTTCCCTGCCGTGAGAGGGGGCCGAGGATTCCCCTGAACTCTGGGCGGTTATGAAGCTGGCTGGTCTGTGTGTGTTTTCTGTTGAACGGTGTCCAGTCGCCTCCCGTATGAGTGCGATGAGCTCACAGCCACTTACTCTGCATAAACCCTACTAAGTGGCCAAAAGGCACCAGTGTGGTTGACGCCCACGGCCTGGAGTCCATGGGGAGCTGTAATAGGGACGTTCTGGTCACGTGTGAAGTCATCTCGATGGCAGTTACCTCTTCTGTTCACGAGTGTGTGCAGGGGGCAGTGATTCTGACAGGCACTAGGATGGGGTGGCGTCACCATCATGCTCTCTGCCCAGGAGAGCTGACACTTTATCTCAGCCGCCCTGGGAAAACCAACCTAGGCGGTGCGTTCATTTTCTTTTAAAAGAAAGCAGGCAGATTCGAGAGTGAGCAAGGCCATGGCCCCGGGACAACGCAGAAGGCACACACTGTGTTTCGGGAAGTCTGCAGAACTGGGGACCGGCCTTCCTCCAGGGCACAGCCTGGTGATTCAATGTGTGTGTTTGTATAAGTGTATCTGTTTGAACAGTCCGTGGAAAAACAGCTTTATATTTTTAATTAATAACCTTGGTAATTAATAACCTTGTCAAGGCATCTAAAAGCATTACCTTAGGTCAAAGAAACACAAGAGAGCCATCTGTATGAGTGACCTATGGAACTCAGCAAGGGAACCCGCCTGCTTAATATTTAACATGGGAATCGGGCCACTGTAAGAAAACCAGCAGATATCTGGCAGCCGCACAAGGGATGGGGTCATGAGGATTCCTGGAGGTATGATGATATGGGAATGGGCTTTCACTCTTGTCCTGGCTTTCGTGCAAGGGGGAAAATGGGCATGAGGGAAGGGTCTCTGGAAAATCGCTGAAACAGCTAAATGACGGAGAGGCTGAGAAAGAAGTCACAGATGAAACTGAACCCAAGGAGGGAAGGAAGCAACAGACTCAGGTCATGAACTTCAAGTGAAATGAGAGCCTAGTCATGGACAAAAGGGGAGAATAGGGTTTCAACACCAAATCAGAGAGGAGGGAGCAGAAAGGCAGCTGGGGGAAAGTCCAGAGGCGGCCGTGGCCGATGTGGTTCCAGTCGCCCAGGAGAGCTGCAGAGTGAGACGGCGGCCCAGGGCCTAGGACAGAGCAGCCATGGAGGGAGCACGGACAGAAGACACGTTCAGGGAGGAAGGGGCCCAACTGTACTTGGAGGCCTACATTTCTTTAAGTTCTGAATTGCACTGGCTCCACAAGCTGTACTCTTAAGAGAAACTGAAATGTGTAATTATCTCTATGTGATCGCGAGGGAGAGAGACTCTCTGGGTGAAGACATCCAGGGTGTCCCTAGAAGGCAAGAGGATGGGGGGTGGCATGAGGGGTCTCTGCTCCCTGACGGCGTCGCACCATGTGATGCGGGAGTGAGGAGGGCGTGAGGCGGGGGTGTGTGAGGCCGGGTGGGAGCTCTGGGCTTCACCTGAGTGGAGCTCCTTCACCAGGGATGACATGGTGTTGGTGATGGAGTCGGCGGCCACCAGCAGGTCATTGCGGAGGTTTCTCCTCGTACCTGAGGAGAGTCAGAGCAGATGGCGATGCCAGGTGGGTGGGCATGGAGAAGGGAGAGCAGAGCGCGAGACTCAGTCTGCCAGGCCCTAGGACACAGCGCCGAACACTGAGGGACGTGGGGCCGCAGCAGCCCCACCGGTCCCTGGGCACATCAGCAGCTCCAGGTCCCCAAGTGCACGCTTTCCTCCCTCTCCTTCTCTGCCGGAGGGCAGGACTCTGTCAATTCTGAGCTTCCAGCCACAATCCACAGAGCTGAGTTTGGAATGAACGCTGCTCCCAGGAGCGCCTCAGTCCTATGCAGGACTTCCCTCCCCAGTGCTGCCTCCTCCCTGTCCTCTGTCTGTACCCCAGTAAGACTCCCTCGCCACCCCATCTTCCCCCAACAGCATAACTCTGGCCGCCGGCCCTTCAGGCAGTGGTGACATTCTGACACTGAATGAGCCTTCAGCAAGGTCCTAAGCACATGATTTTGGGAATCATTCCACCCCATTCCTCCGGAGGAAGCAAAGCCCAAAGGGTAAAGGCATTGCTTGCAGCTGGAAAAAGAGCACGGGAGCCCAGGGGGTCTTTCTTTGTGTAAGTGCAAAGCCTGTCGGCCACCCATTGGAGACAGCCCTCGAAGGAGAGGGAGTCAGCACCTGACTTACTAACTCTGTGTATAAAACTCTCACCACTTAAACCCAAGAGGAAAGAAACGGGAAAACTCTCAGTAAGAATCCCGTCTGTTTCCAAACCTCTTCAGTTCTCTGCCTTGTACTCTGATCCCAAAACTGACCTTGTGCAAAGGCCTCCTGCATGTCTCCCCCGACTCCGCCCAGTGGGTCCTGGGGGCCGTGTGTGGGCGTGGAGCCAGTGGAGGCCGAGCGAACTGGCATAGGCACGGGGCGGCCGCCCCCGTGCGTGGGCGAGGTGTGCGGCGATCCCGCGGCCTGAGCCTAGGAGAAGCAAAGACAGAAAATGTTATCTCAGGTGCCTGGCCTTGAAGGGTGGGAAAGTCCTTTTCTCACTCAGCCCCAGCCGGCTGACCGAGCTTCAGTCCCTGGGGCGAGGCAGTCAGTGCGCTGCCACATTTCAGAGGAAGGAGTCAGGCTGCCTCCAGGACTGGAGAGAGGAAGAAAGGGAAGAAAGGAAGGGCGTGTGTGTGTGTGTGTGGGGGGGGGGGCACAGAGAACAGCAGCAGAAGGGACTGAAGTGGGAGGGAGCGCAGGGGCTAGCTCAGAGAGGGCAGGCCTTTCTGGGGGCAGACTGAGTGGGCAGCGGGGCCCAGGGTCTGAGAGCGGGGGTGGGGGTCACACAGTTGGAAAACAACCTGTAAACGCCCTGCATTCTGCTTTGCAAACACATTCACGGACACTGTCTCGTCTGGCCCTCACCGCACTTTGTGCGCAGAAAGGGCACAGGTTTTTGTGTCCATTTTACAGAAGAAAACCAAGGGTGAAAGAGTGACAGCCTATGTAAGGCTACCTGTGGGAGATGTTGGGATGACCCCTTCTCCCCAAGGGCCACGGAGCGTCCCCTGTGCCTCTGTGCCTCCAGACCCCGTGCCGCACACACCTGAATTGGTGTGTCAGGAGCTGGGTTGCCTGGCCTGTCACACTGCGCGTGTCAGGCACACAGGGTGAGGTCTTCTGTGGGCCACTTTGCAGAGGCCAGGTGAGAATGGTCGTATGTTCAATGGAAAGGAAACTTGCCTTGTGAAGGCTCCGGGGTCAGTTTGGGCAAAGCCTGGGGCAAGGGGACGCGATTTAAAGGCTCCCATTAGAGAGAGCTCCCTGAGGGCAGGGCTCTGCAGCTCTTCAGAGCGAGGGGCACTGAGTGTGGCAGACAGGCTGGGGCTCTCCGTGGAAGCAAAACTGGGAAAGCATAAGCCAAAGTGTGCAAATGAGTTCAAATGAACGTGCTTATCCTTTTGGGATCTAGTGTAACACTCCCTGACCCCCACACGAACAGAATCTGCCCCAACGGGCTGGTTGGCTGTTTGCACGGAGCGTCACCTCCATGCTGCAGGCAGAGTGGTGCCAGGCTCACCGGGAACGGTCTGTTCTCCATCGTTCCTGTTTGCCTCGTGTGTGTGCATGTGTGTGTGTGTGTGTGTGTGTGTGTGTGTGTTTAGAGGAATTTAAAAAAATAGAGGAAGCTACAAAGTATAACATAATATACCACCCACATTAATTGTTACCACTGTATCAATTTATTTCGGCCTGAAAATACTGCAGGAAAACCTGAAGACCCCTCTTACCACCAGCCCCTCTAGTCCCAGCCCCCTCATCTAATCCCTTCAGGGGCCACCACTACCAAAGATTTTGGGGTGGAACTTTATACTGTGTGTACATAGGTAACTATGAGTAAGATATGACGTGTCATGCTTTTCAATTTTGCATAAATGGTATCATACTGCATATAACATTTGCGATTTGCTTTTATCATTAGCATGATTTTTGAGACTTGTTCCACAATACAAATAAATATGAACTTAGGCCCTTACCACATTATATATAAAAACTCACCCAAAACGGATCACAATAAATAGAAGAACTAAAACTAGACAATGACTCTTTAGATAGGAGAAGACGCAATAGCTACAAAGATAAAATAAATAAATTGAAATTCATCAAAATGAAATGTTTTTTTTAAAGGACGCCTTTAAGAAAGTAAAAGGACAACTCACAGAATGGAAGAAAATTTTTGCAAATCATTTATCTGATTACTGATTTGTATCTAAAATACGTAAAGAGCCCCTACACTCAGTGGTAAAAGGTCAAGTAACCTAAGTTAAAAGTGGGCAAAGGATCTGAATAGACAGTCGCCAAAGACAGACATATATATATCCAATAAGCACATAAAACGATGCTTAACATCATTGGCCATTAGGGAAATGCAAATCAAAGCCACAAGGAGATAACCCTTCACAACATTAGGACGGCTATAATAAAAGAGACAGACAATAGCAAGTGTTGACAAGGATACAGAGAAATGGGAACCCTCATAAGCTGCCGGTAGGAACCTAATGTGGTTTCTGCTTTAGAAAACAGTCTGGTGATTCCTCAACAGGTCCGACAGTGCGTGCCATATGACCCGGAAACTCCACTGCTACAGGTGCGCACCCAAGAGAAAGGGACACGTGTATCTACACGAGAATTTGCTCACAAGTGTTCATAGCAGCATTATTTGTAATACCCCCAAAGTGGAAACAATCCGAATATCCATCAGCTGATGAATGATTTAAATGAAATATAGTATACTCTTATAATAAAAAATGATTTGGCAATGAAAAGAAATGAAGTACCGATACATGCTACAAAATGGACAGACTTTGAAAATAAGTGAAGTAAAAGCTGGTTGCAAAAGGCCACATGTTGTTTGGTTCTGTTCGTGTGAAGTGTCCAGAACAGGCGAATCCATGGAGGCAAAGGAGATTAGTGGTGGTCTGGGGCTGGGGGCTTGTGGGGAGAGGAGTGAGTGCTACGAGGAATGAGATGCTTTCTGGGGGTCATGAAACGTTCTAAAACTGGCTGTGGTGATGGCTGCCCGACTCCGTGAATATATTACAAAACACTGAGTTGTCTACTTTAGAAGAGTAAATTGTATGTTATGTAAATTATATCCAAGTGAAATTATTATTAAAAAGACACCACTGAGGAAAAATATCGGCCATATAGTGGGAAAAATATTTGCAAATTATATCTGATAAAGAACTTGTGGGTATTTGCAATGACTGTTTGGATCTGACATCAAAAGCAAAGGCAACAGAAGCAAAAATAAACGAGGTGGATGCAGCAAACAAGGAGCCACCAACGGAATGAAAAGGTGGCTTGAGAGAGAAGAACTGCAAACCATGTGTGTGAGGATGAGTTCACATTCAAAATCTGTAAACACTCGTACAACTTAGCAAAAAGCAAACGGTCCAATTAAAACATGGTTGGAGTAACTGGGTAGACACTTTCTGAAGACGACAAACACATAAACGGCCAGAAGGTGTGTGAAAAGGTGTGCAACGTTACAAATCATCAGGGAGACACAAATCAAAACCACAATGAGCCACTGCCTTCCAGCCGGCAGGAGGGTTATCATTAAAGGGGCAAGGGCCAGTGGGGGCCATGGGGGGGAGGGGGCCTCGTGCTCTGCTGGGGGGTGGGGGAGAGAGTGTGACTGGGCACAGCCACCGTGGACGACGGGATGGAGGCTCCTCACAAAATTAACACTAGAGAAACCGTCCAGCAAGACCCTGCTTCTGGGTAGATACGCAGAGAAAATGAAAATGGGGTCCTGGAGTATTGGCACGCCCACAGTCACTGAAGCATCACTCACAGTGGCTAGGACATGGCCACAACCTACACAAACGGGTAAAGAAGAGGCAGTGTACACGCCCAGCGGATATCACTCAGCCACGGAAGACTTGAGTCCTGCTGTTCGCAAGCGTGTGATGCTAAGTGAAGTAAGCCAGTCAGAGAAAGACAAAGACTGCATGGTGTCACCTGGATGTGGAATCTAAAATACGTCAGACTCATAGAAACAACAGAAAAGTGGCTGCCAGGGGCCGAAGGGTGGGGCAGCAGGGAGAGGAGGGGAAAAAGGCACAAACTTGCAGCTACTAGATAGGTGAGGTCAGCCAAGGATCTCACACATACCACGGTGACTGCAGTCGGTGACACTGTATTTGTTGTGAAACTGAAGTCTGGTGAGGGAGCAAAACATACGTGCCCCCCCCGCCCCCCCCCCCACACACATACATGGGTAAGGTGATGGATCTGTTAATTAACTAGAGGGGGGAATCTTTTCTTCATGTATATCAAATCACCACGATGTATACTTTAAGTATCGTATAATTCTATATCAATTATACTTACATAAAACTGAAATTAAAAGTACTAACTAAAGAAAGAAAAAGAAAATCTTGTGTCCAGAACAAAAAGAACTCTTACAACGGAATAATAAGACAAACATCCCAAGTACAAAACAAACAGAGACTTGAACAGACATTTCATCAAAGAAGATGCATAAATGGGCTAGTAACCCACATGAAAAATGCTCAACACGGGACGTTATTAGGGAAATGAAAATGGGAAATTACAGTGAGATGCCCTTGATCCACTGGAAAGCTACAGCCTGAAAGTCTAACCAGGATGGGGGAAACTGAACCCCTCGTACGCTGCTGATGGGACTGGGCAAGGGTTGGGCCACTCTGGAGAACGGTTTGGCAGTTTGTTAAAACGTTAACCACAGACTCACCACATGTCCCCGCACTTTCACTCCTGAGTATTTACCCGAGAGAAATGAAAACATATGTTCCCCCAAAACTTTGTGTGCCAATGTTCATGAGCGACAGTTTAACAGGCCACAGGAGAAGGGACGCAGAAGTCCACGGTCGGGTGACTGGACCCACAGAGTGGAGCACGGCCGAATCTCTTCGCTGTGCTCACCGCGGCTCAGCTTCTGTCATAATTCTCCGTGGACGACTAAACGTCCTCCATCTTATGAAATGTTCTCTTCTATTTTCTGTCAGTGGTTACAAAACATTTATTACTTTTTCGGGGCATACATCTTTTCTTCTCAACGAGTTCGCAAACGGCTTAGGGATCCTGTTTTGGCTAGAGAACATTACCGCATATTATTGTATCGTGGGGACCCACGTCTACCTTTTAACCCACAATTACCACGATCCCGTTTTTTAGCCATCTTTATGGGAGAGGGGGAAGGAATAGAACACAAAACTCATTCTCCTTTGGGAAAGTGCTTACGAAGGGCCAGATCTGGCAGTTTCAACCTGAATCCAAGTTACATCAGGAAGCTGGGAGAGAAAGGAGAGCAGCAGCAGAAAAGGCAGGGAAGGGCAACGCAGAGGCCCCACCTCGCTGGAAAACCCTGTGAGCCGGCACAGCTGGGATGCAGGAGGTCATGGCAGTGGACCAGAATCAAGGTCGTCAGCTGGGTTGCTTGGGCAGCCTCCAGGGAGAACCCCAGGCGCCCCAGCGGCCAACGGGCTTCCCACAGGCTGATACCATCAACGAGCCTAAAGTTGTCCCAGTTATGGAGCTAGAGCCTCAGTGAGACCGCGTGAGGACCCCGGGTGCTGGAGGAGCCTGTGACTTCTGATGCCTCCGCCCCGGAGCAGGGAACACGGCCGGCGGGAACCAGGCCTTCCCGCAAGCAGAGGACCACGGCCTCAGCCCAGATCAGGCCGGAGCTGCGGGCACCTGTCCGCTGATGGAACAGCACCCGGCACAAGTCCCCAAGGCACGCGTAGCACCCGTCTCAGGCGCAGGAAGGGGGATGAGAGTCCCTAAAGGGACTGGCTTCCGAGTTTGCCTGGAAATGCCGAGGCCAAGTGCACAGCACAGACGCTGAGCACTGAAGAGGGAAATCAAGCCCAGTTAAGAAAAGGAAAAAAACCGGGGGCCTGAGTGTGTGGCCTGTGAAATTCAAACTGACTTCACTGCCTGTGTCCCGAGGGCCGGCAGGCCTGCAGCGTGGGGTGAGTGCTGGCTCCACCCCCTCAGTGAGGCCTGGGCCCAGCACCCAGGCCTGAGGAGGCAGGGCAGGCAGCGATCACTGATCACTAGGGCGTGCCCACTCCACGCGTCTCTGCCGGCACCCAGTCGGAGCTCTTTGACTAGACGGCGAAGGGTGCTGGGCAGACCTCTGGGGTGGCCTCCCACGGCTCCTGCCCTGCAGTCACTCTTGTGCAATCCCCTCCCCTTGAAGGTGGGCTGGGCACAGTGACTGCTCTTATTAGTGCCTCAGGACGACGGGAAGCCACCTCCAAGGTTCGGTTCTTCAAGACTGAGACTCTGACCTGCCCACACACACCCGCTCTCCTCTCCTGGCTCCTCACGCTGATGAAGCCGGCTGCCGTCGTGTGAGCTGCCCTGCGGAACGGCCCATGGGCAGGGGCTGAGGGCAGTTCCCAGCCACCAGCTGCACTGCACACAGGCCCCAAGTCCAACAATCCACGAGGAAGCCTGCCAGCAGCCACGCAAGCTGTTGAGCCTCGAGGGACTGTGGTCTGGCGGGAGATCCTGCTCCTCAGCTTGCAAGGACCCCGCTGCACAGCGCCTGGGTTCCTGGCCCACAGAAGCCGTGAGTTAATAAACAGTTGCTATTCTAAGCCAATAGGTTTTGGGGTAAGTTGTTATGCGGCAATAGGCAACTCATATGCTATGCTGATTGTTTTCTTTGTGGGCTATTAAATTGGTTCCACCTGAAGGACATCTGATGGAGAGAGGGAGAACGTGGGGATATAAGGAACCAGACCCAGAGGCGCTCATGACAGCCCAGAAACCCTCGAAAAGAGGACGGCAGATGAGAAGAGAGGCCGGGATACATAGCTGAGAATGTGTCTTCTGATCTGAGTTTGTGCCTAAGTCCCGGAGTGCCTTCGTCTGTCCCCACACTGCAAGTCGCAGCCTCTTCACTTTGTCAGTAATTAGAGAACCGGAGACAGCTCTCTGCTGTGAACTCAGTGACCCAGAAGAGAGAGGAGGTCGCAGGCTCCGAGGGGGCACCTGGCCCTCACCGCCTCCCTCCGGGAACACACTAAAGGAAGCAGCATGGTTCGGTGGGAGGGGCACGGCAGACGGCAGGGGTCCTGGGTTTGTCTTTCGACTACGGCACGTGCAGTTACACTTTTATGGGGGCTCCGTCTTCTTATTTGGAAACCAAGAGGCACCGACTAGATGGTCTCTGAAGCATTTTCCAGATATAAAATTCTGTGAGTCTATGACTTCCGCTAGGTGACCTCATCTCAGAAATGCCAAGCAAGCACGGCTTTGCTCCGGCCCTCACTGCACCACCAGGGAAGGGTCTTCCTCAGAGGGGTCTCAGTAGGCATCTCAGGGTCGCGTGAGGGCATTTTCCGTAGCTAACTCACCTCTGTCACAGGTGCGGCCAGTGCCAGAGGCGATGCCCATGTAGGCCTCACGCAAAGGCAGGCGGTGAGCAGGCGGCTGCACGAGAGGATGGGGCTATTCCAAGAGAGACAGCGTCTAACTCCAGGTCCTTCCAATGACCCAGGTCCCCTGACCTCCTGCCACCCCTCACTGCCTCCTTAAATGTGCAGACCGGGGCGTGTGGACCTCACGGAGTCGGTGGCGGTGCCTGAGTACCGAGCCACACTCCCAGCAGGCCGACCGTCACCTGGGAACTGGTTGGGTTCATTCGTTCGTTGCCCTCCCGGCAGGCCTGGGCTGGAGACACGCTCCGAGAAGGAAGCTGGAGCATGGGGCTGTGCCGTCCACGGCACCTGCCCTCAGAAGCACAGGTGGGCTGCACATTCCCAGAGGCAGGCTCCCCCCTCCCAGGGAGAACTCCGGGCACTGCGCTCAATGCGAACCGATCTTGGGTAAGTGGCACTGCAGGTGGGGAGAGCGACACGGTTGGGACCTCGAGATTATGGGGAAATGGAGAATCACACAGAAGTTGGTAACGATGGAGGAACTAGTCAGGTGGTTCTGGGGATGGAAACGGGCTGACCAATGAGGGTATGAAACCATCCTGGGCCCCCGGGTTTCCGGTGCCAGGACAGGGAAAGTCAGCCCGGGAAGCTTTGCAACATGCTGCTTGGTGTTTCACGGTTTCCTGGTGCAAGGACAGTGGAATGTTACTGAAATGCAACCTGTGACAAAGGCCGGAACACAGCACAGGCTCACTGCGTGTCCGACCAATAACTAAACACAATAAATGCCCTGTGACTCAGGTCTCTGAACACAGAGGGCCCTTGTAGTGGGAAACTATTCTGCTGAAAACACAGAGCTAGAGAAATGCTATAATCTGAGAAGCTCTCTAGTCTGCTGGCTCTTCACTTCTTCTAAATCAGCAAAACTCTTGAGAACCTGAGAAGGCAATGTATCTCATTCTAAGGAAATAGCTCAGAAATCACGTTTATAATTTCAGAGGGTCCGTGACCTCAGGAAAACAGCCTCTAGTTTAGTCCAACATTCATTTTATGTTTGAGGAGACTGAGGCCCATAGAGGTTATGAGGTCAATTATGACCAATCAGTAGAAAGGCTAAGACTGGTACCTGGGTCTTCTAATCACCTTGCAGTGCTGGGAGGAACCAAGGCACAGGGAGGCCCCAGCACGTGTTCCTGGGCCAGATGGGACTCGGGTCAGCCACGGCTTCTCACTGCTGAAGCTCGCCGTGACTCTCAACAGGACAGTCAATTCCCAATACTGTTGACAGGATGGCCAATTTCCAGTGAGAAATGAGAGGAATACAACTATGACTCAGTCTCTTGTCTAGAACACAAATCTAACACCGGAGTCCAGCAGGTACAGAGGACGCCAGAGGAGGTGACCTGAGGACACTGCGATCCCTCCCCACAGCTGGCACCTGAGCAGAGAGAGGGACTCGACGCGGTGGCAGGGTGAGCTGGCCGCACATGGAGAAAGGCCCTGTCTCATCTGGAAAACGGGAAGTGCTGTCCTGGGCCACACTTGGGCACCCCCGGCGCGGTGCCTGACACACAGCAGGGGCGCCGTAAATACCGCTGCCTTCCCTTCCTGCTCCACACGGAACAGGTGTGAGTTCTTTTCATCTCGGGTGCCCGGAGAGGCTTGTTGCAAAAGCCTGAGTTTGAGAGTTATTGCCCTCTGAGGAGCCCTGGTAACCACACACGCCCCCCTCCCCCCGCCCCCCCAAACCTCCGAGCTAGGCTGTCATCATGGCAACAGAAGGAGACACTTTAGTCTCCGCTTCTCTCTCTCTGACTCGTGGATACCTGCCAGGTAGCAGATGGTCTGTGTGGACAATTACCTTCATTTTGCTGCAGTGTATTTAAATTAAACAAACTGGCCTCTTTGCTGCCGATTCTGAAAGGCCCTCTCAGAAAAACAAAACACCAAAAAACAACCTTGGGAGAAAGGAACCGTCAGTCCAAAACGCAGGGGAGGCAACCACGAAGGCAGAGAGAACAGGATGTATGAGGAACAGCCTTTGTACATTTTTTCCTTCAAGAAAAGATAAAAACAAACAAACAAACAAAAACAAAACCCACACGCTATTTTGAGCTGGTGCTGGCTGGCTCTGCTAGGAAAACGCAGCTGTCTCATCAAACACAGAAGGAAAGGGAGAGAGAGGACGCTCTGGTGCCGCGCTGTCTGTCCCGCTGCAAGAGGTGGCAATAGCTGCCTAACATGACGCGAGCTGCGATGCTGCGAGTCGGGACCAGGGATGGCGGCCAGCGGATGGCGCACAGTAGGGTGGAGGAGAAGAGAAAGACAACCGCGGAGCAGTGAGCCAAGACGCGGGCTGTGCATCCCTTAGGGGTGAACTCAAACAGATGAAGGATTTGCCTGGAGGCCTTGCTCTCTAGGCAAAGGTTGCCTGCAAGCTTACGTGCAGAGCAGCGTTTAAGGACAAACCTGGGGGGCTGGAGAGTTTCATCACGTCTCTTTCTGGACCACTGTCAACACACAGTTGTCTGTTGTGTGTATGTGTGTGTTGGAAAGTCAGGGCCATCAAAAAGCCTGCATGAGGCCCTTCTGCAGAGGGCTGACACCTGTTCGTTCCCATGTCACCTCAGTGCTTACACTTAGCCTGCCCCTTGTGGTGGCTGTGGGGACAGCAGCCGCCAGCGGGAAACGGCTCCTGCAGGCTGCTGGCTGCTTTGCGGTTCCAGTGTTGGCGTCGAGTGGAAAGTCGTGGTTCTCGATCTTCATAATTCGTCCACATTCAAGTCCAACTACATTACACAGAAGACAAAGCTTACCTCGAGGCTTAACGGGGTGTGGGCAAGGTATCTGGCTATCTTTCTTCCCAGTAGAGAAAAGCATATTAAGCTCCTGAGACAAAGAACAGCCTATTAAAACTCACCGTAAACCCAAAGATCAACGGTAAGTTGAAAGTTAAGACATTTCGATAGGGAAGCTAATAAATTCCAAGACCAGAATTACCCTCTTTCTGTTTGTTTCTCCTAGTTCGCCCTGCTCTATTGGAAAATGGTATCCCATTAGTTCTCATTGCAGGATTTTAACACCAGCTCTCGACAAAATGATCAGGAACCTCATTAAGGAGAAAAAAATCCCTCTAAAATGAATGCCAAATGCCCCGACTGCACGTTGGAGACAAGAGGAAAACAGGCCCCCAGGAGAGCGTGGCCCTTGCCCAGGCAGCTACGTTAATGACCACCAGGCAGGCAGCCAGAACCCACCACTGATATTTTAAAATTCAATGAGACGAATTTAAATGCTCTGCGTGGGCAGGCCAAACGAGCGTGGCGAGGTGCAGCACCCTCCCACACCAGCCCTCGCAGCACCCTCCCACACCAGCCCTCGCTGCCGAGTGCCTGGTTATCCACAACACCGTGGTCAGATCCAGGCTCCATGGGTCGATCATCTGATTTGGATCCGGCTCTGCTCTTCACTCGCTGTGTGATCTTGGGCAATTTACTTAACTTCCCTGGCACCTCAGGTTCTTCCTATATGAAATGACCGTAATAATCTCTCCACAGGCGGGTGAGGATGATCGCACTGTGCTACACACATCGGCTCAGCAGCGTGCTAGCTGCCATGACTCAGCAAGTCGTGGGGCTTCACAGCTGGGGCTACGAAGGGGCAAGGTCCCCACTGGGAGGCTCACGGGCTGGAGGGTAGCCGGGCAACCAGCACACAGAGGAGGATGCAGCCCGCCCTACCTGGAGCTACAAAGGGAAAGCAGGACAGACACAGAGGGCTTAGCTCCGACCTCCCAGGACAGGGTCGGGTTTCACAGAGGGGTGGCATCCGAGAGTGTCGTCAGGGGTATGATTTCATCAGGCAGAAGAGGCTCGGGAAGGGCGATGCAGGCGAAAAGAGAGCATGAACAGGGACAGAGGCAGCCATGCATGGGGATAAGACGCGGAGCGGGAAGCACGGAAGCCATGTGGTGGGAAAGGGGAGGTGTGAAAGGGCCACAGTCGTGCAGAGCCACAAATAAGTGGTCGTCAGGTTTATTGACCAGGCCACAGAATGGGCAACTGCACCCGTGACCAAATCCAGCTCACTACCTGCTTTCTACAGTCCATGAGTAAATATGGTTTTACATTTTGAAATGGTTACATTTCAAGTGGTTATATAAGTACTCACATAATATCATTGGTTTGGCTTACAGAGCCTAAAATATCTACTATCTAACCCTTGAAGTGACAGCTTGCTGACCTGCCCCAGGCAGGGGCAGAGGGAGCTAGTAGAGGTCCCCCAGCCAGGAATGATGCGGTCAGCATGGTGCGTCTTGAGGAATCTGGGGCGATGTGAAGGAGGGACTGGGAAGCGAGAGAGAGCAGACAAGGAGACTCATTAGGAGGCTTTTCCCACAAACCAAGTGACAGATGAGGGCAGCCGGCATGAAGAAGGGTGATAGGAGTGGGAAGGAGAGAGTGGAGAGCAAGCACTCTGAGACACGTGGACTGGACTTGACAACCGAGTAGGAAGAGCAGAGGTGAGGAGGGAGCATGCCTGCGGGGGATGCTGGCAATGTCGTTAGTGCAGCAGGAGATGGGGCAGAGCAGTGATTTGTGGGGGAAGGTGACTAGGAATCCTTCCTCCTCCATCCCATCCTTAACCCCCAGAATAAGGGGTGCCGAGAAGGCCTGGGGGCTCAGACTGGTGTCCCACAGAAAAGTTCTCTGGGCTCAAGGCAGGGCTTCTTAATTGGGGGTCATTTTACCTGCTGGGGACCTGGGAATGCAGGTGGCTGGCACTAGAATGTGGGAGGGAGAGGTCAAGGATGCTCTAAGTATCCTACAAGGCATAGAAGAGTCCCCTGCCCTCTGGCTCCATATGTCCACGGTGCTGAGAATAAGAAACCTGCTCGAGGGTGATTCAGAGTCACGCCGTCCTACAGAGGGTGACCAATCCAGGGCTGCTTTCCCTGGGTGGTAAGCTGCTGGAGAAGGAAGGGCAGGCCACCAGTGGCCTAAGGCCAGGTGAGAACTTTAGAGAGCCCAAGAATAAACTCTGGTATCTCCTGCACATTTGGGAGACGACCCGGAGGGCAGCTACAGGCCTGAGAGTCTCCTAGATTCTCTCTCGGTTTCCTGAGGTCTGAGCTGGTTGAATGCAGGAGTTGAAATCTGTAAGGTGAAAGTAATGTATAGAAAATGACTGCTATACATTGTGAAGTTAACAAGAACACATAATAATAAAGGTACCAAAGGGTTTATGGTTAGCCAGCTTTGTGAGCAGCGGTGAGTTGGTGTGGATTCTTATTAAAGCTAACACTTGAGCTGCAGTAAACTGTCTCTCTGCACTGCCTCTAATTTTAGAAAACACGCCCCTCCCTCTCTCTTTTTTAAGCATTGGGACATCTATACTACAGCTCCAAGTGAGAGTAATTCTACTTGCCAAATTATGATGAGCAGTAAAGGGAGACGAGAGTAAAAGAGTCTATTGTAGCCTTTAGAACATGATTCCCTTAGCTGAAAAGAGGCAGATGTTCATCTCAGTTCAGGACTCCAGGCTAGGAAGCTCCCGACCTTAGCCTTGTTGCTAAAATGGACCATCAGAACCGGGCTGATGGCAGGGTGAGGTCTAGCAGAAAGAGAGCACCAGTGATCCCTGCCCTCCTGTGGGAGGCATGGCCAAGAGGCCTGGAAATAAGCCAAAGGAGTGGGCTTCATGGGAGGAGGTGGTGCCCTCTTCATAGGCTGCATTTGTTTGTCTGGAAAAGTGGAGGGCCGATGAGATGATCAGCATGAATAAACCCTGGGGAAGGAGCTGGTCACTGAAAGCGCAGACAATGAAGTGAGGACTGGGGGGTTTCAAAGTCACAGAAGCACATGCCAGGCAAAAGGAGCCAGTTGAATTTCTGTAGCCTCTTTTCAGTTTATAGCCTTTTCCCAATACACCAACTGGTTATCAGTGACAAAAGGGTCAAAGAATTGTGATTCCGGAAGTTTACAGGTGAGGAAACTGAAGTTTCTAAGGGTTAGGTACATGTTCAGATAGAAAAGAAATGAAGTTTTGTCAACAAGGTTCTGAGTGAGAAAATCTAACATGTAGACTGAAGAGTTAATCCTTCCTTCATTGAGGTGAGTGCATGCATTGGGGTGAGTGAATGCATGCAGTGGGGTGAGTGCATGCAGTGGGGTGAGTGTGTGCAGCGGGGTGGGTGTGTGCAGCGGGGTGAGTACAGTGAGGTGAGTGAATGCAGTGGGGTGAATGTGTGCAGTGGGGTGAGTGCAGCGGGGTGAGTGAATGCAGCAGGATGTGTGGGTGCAGCAGGGTGGGTGAATGCAGCAGATGAGTGAATGCAGTGGGGTGAGTAAATGCAGTGGGGTGAGTGAATGCAGCAGGATGAGTGAATGCAGCGGGGTGAGTGCATGCAGCTGGGTGAGTGTGTGCAGCTGCGTGAGTGAATGCAGCTGGGTGAGTGAATGCAGTGGGGTGAGTGAATGCAGCAGGGTGAGTGAATGCAGCAGGGTGAGTACGTGCAGCGGGGTTGGGATGAAGCAAGTCATTGTAGAAGACAAAGCCCATTTTTCAGAGCTGTCAGCACTCCACTACTCTACTGAAAATTTCCTTTCCAAGGTGCTGATAACTTCCTCACTGTCAATTTCAAGGGCTTCCCTGCTTATTGTTTTATTAACTTCCTCCTTGAAACTGACTGGGCTTTCACAAGAACCAACAATCCAACCCCTCCTGCCCACTAATCTTTCTTCCTTGTGTCTACTATGGGTTTTCCCTAAGGCTCACGTTTATGATTTCAACCCCAATCTTATGTTGAAGACTTGCACATCTACAAGGCTGGCCCTGTGTTCTCCCTGAAATTCCAGTTGCACATCCCCAAGTGTCTAGTGCACCAGACAAAAAAGCTTGCCTGCCTGCCTATTCTTTGTAACATAATAGCTTCAAAGCCAGACCAAAGTTCCTTTCCTAACCCAGATCACCTCCCCATTTTCACTTTTTCAGTCACTGGTATTTATCGTTTTCCCAGGTTCTTGAATGAGTATCTTTCACTCATTCTTTTCTGTCGATGCTCTGCTGAGACTCAGACTGGAGTGTTCTGGGGGGGACCTATGGTGGTCCTAGGAATTCAATATTCCTTCAGCAGAAGGCAAATTTCTCCAGCCTGGTGTGTAGGCTTTTCCTGGACACCCTGGCAGGTACTTTTCATAGGCTATGCATTCTGGTCAGGAGAGGAAAAGATGAGTATAGTACAGGGGAGACATAAAAAAGCAGGCAAGCCTATCTACCAGCTTGTCACAGATGAGACTGAACAAAAATACTGGCAGTGCTGCAAAGACCCAAAGTTGTTTCCCCCTGTATCCTCAAGACTGCCAGCTCCTTATAGGTGTTCAGGGATTTTGTGGGGGAGTGAAATACAAATGCCTATTTTTTAATATTGGAATGGCATTTCCTCTTGTGGGGAGAAATAAAACAACCCCAACCGGCAAGGTGCCAGGTCCCTGTAGTGAGTGCAAAAGCCGAGACTGACGAGGGAGCTCCGGGCGGACCTCGATGAGGGCGCCCGTGTGCAGAGGCTGCGGAGTCAGTGCACGCAGAGGAGGACGGGCCCAGGCTGCAGGCCACAGCAGAGCCACACGGGCCAGCACAGCGCCCCCGTTCACTGAGACACCTGGGCTGTCTGCAAACTCAGGAGGGTGGCAGTGGCGCCAAAGGCTCAGATGTCACTGACCTGGCTTGAATTTCTGTATTTAGGGCATCATGCCAACCACAAAATAACTTTCATGCTATTTGAAAGTGGGATCCATGCAGGATTTCTTTTTATCCTCCAAAAGGCCACGCTCACTG
This sequence comes from Tonatia bakeri, assembly GCA_004024845.1. Taxonomy (NCBI): domain Eukaryota; kingdom Metazoa; phylum Chordata; class Mammalia; order Chiroptera; family Phyllostomidae; genus Tonatia; species Tonatia bakeri. The sequence goes on along the minus strand of PVIA01002287.1, from coordinate 37,421 downwards.
CCTTGAACATGGGTAGTAAGATACTGCTGAATAAACAAATAAGTGGCAACCCTTTGCCTTTGAGGGAGCAGCAGCTGCAGGATTCCGTTTCAGAGCATGGGTAGGGGGGTGAGGCGGGGTGGGGGGAAAGTCCCAAAGATTTCAGAGGCATGTAAATCATTTCCCAGTGAGATTGCATCCAAAGGTTAAGTGACCAAGAGGGGAAATGACCCATGAGCACCTCAAGAGGTTTGCCAATAATCTTTTTAATGGACAGAGGAGGTTTTTATTTGTTGTTACATATTTTTTTAAAGTACTTTCTCTTAAATTTACAAAGTTAACACTCATGAGGTTTGCTGGAGTCCTCAGGGGTCCACCCTGGCTAACTAAATAAATACTGAACGCCCTTCTTTCAGGCATATTTGGTGGATTGTGGTCAGAGAGGGCCAGCCCACACCATGCCTTCTCTGGTGTGCAAGTAGAGGGTTATCTTCTTGGTTCTGGGAATCAGAAAGGGCAGGATCCCACTTAATATCCCAACTGACTCACGCAGCAAGAGAGGTCCCAAAATGCAGCAACAGGCAAGTGGCTTATGACTGGCAGGCTTCAGCAGCCTGGGTCCAGCTTCTCATTTTGCCAATTTCAAGGGCAGGATGATCTTGCACAGAATCAAAGTCAGTGAAATGAATGTGTTAATTTATTCCCTTGTCCACCCAAGGTTAGCTTTAAGTTGACCTGAGAAATAATACACCAGTAGTGGCAATTTCTGGTTCTTGGATTACACAATAATCCATAAGATTTTTTAAAAAGTGAAATGTCTACTGGAGGTTCTATTGCTGCCAAAAATAAATAAATATCCACAATGTCTACCCCCTTTTGCAAGAGAGTTCTCAGGAAGGTGTAGGGTGTTCCCAAGTATGTGCTTCACTCTGAGCTGGCACATTTAGAGAGGGGTCAGGAGATGCGAGTCTGGGTGGATTGCTAGAACATTCCCAGCAAGTGGTTTTGACTGCAGAGTGTATCCTTGGGGTGCAGAAGGGTGAAGAGAAGGAGGAGAACACTGGTGGTCAGCAAGCACAGGCGAGGTGATGCGCAGCATCAGCCGGAAAGGTACAGTCGATGGCAAGGGGAGGAGACTGTCAGGGCCGGAGTGGGGAAGGGAGCAGGAAGGACAGACCTTCCTACTTTACACCTGTGTATTACTGATATCTGCTTCTCTGCTTCTGCTAAGCAAACTGGAGGTGAAGTGTGGTCATGTGACTTGCTTTGGCCAATGAAGTGGAGCGGACGTGATGTGTGTCATTTCCTGGTAGACGCATTAAATTGTGGCACTTCACTTGCCATCCTGGTCTTCTGCTTTGCCCATGTCAACGTATCTATTGATACGGAAGCGCCATAGATCAAAGCAATAAACTCCGTGTGGATGAAGAAAACAAGCTTTACGTTAAAGCCACTGAGATTTCTGGGTTGTCTGCCCACCCCCCAACGCCACACTCTCTCTTCCCGCCCTCTTTCTTGCAGTCCATCACTCTGTCACTCCTTCCTCGCCTCCTCCTTTCCCTGACCCGCTCTTGCTTCCTTTCTTTTCCCCTTTACACTATGATTCCACTGCTCTCCTAACCGGAAATAATAATAAACATAATTCTCATTCTTAATCTGAAACAGATAAATTTGTTCTATGAAAAAGACATGATTAATTTTTGAATTAACATTTCATATTTCCCTTCTTAAAAAAAAAGCCCTGGACTTCTGGCCAAGATAGGGGCATAGGTAGATACACTTTGCCTCCTTGCACAACCAAAAGAAGGACAACGACAAATTTAAAAACCAAGTAATCAGAACTGCCAGAAAATTGAACTGTATGGAAGTCTAACAACCAGGAAGCTAAAGAAGAAATATTCATCCAGACTGGTAGGAGGGGCAGAGATGGTTACTATGTAACAGGTGCACCTAGATGAAACAATATGGCCCAGATGAAAAAATATGACCCAGAATAAATACATATGGCTCCAGAAAAAATACAACTAAGCAATGAAGAGATAGCCAACCTATCAGATGCAGAGTTCAAAACACTGGTAATCAGGATGCTCACAGAAATGGTCGAGTATGGTCGCAAAATAGAGGAAAAAGCGAAGGCTATGAAAAGTGAAATAAAGGAAAATGTACAGGGAACCAACAATGATGGGAAGGAAACTGGGACTCAAATCAACAGTTTGGAACAGAAGGAAGAAATAAACATCCAACCAGAACAGAATGAAGAAACAAGAATTCAAAAAAATGAGGAGAGGCTTAGGAACCTCCAGGACATCTTTAAATGTTCCAACATCTGAATCATAGGGGTACCAGAAGGAGAAGAGGAAGAGCAAGAAATTGAAAACTTATTTGAAAAAATAATGAAGGGGAATTTCCCCAATCTGGCAAAGGAAATACACTTCCACTAAGTCCAGGAAGCTCAGAGTCCCAAAGAAGTTGGACCCAAGGAAGCACACACCAAGTCATATCATAATTACATTAGTCAAGATGAAAGATAAGGAGATAATCTTAAAAGCAGCAGGAGAAAAGGGGAGAGTTACCTACAGAGGAGTTCCCATAAGACTGTCAACTGATTTCTCAAATGAAACTTTGTAGGCAAGAAGTGGCTGGAAGGAAGTATTCCAAGTCATGAAAGGCAAGGACCTACATCCAAGATTGCTCTATTCAGCAAAACTATCATTTAGAATGGAAGGGCAGATAAAGTGCTTCCCAGATATGGTCAAGTTAAAGGAGTTCATCATCACCCAGCCGTTATTATATGAAATGTTAAAGGGACTTACCTAAGAAGAAGAAGAAGATAAAAAATATGAACAGTAAAATGACAACAAAATCACAACTATTAACAACTGAACCTAAACAACAAAAACAAAACAAAAAACGAATGAAGCAAACAACTAGAACAGGAACAGAATCACAGAAATAGAGATCACATGGGGAGTTATCAGTGGGGAGGGGGAGGAGGAAGAGTGGGGGGAAAGGTACAGGGAATAAGAGGCATAATTGGTAGGTACAAAATAGACAGGGGAAGGTTAAGAATAGTATGGGAAATGAAGAAACCAAAGAACTTATATGTACAACCCATGGACATGAACTAAGGTGGGGGAATGCTGGTAGAAAAGGGGGTACAGAGTGGAGAGCAATGAAAGGGAGAGAAAAAATGGGGCTACTGTAATAGCATAATCAATAAAATATATTTAAAAAAGAAAATATTTATTGGAATGACACAGGCAGAATTGCAAATTTCCCTAATTACATATTTTATTGCAATTTTTTGTTTGCATATTTTACTTCAGAGGAAAAATGTAAAGGGTACTGGAAAACAAAATCTGTCCATAAGATTTCCTACAGTTTTTAAAGAAAATACAAAAGTTTGTTTACAATTTTTTTTTTTTTTCAAAAAGCCCTGAGGTAAATTAAATGTCAGCTTTAGCTTATCTGAAAGATGCATGCTTTGGGAACCTCACTATGCTATATAAACAGATGGTGTTACCATTGGGGACAGGCCCTCAATTGATTTTGTGTGTGTGTTAGTAGCTATCAGGATAAATAAAAACAAACATAAACCTTCCCTAAACACCAAGCAGCAGCCACACAGCCCAGAGAAAGCAGAGCTCCCTCTGGGCAGGCTCTGAACAGGAAATCACAGCCTGATCAGTTGCTTAGTTCTCATTTTGTTAACTTTGTAACTTTGTTAAGAAGGCGACTGGAGCTGCAGCATCCAGGGCCTGTTCAGGACCAAAAGACATCTGAAGTTATCAGAACTACTCATTGTCATGCGCCATCATTCAGGACAGAGTATTTAGACCTGAGGTCACCCCCACCCCTCCAAGAATTGTTTCAAGCAATTAATGTCACTCTAGACAGGAAGCAGCAGAGAAAGCAAGAGCAGGAAAATGCAATTGTAGCCTGCATAACCATGCATACTCAAATAAACACGACAGATGTGCACTTTGAAAAATAATTCAACAAGCTCTGGTTTCAAATAAGAACATGCTCTCCTAGGTAACAGGACGGGGACTTTTAGGCCACTTTACAACACCAGAGAGAGAGCTGCTGAGGGTTCCACCCATCACCAGTTCTGCAGGGATGACCTCGTGCAGGGAGGAGAGGAGGAAGTATCAACACGAGGAAAAGAACATGCAAGACAAGCAAGAACCAGATGGAGAATGCTGAGGTTCACTTACTGCCTGCTTTTGCTCTTCCTCCTAGAGGTGGTGAAAACAAGACAAAACAAAAAGGCAGAGGGAAAAACGAGAGAGATTAATGCCCATCACCACAGACACTTGGAAGAAAGGACAGAAGGACAGGGCAGATCAGGCCCTGCCCATGAGTTCAGAGATCAAAGCCCTGAGCACCACGGAGCATCACCAGCAGGAGGGAGCAAACGGCTGGCCTCTGCCCCACCCGGTTCATTATGCACTGACTTCTGGAGTTGCGAGGAAAGAACCTGAAAAACCACCCGGTCCAACATCATCACATGATGCATCAAAAAAGCTTAGAGCGTCTAACTTTCCCAACTATAACTAGTTGGAGAAACCCCGAAGAAGGGGCTCAACCATGACTCAAAAGCCCAATAACCTTTTCAGTATTCACAATATTCATAGGAGTTCGGGCACCTTTATCCAGGCAGTGGTCCTCAAAGTGTGGCACGGAGACCAGCAGAGGTGGCAGCAGCACCTGGAAACCTGTCCAAGATGCAGATTTTGGGCCCTGCCCTCACAAACTGCATCAAAACTCTCAGGATGGGGCGTGGCAAGGTATTCAATGAGCCTTTCAGCTGGTTCCACTGACCGCCAGTTTGAGAGCCACTGCTCGAGGGATTTCCCCTGCCAGCAATACCCGCCCCTAACCCCCCCCCCCACCACCCCCGGTGGCAATCCAGGTGCGCACAGAGTCATCTCTGAATCGGGCCCTCCCCTCCACTGCTTTCAGCCTGCTTTGGTTTTTCTGAAGAATAGAGCATTTCCCCCAGTAAACTCGAAACTGCTTCAGGGCCCTGAGAGACCTCACTTTTTCGTGAATTCACATGGGGTTATTTAGTATTTCTAACTCGTAAAGCTCTGGAGACACAAGATGGTCTCCATCTTCGGAGCGTCACGACGACGGCGCAGCAGGCACCGCTGGCCGTGGGCTCTCAGTGCGCGCCCCCAGGCGCTGGAGAGAACAGCACAGCGGAGACCATCACACTTCCAAATTTCCCTCTCCTCGTCCTGTCCGCTGTTCCTCAGCCACTTTGTCTTTCAATGGGCGTCTTTGCCCCCTTTCAGTGTCTCATCATGGGTAACTGTGGTCAGGAAGCCTCTGCTCTTCGCCCCAAACACGAGTGTCTACTGGCTGTTGTAACAGTTCCCCTTCAATGACCGTGTGTGTGGGTGTCTCAGGGAAGGGCGAGGGCTTCTCAGGGCGAGCCTCTGTGTGCCGTGGCAAGAACGATTTCGGGAAAGCCAAGCAATTACAAAAGGGAGAAAGTAACAATTTAGAGAAAATAACTTTATTTCTATAAGGGCAAGACATGGATTTCTAGAAACGAAAGGGGCTCTAAAACTTTCCAAGTCAGCCCAGGAAGGTGTTTTCATAATGAAAGTCAGCTGCAACCCCAGGAGCCCAGGCAGAGGGGGCCCTGACCGTGAGCTGGGTTACCCTGAGGAGTCAGGGTCTTTTGCACCCGGCACTCCTGGCTCTGGCTGGAAGGGAGTTTTGCAGTTGGGAAGCCATCTCCCTCCCCAGCCAGGCTTCCCTGGAGGACAGAATACTCTTCTTCCACTCACTGGTAAGGCCAACAGTCTTAGTAGAGTTATGAAACAATTTAAAAACGTGGGTGTTTCTTTTTTTTTTGGCTGGCACTAAGTGTTGCCATGCAAGTTAGAACGGTGAGGGAGGGATGCGGCAATCCTGATAGGCTGGGATCACATCTGAGGTCAAAAGACCAGAATGTAGGTTCCTTAGAACTGACCCTGGGACATCTCCCATTCTCTGTTTTCTCCAGGTGTGGGATTGGAGAAAACATCACTTTGGTCCGACAGAACAGGGAAGTTCCAAAAAACAACATTTCAAGTTTGTCTGCAGACCTGGTGACTTGTACATAGTTTGTACAGACACAAAACCGGTCAACCTGCACGGACCCAGGTGTTGGGTGGGGATGAAGGTGGACGGGAAGCACGTGCAGGACTCAGAGGCCTTCGTGAGTGCCGGGGCTGGGAGAGGGTGGACTTTGGCAAAGTATTACTTAGGACGGTGTTGTATAATTCAAACTCACAAAAGTCATTCAGATAAAGCTTTGAAGGCTCTGTCAACACAGAAAATAGGCCAGACAGAATGTCTTAGACACTTCTGTTACCAATCGGTCAGTTAGGGTCGGTAAACACTGACCTGATGACAAGGCATAGGGGCCCACTTGATTTAAGGGGGGCAGTACCACCTCCATTATACAGCGCAAACCCGGAACTGCTATGTCCCCTACAGCGTGAGGGGCTCTTCCACACAGGGGACACCTGGCCAGCTGCCTAGAGGAATGCCACCGTTGCTGCAGTCATCCGTCTAAAAATTCATGGCGAAGCCTTATTTGCAAACAGCGTTGAAATTCCAAACTGCACAATTCATCTGGTCAATGTGTTTCCAAAGCAATAATGGGAAAATGGAAAATGATGTAGAAAAATATTGGGAACATAATTTAGGAACTGAAATACCAACACATAACCATTTCTAGATTGAATAAGCAGTGGGAGGCTGAGCCGTCCACACACTCATTAATCAGGGGAACACGGAAGGAGAAGGCGTTCTGAACCATGGAGCCCGAGTGTCAGCCTGCGTCGTCATTCAGAACAAAAGCACGGAGGTCTCTGACACTCCTTGGCGACAGGAATGGAGTCTTACTCACCCTTCCACACCAAATATGTAAACATGGCATTTAGGAATTCAACACTTTTTTGTTAAATGTATGATTAATGTTTACCCAACCTTGTTCCAAAAAAGAAAAGGATTTATGATTTCTGTTCAGTGAATTTATAAACACTGGTGGCACTTCATAGGCATGCTTTTTTCCAGTTACTCTTCAGGTGAATAGACAAAGCACGCAACGTTTCACTGAAGCAGGGCAATGACGGAACGCCCGGTGCAATGGAGACGTGGCGCGTGGCGCATTCTGATTCATGAGCCCCCCGGACCACGGGCCTGACTGTCCATCTGACTCGCTGCTCCCGGCTGCTCTGTGAGCGGGTCAGATGCTAGCAGATGGGACCTCGGGGAAGCAGGACAGTCGTTTGAGAGAAAAATTAGGGGAATTCCAAAGGGTACTCTGATCATGTGTTGGAGAATGTATATATTTTAATGGTAGGAAAACGTTGCAATTTTAATAGAAGTCAGTAATTCCTATGTAGGGCTGACCCTGTAGGAGCGTACCTAATATACAAATTAAGATTGTAATCCTTTTAGGAAGCTGGACATGAAAGGAATGCAATTTCAACTGTGAGTGCTCATCAGTGGAAAAGAAGACGACATTCCTGGGGGAATCTGTACATCCTTCCTCCCAGTCTCCACGGCCTCCACCTGTCAGGTGGGTAAATAATAGTATTTCTGATTAAGAACCCGGATGGGGATCCCACAGAATGGGGCAGTGGGGTCCTGCTTCTTTTACCGAAATTGTAACCTCAAGACAACAGCTGGAAATGCAAGTACCTCAGGGTTCGGGATTAGAGTTCCGGGCCTCAGCTCATGCTGCTCAGCCCCTGACGACACGCGTCAGAGCAGAACTAGGAGGTCACAGCAATGCACGCACAGCTCTGAGCCCGGGACCCCGGGCACGCTGAGGGCAACCAGCTGACGGGAAAGTGTGGTGGTGGTTAGAGGAAATTCTCACTTCCTTTAACTTTCCTAGACTTTTCACTTTTCACAAAAATGAGCCTGGGGCACCTTTCCATCTGTGTCCTGGTAACGTTTGAGAGCATCTTCTGAAAGGGAGTTTCGACACAGTGGAAGAGTGCGTGGATCCCCTGGCATTTCTGACCCACTGGTGGGCTAATCTCCCAACAGCCAGGTTTCCAAAGCCCCACGAGGCTGCAGGCGCTGAGTGGCTGGCGGGCTGCTTAGCTGGATACTTGACAGTTCCCAGAGGGATCTGGGCCAGGTCTTATGCAAAGATTTCCTTCAAACAAGACCCACTAAGACTCCAGACGTTTCTCAGGAGAAGTCCTGTGGACGGGGTCCATGCAGAACTGCATCCCAGCAAAACAACCCCAACACCCAGGACCAAAGTGAGAAACAAACTGTGCTCAGGACTGAAAGAAGCGATTGTCCTGAGCAAGTCGGAAGTCAGTTTAGAACACATGTACCCAGGTGCCAAGACCCCCCAGCTTCACTTCTGAGGAGCTGGTTTAGAAGGGAGGAGCCGGTCTGAAGGAGAGTCGACGTGTACCCGGTTGACTGGGGCCCCTGCCCCAGTCCCCTCGTCACTTCGGGCCTGGACAGTTTCACGGGCCTCCTGTCATCCTCAGTTCCTCCCTCTTCTCACCCGTTCTGCATATTTGCCTATTTTCTCAAGACCGTCAGAGACTCCCCTCTATCACAGGAGTAAATCCACCCCCAAGCCTGGCGCTGGAGGCGCTGCACATCTTCCTGTTTCCGCACTGGCTGCTGACTCCGTCCGGCTCGGCAGCCGGCAATTTCAGAGCCCGGGCCTTAAGCCCTGACGGCAGGAACGAGCGTGCTCCGGCTCTGCCGCTCCACAGCTGGGCACACGTTTCTGTTCGGTGCTAACAGAGTTGTCCAGGAGAGGGCATTTACATGGCCAGCGTGCCTTTCTCTGCCCTGGGTGTCAGGGTTGTGATGTATTTTACAACAAAAATAGTGAGATTTGAATTATTCCAGATTTATTCAAGCACCCATCTACCGCACCTAGAACTAACATGCCATTTAATTCCTTCTAATATAGCAAAGTTATCAATTAGGGTTGGCTCGGTAAGACTGGTGTGCCTCGGCAACACTTATTAAAAAAGGACATAATGCTTGTAGGTGGAATATCTGAATACTTGTCTTAAAAGAAACTTCAAATAGTTGGGGAATATTCATTTATATGTAGCCAATGTCCTATTTATAAAGATCCACAAAAGCAACTATTCAAAGACATTAGTCTGGTCCCAGTTCTGAATTTCTTCTTTTACAATCAGGCTTTATACCACTGCAAATCACTGTCGTGACGACTTAACTGCTATAACAGAGGGTTACCTAGAAACTGGGTAAGTCTAGGTAGCAACACATCAGCCTTCAGCCTCCTCCTGTTCCGACCTCACGGGGGTGGGAGGCCCGAGCTGCCCGGAGGTGGGTGGGGGACACGACAGCGAGCGGCCGGAGGCGGCCGCAGGTGGGCACCTGCTCTCACCTTCAGCAGCTTCATGAGCCCTTCCAGCTGCACCATCAGCTCCCGCCTGCTCTCCTGCAGAGCCGACATTCTCTGCTCCAGTTCGTCCTTCCTCTGCCTGTCGGAGAGGAAGAGCCCATCAGAAACGAAACTCTGAAGGTACAGGGTCTGAGGCCACGTCATGTCTGTTTTGCACCCAATTCTGCTACTTGCCAGTGTATGAGATGCTGAGTGAGCCATTTAACCTCTGATACCTTGTGTACGAAGGGGTTATACACCTATTTTGCCCCCTATATTACTGTGAGAATAGCATAAAAATGCTCTGAAAAGTATATATGGTCAAATAGAGAAGACTTACTGCTAATAGTATTATTAAAGTGTTTGAAAAAATTATTCATCGGGAAGTCAAACACCTCATTTAGAAAAATACAGAGAACCAGTTCAAACTTAAACTAATAGTGGAGAAAAGGTATGAACACTGCCCGGGAAAACCAGGGTCCAGCAATCCGCACTCCCAGCCCCCAACACCGGTCCTAGAACCGTGCAACGGGCACCAGGATGACTCGCTCTGCCCTGAGGACAGGTTTCCTGTCAGTGCTGGCTGCATGTGTCCACCATCAGGCCTGACTGCCCTCCCCCGGAGTTCTCCTTCCCAACTGCCCTGACTCTGTCCCGTTTTCCTCCGGGTGTCACGGCTGTACAAGTCAGTCCTCTTTGATGCGTCCTGTCCCTGTGCTGCAGTCAGTGCAGTCACCCGGCTCAGACAACTCCCTCCTGGAAATGTGTGTGCCCATCTTCCTATCCTCCCTTCTCCAAGAGCACACCCAGTGGCCTCTTAGCTTGGCTGATCCCGACATCAGGGGTTATGGCGAGCAAAAAGCAGTGGGAGAATAGAGGCCCATCATTTCCTAAATGTGCAGTTTTGGACAAGTCACTTAACCTGCCTGAGCCTCAATTTTCTATTCTGTGAAATGGGGCTGATAACGAACAACATCAGTGATATTCCACGGCACAAATAGGGTAACGATGACGGAAATGTTTTGTGAAGTCTGCCGAGCTGCTCAAAGGAAAGCTGTGTCCATTCACCATCCCATGTAATGACGTTGGTAGGATTTCTGGCGTCGCCGGCTCCTGCCTTGCACAGTCTAGACCTCTGCTGCCCCATATGGTAACCACAAGCCACGTGTGCCCGCCCACAGGCAGCCAGTCTGAACTGAGATGCACTGGAAGTAACATACACACTGGGTTTCACACGTGTCATGTGGACAAAAGAAAGTAAACCATCTCATTAATAATTTTTCATGTTGATTAAATGTGAAATGATAGTATTTTGGATGTATCAGGTCAAATAAAAATAGCATTAAAATTAATGGCGCCTATCTGCTTTTAGTGTTTCACTGTGGGTGTTAGAGAAGTTTTAGTTGCGCACGTGCCTCACAGTGCACTTCTACTGGGGAGCACGGCTCCAGACCTCCCACAATCCTGTCCTCAGCGCCTCACTTCCTCCTCCCTCCGCGTCTGGACCTCCAGAGGGTGCACTTTGCCCTAAACAGACCCCATCAAGTTACAACTCACAGCTACCCCCCACCTTCCAAATACTGTTCACTTCTTCAAGTCCATCCCAAACCACTCTTCCCATGAAGCTGCTCCTGACTACTCCGGCAGGTATCAGGGACTACTCAACTCATCACTACAGCGATCGGTGCTTCTTTGTGGCACTGTTTTACCTTGCATTGCCATGCTGTCATTCCTGCTGTGACAAAATCCTTCAGGCTAAGGGATGAGCCTTAATAGACTATCATGCATCCAGTATGTACTAAGTTAACCTCTAGTTAATTCAAAAAAATCATTGTTTGAAACCCTTTAAGGATTTCCAATGGCCTATTGCGTAAGGTTCTCTAGAATCTGGTATCAATTGTCTAACTAATTTTATCTCCTATCACTGGCACTTAAAGATTAATTCAATGGATGATTGAAAATTCTTAGCTCTGAGAGCCTTTCCCCCCTCTGAAATGTGTTATACTTATTTCGGGGATCATGCTGAACCCCAACACCACTTCTAATTGGAAATGGTATCTCTCACACTCCACACGAGTCATGCCTACCTCTCACAGTCTCCCTCAACTTCCCCCACCCCATGGGTCTAACTGCTTCTAGCCTGTACAGGTTGAGATTCTTATAACACACTAGTCAGATTGCTTATATTATCCATACTATTTATTAACATTGTATAACGTTATTTAGGTGACTAGCAACTCATGTTTTGTTTCTAAACCTAGATTATAAAGTTTTAGGATGGATTCACTGACTTCTAATCATTATACTCCCCAAATTTCCAGCACAGTATGAATGCAATTGGGGGAACTGGCTCATTCTTCTCTGAACCCCCAGGACTGGACACAGTGCCCTCTCTCTGTGCTGGCATGACCAAATAATTATAACACACGGTGAAAATGAATGAATTACAGTCACGTGCAGCAACATGGAAGGGTCCTAAAAAGTAATACGGGGGTAGGGGGGAATCCCAGAAGGCCGCATATTTCTATAAAGTCCAGAAAACAAAAGCAAACTAAGTACCTTGTTACGTAGGAATATACATATATTTGATAACACTGTTTAAAAAGCAAGGGGAGAACAAACCAAATTCTGCAGAGAGGTCCACTCCGTGGGGGAAGGCGACAGCGAGGATGTGGGATAAGGGGGCGTGCACACACATGATGGGGTTTTGTCACATATGAATTCTCAGGTAGGATGTGGGTCCACCTTCTCCCCAGGCTCCATATTTCACACCTTTGTCACACGTATTGTTGTGACGAACATGCTGTTAGAATAACAGTAACGGAGGGAAACACAATGCTAGTGGTCAGGAAGCATCACCACCGACCCTAATGATGAAACCCTCTGTCTCGTTCTGTGACACCGCGGGGCACCGGCAGTGCCTGACAGTTCCTATGTATCCATCAGGGACAGGAAGACACCAGGTACCTACAAATGAACCTTGCCCTTTACACGTCTTTTGATAAACAAGTTATTAACATGGATGAATTCACGAACTTCTTCATGCTTAGTAATTCTGAGAAATTATTTTCTATTCCCAAATCCTAAAGAAATTTCCCTACAGTTTCTTCTAGAAGTTTTGAAGTTTTGTCTCCGTGTCTAATCCATCTATTGGTGCTTCTCTTCTCTGGTGCACAGTGTGGGGCGGGGAGCCCACGTGCTCTGTGCAAAACCAGCCAACCCGGCGCCCTCCCTGGTGTGCGGCCAGGGCCTGCAGGGCAGCCAATGGCTCGGCCCAACTAGATTTAGAAACTAAAATGCATTTTTAGAAAAACGGGGACCTCTCCACCTCTGATGATTTTCATCTGCACACTTAAGATTCTTTATGACTTATTTATGAATGCTATAAATCTAAACAGAATGACAGAGAAAAACTATCTTCTCTCTTTTCTAGGAAAAGAAGTCGTAGTTGAAAAGCTACATGGCCGAAGTCAAAAGAACTCAGAAAGGATACACATCTAGAATCCCAGGTGACAGCACAGTAAAATTCACCGGGGAATGTTAAATGTCACAGGCTGAACAGAAGAAACGCACCAGTTGGAAGTCCAGAGGTCTGGTGAGACTCAAGTCACTCACTCAGTTTCCAGACTGTCTCCCTTACAGAAGACACACATGTCTTTCTAAGACTGACAGCGAATTAGAGCCTAATAACTTAGATCAGATCACTCTTCTGGAAGACCTCCTCGTTCCCTCCGAAACAGCATCAGGATGGAGCCGGAGTTGCTCCCTACTCTCCTGATCCTGCACTGAGCCTCTCGATCTTGGAGACAGTTCGTATTTATGTGGGAGCGGGAAGGCTTCCCAGCCTTCCTGCGTGGTTTCGGGTCTCAGTGTGATGGGCGTGGGAAGCGCTCTTCCTCCAGCACAGTCCTGCCCTGACTAGGACGAGCCAGAAGAACTGACCCGCAGGGCAGGGAGAGCGTTACTCCCACCCACAGTCCCTGGAGGCAGACTGATGAGTGAGACTGGAGGTGGAATGCAGCGCCACCGTCTTCCTGAAGCAGCCACGGAAGAACGGCCATGTTCTGCCTGGCGTGGAGCTGGAGACGGTGCTCCCCTAGTTCTGTGATACTGGCAGACACTCTCAGGGTGATTAACAAAGGAACCCAAGTGTCTGAAGCTGTAACAGAACAAGTGGAACCTTCGGTGTTTGTTCTGACCTGACTAGTTAAGCCGATAAACAGATTCTATCCTGCTGATTTGGTTTCCTGGAATACAAATTCCTACCGGAGCAGATTATCATTGGATGCAGTAGCCCGCCTCTTACCTCAGCAGCCGCAGCTCGGCCAGCAGCGTGGGGTTCTGCTGGGCCTTCTCTGGGGTGGGCTGGGAAGCCTGCTCGTGCTCCAGGCGGAGACGCTGGATCTCCTGCAGGATCTCCCTGCAGAGAGGGAAGAAAGGAAGAGGGCCACAGAGGGCCTCACAGCTCTCTCTCTTCCCATCAGAAGTTCTCACTCCTGCACTGCAACCTCTACTGGTCTCATTCTGATCGCTTCCAAGTGACCAAGATGTGAAGTGGACACCTCCTTAATATCACAGCACATGGCACTCAAGGAAACAATCCTTTACGGTAGAGAAAGCCATTAAAATACTCTTCTTGACAACTTGAAAGAGTCTTCCCAGAAGGGAAATGACAACAGAAACTGTGTCCCCCCTGGGGAAAGGGAGAGCGAGAGAACACCTTGAGACCTGCTGAGGCCCTGGACTAACTCGCCTCAAGGCGTCCTGTCTCCCTTCTTCCCCCCGACCCTGAATGACGGAGAGTGGCTTCTACCTATGCCTGTCCTATTACATCCAGTCTCCTTGGCCTGGCTTCTGTCTTTTGGCACACAATGGGGTGTCGCCTGGTCTCCAAGCCTTTATACAGCTTTCTTAGTGAGAGACCAGTCACCCACAGCCTAATGAACCAGGATGAGATAACCAGATGGAGCAAAAGGCCCCTGGGAGTGGAGATAGAAACACACCCGTGGGTGGGAACAGACACCGGGAAAAGAACCTACCTGAGGACAGGTGAGCAGGGGTTTGGACTAGCACCACGAACATACAACTCGGTGTCCAGGGAATTTACTGGACTCAGGCTGGCCTATAGTCACTGGGGGGTGGGGGGGGCAGTTCTTCCTTGGTGGTCAAAAACCATCCAGTCTGCCAGGAAAATGAGATACTCACGTGATAACCTGGGGCTTCAGAAACTAGCTTGGCCTCTGCGTTCTTACCTGTTTTTGTTCTCCAGTTCTGCAATGAGCTGTCTTTGCTGTTTGTTGGCATCGAAGTTAAAGCTCAGGTCAGTGGGAGGGCGGGTCTGCAGTGAGGAGACAGACGGTTGTTTTCTTCCCCCGATTCAAATATATCCAGAGTCCCAGATAGACTGTTGACTCATTTTTGAGGTCAGAATTACCTACCAGAGACCCCACCCATCTTAAGTGTACAGTAGTTCAACGAGTCTTCGTGAATTTAAACAGGGGTGGAGCCAGTCACCCAAAGTCCAGCTTTAGAACATTTCTGCCACCATAAAAAAATGTCCCTCATGCCAGTGTGGGTCAACTGCCACTCACTCCCACTCCCAGCGCAGGCATCCGGGGGCCTGCCGTCTAGCTCTGCCTTTTCTAGAAGCTGCTTGTGAATGGAATCACATGACACATAGTTGTTGGCTTCTAGCTTCTAGCTTCTACTTCGCATGGTGTTCTGGGGGTGTATCTACATTGCTTCACGCGTCAGGAGTTCCCTCTTTTTACTGCCGACTAGCGTTCCACGGTTGCAGCTTGGGCCATTCAATGAAGCAGCTATGCATTGATGTCTGTTTTCATCTCTCTTGGGTAAGCGCCTAAAAGTGGAATTCCTGAGCTATATGGTAACTCTATATTTAACATTGGGAGGAACTGTCAAATTGTTCTCCAAGGTGGCGATTCCATTTTAGAATCACACCAACAATGAATCAGGGAGTGATTCTCCACAGCCTGCTAAAACTTGTCATTGTCTTTTTAGTTTTAATTGGCCTGGTAGGTGTGAAGTATCTAATTTTGGGTTTAAAATAAAAAAAAATGAGATATAATTGACATGCCATGAAACCCACCCTTTGAAAGGGTACAGTGGCTTCCAGTAGAGTTATGATGTGAGACCACCGGCACTAGGTATCCCAGAACGTTTCCATTGCCCCAGGAAGAAACCTGGAGCCCATGAGCAGTCACCCCCACAGCCCGCCCCCACCCGACAGCCAGTGGTCTAGTTCCTGTCTTTCCAGACTTGTCTATTCTGAACAGTTCGTGCACATGGAATTATGCAATAGGTGATCTTTTATATGTGGTTTCCTTCACAAAATGTTTTCAAGGTTCATCCATGTTGTCGCATGTATCAGTATTTCGTTCTTTCTGTACAGTTGTGTAACAGTCCATGATACGGACAGATCACATTCTGTTTATTCAACAGTTGGTGGATATTTGAATTGTTCCCACTTTTTAGCCATTTTGACTAATGCTTCTATGAATATCTGTGGACACGTTTTTGCATGGAGATATGTTTTCATTTCTCTTGGGTGGACATCTAGGAGGGGAACTGCTGGGTTGCCTGGTAACTGCCATTTGAGGACCCACCAAACTGTTTTCCTAAGTGGCTGAGCTATTTTACATTTCCGCTCTCGACGCATGCGGATTCCGTTTTTCACTTGTCCTCGTCAGCACCTGTTACTGTCCTTCGTTCTGACCATGGCCCTCCTAGCGGGTATGAAGCGCTCTCTCTCTCTCTGTGGGATCGATTTACATCTTCCTCCTGACTGCTGTGGGGAGCGCGCTTTCGTGTGCTTATTGTCCCTTACATATTACCTTTGAAGAAATCATCGTGGTTTTGTTTTGTAAGTCCACTGATATTTCTAATGCTTGTTACCCCCTTTAAGAATACGGAAGCCAATCAACATGAACTAGGAAAATGGAGGAACAGGTGATGCTTCCCCTCTGCTGTTAACCAGAGCGAAAGCTCTCAGTGAAGGAAGGCCCTTCCATGGCTGTGCCCGCTCTGCACACTCTCAGTTCCGCCCGAGCCTGACCTACAGTGAAGCAAGAACCTTGATCCCTATCTGAAGCCCGAAGGTGCGTTTCCTAAACAAACAGGAGCAAAGCTGCAGAGCAAATCAGGGTGGGAGGCTTTTTAGCAAATATTTTTCTTTTTTTTCCCTCCAGAGATGAGTGGACCAGCAGCCAATTCAGCAAATTTTCTATATTATATTAAGAGTCTTATGAGATGCTGAATTGAACCTCAGAAAAATGGCTTGCCTCAGACTGAACCTGCTATGAATAATAGATTTACAATTTCTGAAAACTGGAGTTCAAACTAATGGCTTCTTATTAGAGTGGGGACCAGGGAAAATTAGGAGGAAATGATCTCTGAAGGGAATCTGCTTCCTAGATAGAAAACAAACAGATGAAAACCCCATAGTATTCCACTGGACATTTCTCAAGAACCTTTTCAGTTTCGAGTGTCTGACTGCACTCCAAGGCACCTTTCAGAGGGGAGGCTGATACGGCGATCAGGGTCATTACCGACAGCGGCTCCTGCCCAGGCAGGAGTCTGTGGTGCCAAAGAGCATTGTCGCTCAAATACAAAGACGTGGGCGGGGGCAGGTGGAGGAAGAGTGAGACCCGAGGCAGCACTCCCACTGGGGCATCGTGCCTGGGGACAGAACGGGGAGTGCCCCGCTGGCAAATGTCCACTGACGGCTTATTTCACCTGGTCAGATTTTAAACACAGTCAATGGCCCATTAAATAACAGAGAAACTGAGCATTTTATTTATTTACAACCTTAAACATCATGGTACTTCTTTCAATAAATAAATAAATAAATAAAGCCAGGTATCCTTATTTCTAAAATGCCCAGGACACTAAAGAGAAAAAAAGAAACAGAAGGGCAATTATTAGGTCATAAAGACACAGACTACTTCAGCAAGAAGAGACCTAGAGAAGATTTCCTTCAAAAATTAAATAGTTCCTACATTCACTTATTCAACAAATATTTCCCGAGCGCTTACTGTGTGCTACACACTGTTTCAGAAACTAGGGATGCATTAGTGGATAGGACACAGCCCCCACCTTCACGTGGCTTACGTTCCACTGGGACAGAAAGATACACGGCCACTGTGATCAACTCGATGGAGAAATACAGGGTCACTCGACAGAGTGAGCTGAGACAGGGGCTCTTTCTAAAGGAGGTGGTAGGGAAACACTCTCAGAGACTCAATGGCGGTAGGAAGCGAACCAGGGCAAGGTCGGCGGGACGAGCAAAGGCCACAGGCCTGAGGCTGCTGCGTTTGCTGTTCTCAGGTCAGTGAGTGAGCTGGGGCAGGAGCGGCCAGTCACGAAGTAGGAAATGAAGCTGGTGTCCAGATCACAGAGGGCCACGGACGGGAGCCCCCGTTTCATTCTGAATGTGGTGCGAAGCCACTACAGGACTCCAAATGGGAAACCCAGCAATTCCAAATAACGCAGGAACACACTCTCCCCTGGAGGAAGTGGAGCCTGACTCCCCATTCCTGTGTGGCCTGCCCGTAACGACTTCCTTTCAAAGAGGCCAGGTGGGAAAGCGGGGCAGGAATTTTATGATGGGAAAACCTGACAAACACTTCCTCAGCTGGGCGACCAAGGTCAATAGCGACGGTGATAAATGATGCTGATCCGATGTACCCTTGATATGGTTGAAAAGTGGCACTTGCCTCTTCTTCCTCAAAACCCACGGTCTCAGTCTAATCATGAGGAAAACATCATGCTAATTCCATGCAGAGAATATTCTACAGTGTGTGACCAATCCTCCCCAAAACCAGCAAGGCCATCAAAAACAAGGAAAGTCAGGGAAACCATCACCGCTGACAGAGAGCGAAGGACACTCAACAACTAAGTACAATGTGGCATCCTGGATGAGATCCTGAGACAGAAAACGGACATTAGGTAAAAAACTAACAAGGTCTGAATAAAATATGGACCTTGGTTAACAATAATGTATTGATACGGGCTCATTAATTGCCACTAACATGACACACTAATGTAAGACGTTAGTATCGGGATTGAGTGCGGGCTGCGAACCAGGCATCGCAGGTTCGATTCCCAGTCAGGGCACATGCCTAGGTTGCAGGCCATGTCCCCCAGCAACCGCACATTGATGTTTCTCTCTCTCTCTTTCCCCCCCCATGCTTCCCTCTCTAAAAATAAATAAATAAAATCTTTAAAAAAAAAAGACGTTAGTATCGGGAAACTGAGTACGGGTTGTATGGAAATTCTGTCCTAGCCTCACAGTTTCTCTGTAGATCTACAACTGTCCTGGAATAAAAGTTCATTACGAACAACGCTGCTCTGGGGGCCAAGTGGGGAATCTGCTGTAGTGGGGTAAGAATGGAAGTGGGTAGATTGATTAGGAATCCTAGGTTTTGCTACTTGCTCGCTGTGGAAACCTTGAGTTATTTTGTTTTACTGAGCCTTTATTTTCTTGTCTGTAAAGTGGGGATATTTACAAAAAGAGGTGTGAAGAGGATCCCTGAGGTTCAGGTAACCTCACAGAACTCCGTCATCTTTAATGACATGGGGATACATCTGAAAAGTACAGGGTCAGAGACAAGACCCCCTTGAGTGAAACTGGGCACAAGGTACACAACCAAGGGACGCCAGTGGTCAGCGAACTGTAATCTGCTAATGTGCATTTCGGTGGCCTCCTAAAAATACAGGGTCCGGCACAAATAATGCCCTTTTTAATCACAAAATCTTTTACCATAAAATCATAAGCATGGCCCTGGCTGGCATAGCTCAGTGGATTGAGCGCAGGCTGCGAACCAGGCATCGCAGGTTCGATTTCCAGTCAGGGCACATGCCTAGGTTGCAGGCCATGTCCCCCAGCAACCGCACATTGATGTTTCTCTCTCTCTCTCTCTCTCTCCCTCTCTCTCTACCCCCCCCACTTCCCTCTCTAAAAATAAATAAATAAAATTTAAAAAAAATCATAAGCATGTAATTCTGTAACAACGATATCACACTCAAGCACACCATATGACATTTTAGGTGGAATGCTCAAATTAAAACTATAAGTTATTACAACCACATTATTACCCTACCCACCACACTCAAGCAGGCCTTACTTCTGCAGGGCCCTGCAGACTGGAGGCTGCCCATCTGTATGAACTTGGCGAGGGCAAATTCCAAAGACAAGTACGTGCCTGATACCAACTAGACTCCCCTTCAAATTGCAGAGGAAGTCCAGCCATCACCCGAAGCCCAGTTAGACTACCTGGAGGGTTGTGGATTACTAATCTCTCACTTGTCTCTCAAAATCCCAATAATGCCTTTTAGGGTAGTGGTCCCAAAGACTGGGAATTTTCTACTCCTTTTGTACATAAAAATAAAAAACTAAGAGATTCAGCAGGTCTGAGGCAAAGCCAAGGACCTATTTTTTAATTGCTTCACACGATGAGAATGTCAGGTTTGCCACTTACTGTTTTTATGGGGGATTCTGAGTCAGTGAGTGTGTGCAAATCGCCACATGGACTCCGCTGATCTGTACTTCTAAGGAACCATAGGAGATTTCTGGAATGGTGCATGCTGACATGGAAGATGCTGTGACGGCCAAGACCGTGCTGCCTGGGTAAAAGCATCTCAAAACTGTGTGCAGCTTAGTGGGATGCAAACGCAAAAGTTTCCCCTTCCTTTCCACCTTTCTTCCAAGATTTCCATTGTGAATTTTTAATTTTTTCATAAAGAAAATTACTTTAGAGATAAACCCCAAACATCTAAGCATCTCTAAGGCTGGTGATGTTTGTAATATGACTTTAAAAATTTACTGTTATTAATGGAGATCACATGGAGGGTTAGCAACAGGGGAGTGGGAGGAGGAGAGAGGGGGAAAAGGTATGGAGAATAAGTAGTATAGATGGTAGGTAGAAAATAGACAGGAGGAGGGCAAGAATAGTATGGGAAATGTAGAAGCTAAAGAACTTATAAGCATGACACATGGACATGAACTAAAGGGGGGGAATGTAGGTGGGAGAGGGTGTACAGGGTGGAGGGGAGTGAAAGGGGAAAATGGAACAACTGTAATAGCATAATCAATAAAATATACTAAAAAAAGAAATAGCTAAAAAAAATCTTGACAAAAATTCCAATTAGAAAAAAAAAAGAATTTACTGTTATTATTGTGATTTTCCACGCATTGTAGTTTGGTTTTATTTGCTTCTTCAGAAAAACAAGTTAGTTCCCCTGGCTCCTCTAGGCACCTAGAATCTCCTCAACTGAGGGTGAGCCTGCCGCGGTGCCTGTGGCCGCCGTGACCCCCTGGGGAAGGGGACCTGAGGGCTCTGATGCCGAAGCCCGCTACGGGGTGCTTGATGATTTAATGGTCTTTCTTTGTCGGGGAAGGTTTTTTAAAAAAATCAATGCAAAGTCTATCTGGCAGGCTATAAATTCTTCTGAGTGCTACACCCACTTTATGTAAAGCACTTATATCAGTGGGAGATTAGCGGATTAGAAGTCTTCTGTGTGACAGAAATCCAGTGTAGAAGAACCCAGCCTGAGAGGTCTAATATTTATAAGACAACTACACTTTAGAAAATAAACTGCAGATGAAAGGGGCCATATCAGTATTCAGTCTCAAGCCCACTCTAACAATTATCATTTTCGCACGAATAAGAGAACTGGTATCAGACGCTATCGGGTGTAAACAGCCTTATCTTGTTTGCAGTGAAGGAGAGCTGCAATCTCCTCTTATTCAGGGTCAAATGGCTTCAGAGCTTTAACTTACGGCATTTTGAAAGTTCTGTGCAAAGTCAACAAGACTATATAATGGCATTAAATATACTTAATTTAAAAACTCAACCATGATGCTGTCCATCTCAAAGAATTTAATGAATTTTGTTTAAAAATTGTAATTGCTAAAATAATGTGAACATTTGTGACTGATTGAGTGTATGTGTGAGGTTTAACTAATGGAACTTTGCTTTTTCCCCAGACTTTTCCCCCATTCTGTTCTATTTCACTGACCTTTAGAGTTGCAATGTTAGAGTCTGATGTAGGACCTGATATGAGATTTAATAAAAAAAACTTTTTTAAAATTCTAAACAAATGCAAAGGAATACGTTACTTTTGTGGGGGGAACAAAGCAAGATTCTGTTGGCAGCTTTCATAACTCTGCCTTCCTATGAAAAAGTAAGCATGAATTGGTACACATTTCTATAGTTAATACACTGTGTTTGCAGTCCTGAGTGGCCTGGCCTCCTGTCCAGCCCAGTTCACTCCGGGACTGTTCTCTTACTGAAATCTCCCACTCTGGGCCTTGACATACGTCGGAACACCCCAGTGGGCACTCATTACAGTTTCTTTACCTGGTCACTGCTCACACGGCCTGTTGTTTTGGCTTCAGATCACTCCTCCTTTCAGCCCTTTGCTTATATTTGATGATTTTTAATGTTATAGGAAATGACATTTTTCCTAAATGTGATTGTCTTGTTTATTGCTAGTAAATAGAATAAATTTTTATATTGACTTTTCATCTTGCAACATTGTTATAAAGTCAGGAATCTGTTCTAGTAGTGTTTTTGTAGATTCTTTAGAAATTTTCCATGCAATATCATGTCATCTGCAAGTAATAACAGTTTTACGTCTTCCTTTCTAATATTTATGCCCTTCTTGTGATGCTGCATTGGCTAAGGCCTCCAGAACAATTTTGAACAGGGGTGGTAGAAGAGGTCATCTTTGTCTTGTGAGAATTCTAGGTAGGGAAAATATTCTAAAATTTAACCTTTAAGTGTAATATTAGCTATATGTTTTGTGTAGGTAATTGTTATCTATCATCTGAGGAAGTTTCTTCTACTCCTAGTGTATTGAGAAGTTGTATCATAAATAATGATTATATTTTGTCACAGGCTTTTTCTCCATCTATTGAAATGGTCTTACATTTTTCTTCTTTTTTTTTATTGATTATGCTGTTATAGTTGTCCCATTTCCCCCCTTCACTCCCCTCCACCCTGCCCACCCCCTCCTACCCACATTCCCCCCCTTTAGTTCATGTCCATGTGTCATAAATTCTTTAGCTTCTACATTTCCCATACTATTCTTGCCCTCTCCCTGTCTATTTTCTACCTATTGTCTATGGTACTCATTCTCTATATCTTTTTTTTTAACCATTTTTTTAATTCTTTTTTTTTTAAGATTTTATTTATTTATTTTTAGAGAGGGAAGGGAGGGAGAAAGAGAGAGAGAAACATCAATGTGCGGTTGCTGGGGTCCCTGGCCTGCAACCCAGGCATGTGCCCTGACTGGGAATCGAACCTGCGATGCTTTGGTTCACAGCCCGTGCTCAATCCACTGAGCTACGCCAGCCAGGCTCATTCTCTATATCTTTTCCCCCTCGCTTCTCCTCCCCCTTCCCTGTTGCTAACCCTCCATGTGATGTCCATTTCTGTGGTTCTGTTCCTGTTCTAGTTGTTTGCTTAATTTGCTTTTGTTTTAGGTATGGTTGTTACTAACTGTGAGTTTGAAGTCTTTTTTTACTGTTCATATTTTTAATCTTCATTTTCTTAGGTAAGTCCCTTTAACATTTCATATAATAAGGGCTTGGTGATGATGAACTCCTTTAACTTGGCCTTGTCTGAGAAGCACTTTATCTGCCCTTCCATTCTAAATGAACATTTTTCTTCTTTAAACTGCTAATATGGGGAACTACACTGGCTGATTTTTGTGTATTAAATCAATTTGCATTCCTAAAATAAATCTCACTTGATTGTGGCATATTATCCTGTTTGCTAATTTTTTTAAAAGAAGTTTTCTTTTCAAATATTTCATTTATTTTTAGAGAGAAGGGAAAGGAGGGAGAAAGAAAGGGAGAGAAACATCAATGTGTGGTTGCCTCTCCCACATTCCCAACTGGGGACCTAGCCTATAACCCAGGCACTTGCCCTAACTGGGAATTGAACTGCCAACCTGTTGTTTCACAGGCCAGCACTCAATCCACTGAGCCACACCAGCCAGAACTCAATTTGCTAATATTTTGTTAAGAAATTTTTATCCGTGACCATAAGAGAATTTGGCTATCGGTTTCCTTTTCTTGTAATTGCCTTATATTATTTTGGTATCAGACTATAGGGGTCTGATGAAATGATTTGGAAATAGAGGAACTTCTTCCTCTATTTCCTGTTAGAGTTTATGTCAGATTGTTATCTTTTTTATGAATATGATAATATCTAACAGTTAAACCATGTGAGCTTGAAGTTGTCCTCGTGGGAAGTTATCAATACATTTTCTTTAACAGGTTTAAGACTAGCTAGATTTTCTATTTATTTTTTTTGTCAGTATTGTTAATCTGTCTTTCAAGAAATTTGTCTATTTCATCTAGGTTGTTAAATTCAATGGCAAAAAGTAGCTCATAATATTCTCTTATCATCCTTAATAATGTCTGCAGGATCTGTAGCCACATCCCGTTCTTGTTTGTGATACTGGTAATTTGTGGTTTCTTTTTTTCTTGATCAGGATTTCTAGGGATTTATTACTTTTATTGATTTTTTTCCAGAGAACTAAATTGACTCTTTGATTTTCCATTCTTGATTCATTTTTTGAAGAAAGCATATCATAGATAAAATTAAAGACCACTGAGATCCCTCCCCTAAACCCGCTCCTCTCCTTCTGTCCCCAGGGTGCTTATTCTCCTGAGTTTCGGCCGCCTGTTCCCCTGTCACGTGGACGTCACAGTGATGCTAATCTGTGCTGCTCTGCTGGAACCCTCTGTTCACTCACCACGTTTCCTGCTTCTGCGGCCAGCCGGGCGGCGTAGCGAGCTATAAGCCGGTGCTCCTCATCCAGTCGGCTGGGACTGTCCAGGACACTGTCAAGGAGATAAAAATTCAACAGGTGTCTCTTAAACATCCCCTCTTCTTGCTTCTCTTCCAGAAAGACAGACAGGAGGAAAGCTTATTAAAAGGAGGGTAACAGAAGAAGTGGAGGCCTGGCTCACAGATGCCAATGGCCGTCCGAGACAGAGGGGGGCCCTTAGAGAACTGAGGCCACCACACGCGTCACCTCTCATCAGCAGCATATCCCAATGCTCTTACACTGGCAGACGGGCACTTCTTTTTTCACACAAGGACTGGGAAAAGACAGGGCATTTACAGAGTCTGACAGAGGGGTTTCCAATCAAATGTTCCAAAAAAACTCACAACTTTTAGACATAAGTCTCGAACCCCAAAAGACCAAGAGAAAGTGGACACATCATAACAAACAACTGAAAAAAGTACAGTTAACACTGGCCAAGCAAAACCGAGGGCCTGGGCAGGCCCAGCATGTGGTAAAGGTGGAGAAGCGTCCCTGCTACCAAACATTTTCTGTCAATGCCTCTTCTTCCTTTACCATGCTTGTTTTACAATACAGCCCCATCTTGCAGCCGCTCAGCCCATTCCTCTTTAATGGGAGCTCCAGCACTCAAAAACTTAAAGACCCACGGAGGTGGAATATCAGGTAATGCTGCACCTGGATGAAAAGCTGGTTCCTGAGTAACAGGTCCGCTCTATGCAATGCAGTGAGCTGTGGGTGAAACAGCTGGCTCCATTAATCTAGCACATTACAGTGACTGTCCTGTGTCACATCAGGGCACCTCCTGATGAATGGGGACCGTGACTGTCCGATTCTCTTTGTTTACGTCTGGCAGGAGCTTTAAGGTAACGGAGAGGACGATGACGGACCAGGGCTGGCTGTGGTGGCTTGCTTCTACTTGGGCCCTATGTTCTTGGAGTTCTAAAAATCCTTGACTGAAATTTAGCAACTGACACATACTCCGAAAAAATTCAAAGACATGAGTTCAATAGTCATCAAATCTTGTTACAATCACTGAGGAGAATCTGGGAAGGGTAGAGGTAGCTTAAAGAGCTCCATCTGGCCTTCTCATGGACACAATGAACTGTAGTTTTCCTAGATTTTTCTCACCTTTCTATATTTCTCTCTCTGGCTAATTCTGTAAGTTTAGTCTTTCCTCTAGGATAGATCATTTTGTTTGGAATAGGCTTTAAAGTCCTCTGCCTATAACACTTCTGAACCCCGAGTAACTTTAGGTATACAAATGTCAGTCTCCAATGTGTACAATCGCCCTCTCAAAAGATGATCGCAGAGTAAGAACTCGCTACTGTCAGCTGACTTTAACATC
This sequence comes from Tonatia bakeri, assembly GCA_004024845.1. Taxonomy (NCBI): domain Eukaryota; kingdom Metazoa; phylum Chordata; class Mammalia; order Chiroptera; family Phyllostomidae; genus Tonatia; species Tonatia bakeri. The sequence continues at coordinate 11,853 of PVIA01002287.1, read as the reverse complement.
TTCAGGCCAAGGCCCCAATGTCTGGGCTGACATGTATTTGTGCTTTAAAGGTGTCTGTCTGACACAAGAGAACTACCTTATCCTTTAAATAAACAACAGAAATGAACGTTTAACAATACAAGTAGACAATACTACGGACGGACGGGCAGCCCAAGAAGCGAGACTTAACACGGTTAACCTGTTTTGTGGCGAGGGCCACTGTGCTCCGCTGGGCGGAAGGGCTCCTGCTGCAGCCCGTCCCAGCTCCCAGGGAAGGTCACCCCTGCTCATCATTTACACCCAAGTGCGGACAATGTGGTTGTTCTAACGGACTCTGCTTTCCAGCCAGAAATGAGCACTTTATGTTGATGAGAGATTTTAAGGTCAATGAAAATTATGAGGAAAACTAGAAAGCTCCCCTAGTCTTCTTCTTGAACTGAACTCATTTGCAGAATTAGCCATGAAATTTCTGATTTCTTAGAGGAAGTACGAAGCTCAGTTCCTTGGAGTATAATTCGGGGAGAGATGTAGTACTCACCGCACCTTCACTTTCTCCCAGGGCCCGGGCCCCCGATTCTCGTGCAGGGAGCCTCATCCCTAAGCCAAGACTCGAGGACCTTGGCTATACCTACTATAAATCTTCTTGGGGCTGAAATACCAGGTGGCAATTGCTGTCCAGCATTCAGTTGCCACTTTCCCCGTGGAAACTTGTAACCACCTGGACAATTGCCCTGACTGATTTTGAGTGAGCTGTCCTGCCAGGGGTGAGGATGAGACAACCCTACTCCTACAGACCGAGGGGCAGAGTGCACGGAAATCAGCTCTGCTGGACGAGAAGACACTCTCTGTGACCCAATGCACAAGCATCAACCAGGCCCTGACTTCCCCCCTGTAGGGTAAGCCTGTCAAACATACTGGGGAAGCAGGAGAACCCTACATCTCTCTAAGGCTCCACAGATAGGTAAATGCCTAACAATATCAATGCTGTTTAGTCATACTAGGGAAACGGTGGGACATGATATGAAGTATAATATTAACAAGAGTCCTTTTTAAATATATGCATTTTGCCTAGCTGGCGTAGCTCAGTGGATTGAGCACGGGCTGCGAACTAAAGCATCGCAGGTTCGATTCCCAGTCAGGGCACATGCCTGGGTTGAAGGCCAGGGCCCCCAGCAACCGCACATTGGTGTTTCTCTCTCTCTCTTTCTCCCTCCCTTCCCTCTCTGGGAATAAATAAATAAAACCTTAAAAAAAAGATTTAAAAATAAATAAATAAATAAATAAAAAAGTTTAAAAAATATGCATTTCTCACTATTAATTTATCTGTTGTCATGGGGAATAACAGTTACCTTCTCATGGAGCCATGGTACGGTATGGGCAAAACGAAGATCAAATTTTAAGGCTCCAGCCTCCCTTATGTGTTTAGTTTATGAATTATGGGGTTCCCCCTAAGACTAAGAATCTCCTGTTGTTGGGTGCAGTGACTCTGCCACGCAGAGCAGCTGGGATGGCCTTGGGTGACTCACACTTCACCTGCACTCTCCTTGTGCAGCACTGGTGGGTATGGGCATGGCGTGGGCAGGTGGCTGGGTCTGCCTGAATGTGACAGCACTTTGGTATGAACTCTGTTAAAGGGTTACCTTCTCTGTGGTTAGTGGTTATCAAACGGTTTTCCATCCTGACCCACTGAAGGATCGATCACATTCCCATATGAAGAATGAGTCGCGATCATAGTCTTCAGGGAAAGGGGCATGTGGGGCTAGTACAGTCCATATAATCATTACAATATGAAAAGGCATACATCACCGGGAAAAGTCCCTAGGGCATCGGACAATGACCCAATACCACTGTTGAAAAGCACTGGTTTAAATGATCAACAATGATGGACTTGCGGAGAAGAGGTGGCAGTGTGACACGGGAAGATGTAGCAGGGTGGTGGCACCGAAGATTAGATAGTGCAATGTCTGTGGGTTGACCGACCTAAGCTTTGGGTGTCAACAGGAAGATGTCATTCTGTCGGCCAGGATGAACACTAAGAGGCTCGTGGATGCCTCTGTGGATGTACATCTCCGGGACTGCCTATCTCTCCAAGGTTTAGATACTCTTTAGGTGTCATCTGAAGGAAGCGAGTTCCACTTCGAAGGAGAATTCTGACTATATGTTTAGGTAAGTGCCTGGGCTTGGCGAGGTTCCTTCTCTTTTAGAAGTTAATGCTTTAGCAATAACATAAACTCTGCCAAACATAGCTGGGAGCTTCTCAAGCAAAACCCCACATGGAGAGCTTTTTCCAGCTGGCAGCCCTGGGCGACGCAGCTCTCCCAGCCCCCCACTTAGCCCCAGGTCGCCCGCCTGCTGCCGCCCTACCACTGACCGTGCACAGTGCTGCAGACGGGCCACATAGGAGGCTATCAGCGCATGCTCATCGGCCAGGTGACCGGGTGTGTCCTGGCTACACTGTAACCTGGGAACAATGGAGGCAAGGACAGCAAGCATGACACAAACACAGAGCGAGAAATGAACATTGAATTAAAATGGGCAAATTTCAAAGAAACATAGAAAAATAATAAATCATGATAGACAAATTAAAAAAAACACACAATGCACAATGGAATGTGGTGTTAGACCATAGGGAATATGTCTCACGAATCCTTTGAACAAAAGTAGTCCCTTAGCACACGGCTTTGGCACCTGACACCACAACCCTTGAGAAAAGTAACCACAGAGGGGTCACCAAGGAGCCTTGCCCTTCAGCCTTGTCCAGGTTCCGGGCTCCGTGATGGATGCACCTTTAAGGGAATTGCCCGCTGGCACGAGAACAGGCAAAGCGGGTCTCCTTAACAGCACGCAGTGGCCCCCTAATGCTTTCATCGCTTCTGTCTGCATGTAAGAGTGTTGGTGCTGCCTCACGGTAGCAGCTAACCCTCTTCATTTCTCTAAGCATACTGCCTTCAGCATCGCTCTGCTTTCTCCCACACAACTGGCGCTTAAACCAAACTTGTTAGACTGTATCTAATTGGAAGACACACTTCACACATTTCAAGTGAGGCACTTTCTTCTAGATTGATGGAAGGTCCTTGAGCACTCTATCTTTTTTTAAATAAATACTTTTTATGTTAAAGTATGAACAAAATAGAGCGTAATCCAATGACTACCCTGCACGTACCCATCACCAAGTATCCACAAAAACCAACACTTTCCTACTTGTTTACCCTAGTTTTTCTTTTCCTAACAGTTTGTGCAGGAAAGGTGGTCATAGCAAATCCCAGACAACTTATTATTTCCCTCAGAAATACTTAATTTAAATAACCTCAATGCCATTATGACACCAAAAAAAATAACAGAAATATTTAAACTCAGTCCATCTGAAAATGTCATCAATCTTAAAACAAAATTAGTTTACAGTTAAAATCAAGATCCAGACAGAGTCCACAGGTCTTGCAATTGGTTGATGCTTCTGTTTTTGATCTGTAACAGTTTCTGCTTTTCCATTTCTGTCATTCATTTGTGAAGAAAACAGGCTGTCTTTTAGCACACCCTATATTCTGTATTTAACTGGTTATTTCCGGTGGTGTCATTTAATTTGTCTCTCTATGCTCTGTGATTAGATATAGATGCCTGATTAAAGTTTTTGCTTTTTTTTTTTTGGAGGGGGGAAGGGGCTAGGATCCACCACAGGTAATATGGTGAACTCATAACCAAAAAGGAGGCACATAATGGAATGTGAATGCTGATCGGTGGGCTCAGATGCTATGGGTTACATCTCTCCATTAGGAAGTCCCCCATCAACTTCACACCTGATGGTTTCTGCGTTTACTGATGCTCTTGACCACATTCATTATTTCATTAGCAGTTGCAAAGTGTTGATTTTCTCCATTTATAACTTTCCTCTATTTGTTTATCTTGAAATAGTGCTCACTCGGAAAAGGTAAAACAAATGGTTGATGTTTCCAATTACTTAACAAAATTCAGGACAATGAGTTAGTTGGTGCCCTGGCAAACTCCAATGGTTACCAAGGGCTGTTCTTTTTTAGTATCATATGAACTCATAGATCTGCACGTATCTGATGTGCTTTGATCTGATACAATCATCTTTTTGTTGCTCAGACTGTCCTATCTTCCATCAGTGGGAGCCCTGCAGGTAGTAGGTTCCTGTGTTCTTCTGACATATGTAGCAGCTCTTACTCGATTTCTTGCTCGGGACAACAGGATGCCTCGTCCCATCTTGTGAGTATCCTACTGCACACTTGAAACCCACTATTCCTCCAAGGACTTCAGGTTCCCTTCACTGGAGAAGAGTGTTAGAGAGACCACAGTCAGGGGGCTAGGGTGCTCACTGTTCCTGCGTTGTCACTGCGTCCAGACCTTTTCAGGGGATAAAGCTAGCAAATTTATATACTTTAGAAACTAAAATTCTCAGTACTTTCAGATGCCATTCCATTTTCTTCTAGCTTGCATTGTTTTTAATGAGAAGCCATTGAAAAATCTTATCTTTGTTCCCCTGTAAGTAACATCATTTTTGGTCTAGCTGCTTTGAATATTTTCTCTTTATGACTGGTTTTTAGCAATTCGATTGTGATGTGCCTTGGTATGATTTTCTCTAATTATCCTGCTTACAGTTTGTTGAGCTTCTTGTATATGTGGGTTTATAATTTTCATTTGGAAAAAACTTATTTTCTTAACTATTTTTTCTCTCCCTCCCCTGCTAGACTGCTTGCCATTGTTCCACAAGTCACCGACGCTGTGTTTGTGTTCCGACCTCTTCCTTCCCTGTGCTTCATTCTGGGTCATCTGTCTCTAAGTTCAGGGACTTCTCACCCGCATTCTGGTCTGTTAAGCCCATCCCTTGAGTTTTTCATATAAGGTATCATCCTTTTCAACTCCAGAAGTTGTTTTTTAATTAAAGAATTTTAAGTAGAAAGTTAGAATTACATTTATACTTGGTTCTGTTTCATTTCTTCCATTTTCCTCTTCAATATGTTCATATTTTCCATTGCATTCTTTGGTATTTATCACGGCTGTTCTAAAGTCTCTATCTGCTAATTGCCTAATGGCTGTTACTTCTGGCCCTTTTTATATTAACCAATTTTCTCCTGATTACAGGCCATACTTTCCTGCTTCTTCCTATGCCTTCTAATTTTTTACTGGATGATGGAAATTATGAATATATGTTGTTGAATGTCTGAATTAAAATTAAAAAATTTTTTTTTGAATTTCTGGATTTTCATGTCTTCCTCCAAAGAATCTGTTAGTTAATTTGCTTGTGGACAGCTGGATCTTTATGAGGCTTGGATTTAAGCTTCATCATTGCAGACCCAGGGTAACCTTTATCTAGGATGGTTTTTGCCCTGCTCCTAGGACTCTCTGGATCTTTACTGAAGGCATCAAGCATTCAATGATGTCTCTCTACCATGTTGGTTGAAACTCAACAACCGTGTAATCCTGGGTACTTATCGCACTTTCGAATTCCTTAGGGGCTGTAATTTCCCAGGTAGTTGTTCTTTGCTGGTCTTGTGAGATCTCATTCTATGCAAATATAGCTTAGTTTTCAGCCGAGGACTCAGAAGTCCTCTACACGGATTTATGGAGCTCTTTCTCTGCATACTTCCTACGCTCTGGTCATCTGCTCCATAAACTCCCGCCTCCCCAAACTCCAGCCTCTGTCTCCATATTCTCTGCAAGCCTGCCTTGCTCTGCCTATATCCCGCCCTGGAGCTGGGCGAATGCCTCTCAGCAGGGAGCCTGGCAATCACAGCAATCTCCTCCTTTGTGTCTCATCCCTCAGAGATCAGCCCTGCCTTATCCACCTTCTGATTTCTGAACACAGTTGTCACACTCAGACTGGTTTTCTAGCAGTTCATAGTGGAAGAGCTAATCTGATGCCAGTTCCTTCATCACGACCAGAGTAAAAGATCTCTTTATAGGAACTCATTTTTATCATACTTGTGTAAAGTACTGATCCACTTCAAACTAGAAATGAAAACAAAACTGCTTCCTCAAGGCAGACATTGAGAAGCAGTGCTGTATAACCCGGGAGGCAGGCCACTGCAAGGGCTTTAGTTTTTACTCTAAGGAGTAAGTTACTGGAGGACTTCGAGCAGAGGTGAGCTACGATGCAGCTTCCACTGTAAAAGGCTCATCTGAAGATGAAGGGCCAGAGAGCAGGGGGAGCGGCAGCTAATTCGAAGGCTGCTGCATGATTCCAGATGCGAGACAAAAGAGGCTGGGACAACAGTAGTGGCAGAAGTGGTTAGAAACAGCAAGCTCTTGAACGTATTTGGATGGTGTTTTCAGACGGAGCCGATCTAACGATCTGACAGCTTAGATGGGATGAGGATCAAAGACTGACTTAGCAGCTAGGAGACCTGCCACCAACTGAGACAGGGGAAGACACGGGGAAGTGGGTTTGGTGGGGAACGACACAGCACTCGGCTCGAAACACGCTGACTGTGAGATATGTGTGAAACAGCCAAGTGAAAACACTGACTAGGAGGAGAGTATAAGGGGAAAGGTCAGGGCCAGAAAAATAAGTTTGGAAGTCACCAGTAGGTAGACACATTAAAGCTATGAGTCTAGATAGGATTCCCTGCAGTGAGTGAGCACAGACAAAAGTGAGAAGTGGTCCCTCTGGTATACTGACGTCTAGAGTTCAAAGAGTACGAAAAAGCCAGCAAAGGAGGCCAAGGAAGGATAAGAGGAAAACCAGAAGGGCACAATACCTAGAGGCAAGGGCAGAAAGTGTTTCAAGTAGAAGAAAGTGATCCTCTGTGTCAACTGCCGCTGACAGATCAAGTAAGATAAGCCCTGAGACTTCACCCCTGGATTCGCACTGAGGCAGTCACCGGTCTTCGGGACAGGAACAGCTTTGGCGGAGTGACGGGAAGCGGAGACCTGACCGGGGAACGGCAGAACAGAGGTGAGGCGTGCACTACAGGAGCAACAGTCCGCTGAGCTCCGCCGGCTTCACGTGAAGACTGCTATTCAGAACCGGTGTTGTTTGCCAGATAATTAGGGGTCTGAGCCAAAAGGGAAAGCATTATCCCAGCAGCCTACGGTAGCTGAAGAAATTAAGTGCCCACGTATTTCCTACTCACATTCAAAATTGTACCTGATTTCCAGATTTACTTTTTGAATTTAAACTTTACCTTTTTGACAAAATACGTATATATTACTGCATATGTAAATTATAAATATACACATGCCTTGTTGCTGATTGTGTTAACCTGAGTTAGAACTGCTGAGGGGCTTACCTTAAATGCACGAATGGAAATAGACTTTAAGCCCAACCAGGAGCAGTTAAAAGTTGGAAGTCTGCCCAGGCTATAGGATGGACTCTGGAGCCCAGCCAGCAGCGAGGACCCTGCCGTTCCATGCGAGTTATGTGTTAATTTTCAATTACTGTGCTTTCTTGTCTTTCAAAAAAATATTGGAGGGAAAAAAAATCTGTGTTGCCATGGAGAGATTCTCATGAATTCACATGACCTAGTTGTGCCATGACCATGCTGAAACCTTCACTACTGTTCTTTTCAACCACATTCTGTTTTTCTTTTCCACAGGAAGGATGAGAATCAGTGGCGTGACTCCAGAAATGGACAGCTTCTGGCTCAACAGATTCCATTTTGCCTCCTTTCTCGGTTTCCCCAATATCTCTCCTGCTCTCAGTCTAAAAACACTGTAGCTTGTGGCTTTCGTCGCTTCACTGTGGTCTGCAGGTAACAAGATAAACTCTTTACCTGGCACCCAAGCAGAAACCCTTTTTAATACTATTACATCTCCTAATTTGGTCAGAAATAGTATTTTTACAGTGAGATCTTCTGGCCTTTAAAAACTGCTTTTCCTTCTTGTGAAGTTGGTGTTAAAGTAATGTAAAAAAAATTCCAACTGATAACATTCTGCCTTTTCTTAAAATTCCTAGCAATTGGTGACTATTCAGAATTAGTGGCCTACCTGGCCCTCACCTGGATGAACGGACACAACTGAGTCATCTGGGGCCCTGTGCGCCTGCAGGAGGTAGGTGAACTCCTGGGAAAGGCGTGTGTGCATTTGCAGTTGTGTATGGAGGGCTGTACCACGTGAAGAAGAAAAACTCTGGAAATGTCAGTGTGTATGGGACATGTGTGAGGGCTTGTTCGTGTGGACATGGGCACACTTTGCACACATTTGTGTGCTAGGCAGCAAAACAGTGGTCTGCCAACAACCTGCATTATTTTTCTTTCCTAGGATCGCTCTCTGCTGTTCTTAGCAGTGTAACTCATCACACACATACAAGGATGGGCAGTCATACAGTCCTCGGAGCTTTCCCATCCATGGGAGAAGCACGGCATCTTGAGTGACAGGCGCTGGATGTGTGTCTGAAGCGTCGGCAGTAATGAGAAGTAGCTGTCCCGCAGTACAAGGGCAGGAAGACGAGGAAGCAGGAGACACAGGGCATCCTGGGGCAGTTCAGCTGCCCTTGTGACCTGTGGACGCTTCTGCCCTTCCCTTTCTGCTTCTGCCTTTGCCGGTTTGTGCCTTCCCCGCTTTTTTACTTGAGTAAGAACACATAACATGAGATCTATCCCCTTACATTTCTAAGGGTACAGTATAGTAGTGTTCATTATAATGTTTTCATCTTGCTTCACTGGGTTTGTGCTTTTTAAAATTAAATTTTAATACCTGAAGTTAAGAGTTGGTACAAATATACCAACCAAATGCACAAAGCAAAAAGTTTTATATGGAGGGTTTTTGTTATTGCCATAGTTACATGAAATGTTCACAGACTTCTTGTCAACTTTTTGTTTGACAATCTAAGGGAAAAGAGGTCAGTGTCCCCGACTAAATAGTCAGCTACTGCATGTCTTAAAAACCCTTGCAGCATGCTGGTCGAAAATCGCCACTCCAGCATAATGCAGTGTGCAGACGACACGTTACAGAGCTGTACACGTGAAACCTGTATGGTTTTATTAACCAATGCCACCCCCAATAAACTCAATTTAAAAAAGAGAAAAATAAGTAAATAAATATTTTGAGAATGTAAAACAATAAAAAGTCTACGCTCTAGTACACGGTACCACTCATCTCCGCCCACAAGACGCGGCACGGCATTCCCCTGCCTGCAGTGTTTCAACACGGCAGTGGGCGAGTGCTCTCACCACGTCAGGGTCTGGAGTCTCCATGTGGGCTGCACTGTGCTGTTGGGTCGCTCTGATTTATGAAGTCCCCAAGTCCTCTATTCCAGGGGAGCCCGCCTACGGCTTACTACTTAGCTTCCTCCTAAGGCTATTTTCCAAATTTGCCTGATGATAAGAATCATCTGGAATTCTTGTTGAAAGTGTAGCTTCTCAGGATCTCAAGATCCACTGGGTATAATATGGTCACAGTTAGTTGTACCTTTCACAAGGGACCCAGGTGGCTGTTTGCACCAGTCAAGTTTGGGAAACATGCTCTGGGAGTTTTAGCCAATGGGAACTAAGGGAGTTGATCTTAGTATTGTATAGTAAGTACTCACTTAATGTTGTGGGTGGGTTCTTGGAAATGTGCCAAAATGAGTATAATGAAACCAATTTCACCATAGGCTAATGATATAAACAAGACAAGTTCCGAGGGCAACTTACCAGCAGTATAATGAAATGACACTGAATGAAGCAATGCTATCTGAGGACCTGCTGTATATTATATATTAAGTCAAAGTATTAGTAACCAGATGATATTTCTACAGCTGAATTAATTCAAAGCAATCAGTACACTGTGGCATGAAGTGATTTCCCACGGGAAGGACTGGGGGAGTGGGCTGAAATGCTCTCATCATCGTTTCCTTTCTGAGCGGTGACTATTAGAAAGAATTCTTTAACGGCTGTGCCCCTGAGGGGGTTTCTGCATTGCTCTGGTCAGGGAACAGCTTAAATCAAATCGAAAGTAAGCCACATCATATAGTTCTTTTAAGTTCTGCCTAAGAGAATTCTGGAGCAAAGTAAATTAAATAAAGAGAAAGCAGACACACAGTTCTAGTTCCTCAAAGGCCCGTAAAGGAAACTACTTGTACAGTTAAGAGAAGGGCTGGTGCTTTTCAACTTCGGTGTTTATGAATCATCTACGGAATGACCCGGGAGAATGTAAAGAATTACTTTACACAGTCTCATCAGGACACAGAATCCATCTTTGACACTCAAAGAACTCAAATGCAAGAGCGCTGAAATTCATGATTATCAAAATGTTTTTAATGTTCAAAAAAAGACCTCAAACATGCCTAATCTGTTTTGACACTGTGTTCGCTGCTTGTCGCAAATGCAGAGTTTCCACCTCAAGGCACCACTCAAAACAGACTCCTTCAGCTGCTATATTTAGGAGTAAGTGGGAAAATAAATAAGTAAAAAGTGAAAATAATATTAAAAGAGAGTCAAAGGAGGAGAAAGCAAGCCAGTCCTTTCTGCCCCGTGGAATGCACTGCTTCCCGGCCAGAGGCCTGTCCCCAGATCTGCACGGCGACTGAGGCGCGAGCCATGACACATACCTCTTGGTGGGCGTGGGCGCTCCGGAGGACATGTGGCTCACCATGGTGTCATTCATGTTGGCCAGAGGGCGAGGAGGACTGAAAAAAAAAAAAAAAGACATTTATGTTGTATTAATAATCTCCAGTGTGACTAGGGGAAAGCAAATGAAGAATGATAAGGGCCAAAGAACCAACATCATGCCTGAGAAGCACCGTGGGACCCATGGGGAGAGAGGGCAGGAAAAAACCAATCGATACTTCCAGCCTAAGGTAAGTCCACAGGAAGCGTTCCCCCAGCGAAGCCAGATGTGCCAGGAGGAGCGTTCTGCAATCACACGGGCCGCTGCGGGGTGGAACGCCGGGCCTTTTGCTTTGTCGTTTGAGCGCATGACCATCCGAGTCCTGCCACTTCGTTAGCTTCTCTGCATGATAGGTGTTTACGGGGCTGCTGGGAGTGTGGCGTTTGTGCTGCGTCACACAGGTCACGACAGCACCTGAGACTTGGCTGGCGCTTACTGCCTTCCCTCAGACTCAGCTTGCATACTTTTTACCAAAACAAACTGTTAAATACTAAATTCCTTCATTAATCCTTTACTAGACTCTTAACGGCCCCTGGCTGGGGAACAATGAACCACATTTTATTCCTATACTCCAGTCACAATGCTTCCTTTTCTAGCCTAATCCAAATTTAAATGTGAAGGTAAGCGTTTTTTTGATAACTTGGTTTTAACTGCTGGTTTTCTGCACTCAAGGTCTATTTCTCCCTCTTGTGTCTGGAATGAATGAATGAATCCAGACTTACCAAAAGGAATCTATGATTTGGCCTTTCAGGCGCTCGTCAGCCCCCCTCCCCACCCCAGGTTCATGTGACTATCGCCAGTTTCTCCTGGGAAATCTCCTACTTCCTCTCCTAAAGCGAACAAGTACTTTTCAGAGGAATTTGTCCATCAAAACCAGAAAAGTAAAGCAGAAAAATCCTTCTCTCATGTTTAGGTGTTCTGAGAACAATCTGCTGGTTTCTCCTTATCTTTAGGAGTTAACTATGTAAAATGTTTTTGTAGAGGTTATACTTAGCAAGTCTTGGTAAATATTAAGGGACCGAAGCCTTCATTGTTTTACAGATTTCATAGTGCATTCTAATAAAGTCTCAAGGGAAATTTTTCAGGTGGAGCCAAGGAACCCAGATGAAAAGTTAAGAGGGATGAATGGATCAGTCTATGTATATCTAAACCTGTCTATCTAGGCACTTTTTTTTTAAAGCCAGTTTCATTTCTGGATAGGAAAATATTTTTATAATTTCCCATTTAATGGAGACAACCAAAGATAGCAAGCTATTTGCAGGGAACAGATTTAGGTCTCTTGATCTTTAAGCCATAGCACTGTGCCTGCTATCACACACCCTCCCTTTG
>PVIA01002286.1:0-218932 GCA_004024845.1 Tonatia bakeri | reverse complement strand
AATCTGAAGCTGCAAGGCAGGGCCAGAACCAGCAGGTGGATAGTGGAGGCAGGGCAGCTGTGGCAGAGAGAGAGAGAAAGGGGGAGAGGTGGCGCCAGACTACGCCCAGGTCCACTCCTGGCCTGAGCCTTGCCCCTCTTCGCCTTCTGCTTCTTCATGGGGAGAGATTGGTCTCCTAGGACGGGGGAGTCACTCCCTCCTCCAGACCTGGCTGTCCCATTTGCAGCCCACGTAGAAGCCACCTCTTTCTCCCCTGTTGGGGGCAATTCCCTCTTATTAATGTGGGGTGGGGTGGAGGCTGTTTCCACCACACTTCCGCCTTCTTCTATACACACTGTTTCTTCCGTCTCTGGTTGCCTGACCTCTGGCCCTCCACCTGTCAATCCGTGTTTCTGAAGTGCACGTCTCTGGTTATGTCACACTGTCTCTGTCCCTCTTCTCCGGTTTCTCTCAGGAGGTCTCTGCCTCCACCTCGGGTCTCTCTCTAGCTCTTGCTTCCGCTGTGTGTGTGTGTGAGAGAGAGAGAGAGAGGGAGGGGGAGGGGGAGGTGTTCTGCAGCCTCCCTAGGCCCTGACATTTCCCCATGGTTCTCACAGGCCTCTGGGCTGCATCCTCCGTCTGCGCTTCTCATCCTTCTCCCCCGTTCCACTTCCAGTGGACTTCCAGTCAGCTGCTTCCCAGTCCCACCATTCTCCAAGCTCGGTTTCTTTTCTGCGTCCTCCGCTCCCCGCTCCCTCCCCCCGCCCAGGGTGCTGACAGGGATGACAGGAAGCAGGCTCTGGCTGGGAGCTGGACAGGCGAGGGGGGAGGGGGCCCTCTCGAACACCAGCTGCTGAGCACCCCCTCACCCAGCCCTGCACCTGCAGGCCTGCCTGGCGCCTGGAGACTCCGCCCCTGGCTAGGCAGGGAAGGAGGGACCTGGACGGGAGGCCAGATCCCTAGCCAGGGCCAGGAAATATGGGTCTTGGGGATTGTGTGGGGTGGGGAAAGAGGTCCAGGGAAACTAGGCTCTGGCTGGCAAGAAGCAGTAGCGCTCCGTCACAAGGGCAGACTCCAGACAACTGGTGGCCTCATTTTCTCAACAACCCCCCTAAGGACTGCTGCATTTGTATGTGTCTTTCTTGGGGGGTCATTCCAGGGGAAGACCTTTGGTGTGTGGCCCCAGGATCTCTAATCTCAGCTGTGGGGTGAGGTGTGTGTGTGTGGGGAGATCCAGACCCCTTCTATGGTGGAGGGACTGGAGAGGAAGCCTTCCAAGACACAGGGAGACCGTGCCAGTCGGCCCAGGCCCCTGACAAGCACATCATTCAGTGCCAGGCAAGGATTAGAGGGCTGGGCCCAGGACAGAAGCCTGGCCAGGGAGGCCAGGACTGGGGACTGCACACGCACACCCCCACCCCACCCAGGCTCCCTGCCCATGGCTCCTCCCCACAGACTCCGTCTGCATCTGCGGTGTTCCCTCTCCCCAGACATGCCTGGGTCTGTCAGAGCCACCTCATCCCCGCCCCCTTCCTTTCACTGCCACAGGGACTCAGCAGATCCTCTGGGGCCTGAGGGTGGTCAGGTCCGGGGTGGCAGTGGGTTGGGCAGAGGATGGTGGAGGGGACAAGCTCCAGCAACATCCCAACTGGAGCTGAAAGTGACTCCTGACCCTTATTCTCATCTCCCTGGGGGGCTGCCTGCACCTGGGTGTGTGGGGGTACAGTCCCTGCCCACGATGCTTTCTCACTCGAAGCAGGGAACTGGTGCTCCTCATTGCTATTAAAGGAGCCTAAATTCCACCCCCGACCTACAGCCAGCCCCTCCAAAAAGGCATCACCATCAGATCTGGGAGGGAGAAGGGGGCACGCCTGTAGTCACGGGGCAGACTCAGCTGGGGCTCAGACGGACCCCAGGCCTCATGTGGAACCCTTGGTTCTAGGCTCTCCACGCAGGAGGTAGGGGTCTGAGCCATCTCCGTCCCCTCCTCCATGTCAGACCTGAGCACTTCGAGTCCCTGGAAAGGGCGGAAGGTCTGTCCCAGGTTTGGGTTGTAGCTAATGACCTGGTCATAGCTGAGGGCTACATAGATCCCACCCCACTCTGAGACAAGAGGCCTTGGGATTTTGAAGTTTGGGAAAGGTGGCAAGCTGCTGCATCTGGACACTCCCTTGGGCAAGGCGAGGGGATCCTGCATTTGTCCTTCCCAGTCTGTCTCAGAAGCGGGAAGACCAAGAGGGGCCAGGGAGATGGCAGGGAAGGCGCCCTCAGGATGACAGCTCCGTAGATCCCCGAGGAGGGACTGCGTCTCCACCCGTCCTGCTCCTCGCCCACCCTGCCCAGGTTTTCCACACCTCACCGCTACTGCTCCCACCCCTTTGAGGGCCTCCAGCTGCCCGGCTCAAATGCACTTGTAGAAGCCCAGAAACCAGGATACCAAGGCTGGAGAGGCCCTCACGGGAGGCCAGACCAACCTCCTCAATGTGCAAACGGACAGAGTCGGACCAGAAACCGGGTTTCCGCCTCGGAAAGGCTCCCGTTCTGGGCCATAGCCCCCTGTGCCACCGGGAGGAGCCTGCTCTGCGGCCCGCATTATGCCTACGGAGTCCGGCAGCCCAGGAGTGGCAGGCCAGGGCAGGACATGGCAAAGCGGGCGGGACCGGATGGGAGCCGGATCTCCCCTGGGAGCGGCGCACCACCTCTCTGACCCTTATGGCAGCGGCAGCGGGTGCTTGCGTGGCGATCGGGCTGGGCCCCCGGGCGGGTGCTGAGAAGCCGCCCCTGCCTCACGCGAGCCGAACGAACAAAACGCTCAGGTCCGGTTTGTGCGAGGGGCTCGTCGCGGGGCGGGAGCGGAGGGCCCGGGGCCAGGCTGTGGCCCTTGGTGATCTCTTGGTCCCGGTCCTGTGCGAGCTCAGTGCGCACAGCGCTCCGCCGGCCGCCGCCTCCTCGCCTGCGCGCATCCGAGGCTGACACGTCGGCGGCTGGGCGGCCACCACAGGTGTGCACCTGGCCTGCCCCTCCCTTCCTGGCCACCCTCCGCCCGATCCGGCCCTGCTTGGCTCGGTACCCAGCACACGCCTCGGAGCTTGTGCCAAAGCCCGGGCTCAGCGCGCTCTTATACGGCCTGTTCAGTCCCCGCCCCTAGGCACACAGACACACACGCACACTCACACCTGTCCGAGCGCCCGTTTGCTCGGGGCAAATATTGACTCAGAGGAGGCGGAGCGCCCCCAACCCCCTCTCCACCCTTACCGGGGGCTCTGGGGCCAGGACTCTTCCGAGGCCTTGGCGGCAGGGGTGTGTTGGAGGGGGGGCCTGGGCGCCTCTGGAACAACACCAGATGTCACTTTTCCACCCACCTGCCTCTGGCGGGGGTGGGAGGGGGATGGGAGGAGCCTAAGAGCAGAGGACTCAGGCTGCCTGGCGGAGGTTAGGGGGAGCCGGAGGTGGGTGTCCTCGGGGAGGCGGGACACCCCCCTAGTCTGCAGATTCAGAATCCAGATGGGAGTCCCTTGTAGAGATTGTGGCCCGCTGTCCTTCGGTGACCTGGCCCTTGTCCCAGTGTCTAGGTATTGGCCCTCCGTGAGGTGCCTCACTTTCCCTTTCTTTCCAATCTCTTAACAGAGTCCCAGGAGCCCTGCAGCTGCTGAAAAAAGGCTGAGGGTGGAGCGGCCAAGCCTCGGAGCAGGTGTGGCAGAAAGGGAACATGGAAAGGGTGTTCAGTTATCCTGCCGCCACCTGCTGCACTGGCCAGACCTGGCGTTCAGGTCCTGTCTACTAGGCTACACTCGGGCCAAAGCCAGCCAGGGTCCGCCCAAAGCGCCCTCCCCTGGCCTGACCAGGTCAAGCGCCCAGTGGCGGGCCGCGAGAACCCTCGCCTAGCTGCGTATGGAGTGGAGAAGCACAATCACCCGGACCCTGAATCTCCAATGAGTCGCCGTAATCCTCGCCGGCCACTTCCACCATCTGCCCCCCTCAGAGGACACGTTGCAAGTTGCTCCTGCGTCGGGGAAATAAAGTCAAGGCAGAAATATTAAAAAGGTTAGATGCTTTACTGGTGGGATGGTGGAGAGGAGACGGGGCAGAACCTGGGGAAGCAAGTCAGAGGGGCTGGGGCCCTGGCGTCCTCATAGAGCCGGTAGGGGGCGGTGCCACCAGCCACAGCACCACTGCTTCCTGTGGCTGTGAGGGGAGGCGTGGGCAGCAGGTCTGGGGTCAGAATCCTGCAAGATATAAAGCCCCAGGTTGGGGTGGGGCAAGGCTTCAGGACAAAACTGCCCGCCCCTGCCACCCCTCACGTCCCTCCGGCGCCGTCCAGGCGGCCGCTGGCCCGGGTGCCCTCACCTGGAACCGCCGAGTGGAGGCCGGGTGATGACGCGCGGCCTCGAGGTGAGCATCACCTCCCCTTGGCTCGCCTCCACCAGGATGTTCTGGATCATGTTCTCCAGCAGCGCCTCCTGCAGGCTGGCGAAAGCCGGGAGCCTGCGAGGGACCAGGACGCGGGTGTCAGCCCTGACAGCCCACTCTCCGCTGGCCTCCTCTGTGCTGAACCGTGTACCGTGTGTTCTACGTGGATTCTCATTTAACTCCCCACCCAGCCAACACTAGGAGGCATCCTCGTTCCAATTTTATAGATACTTAGGACCCCCGAGTTGCCAGACGTCACACAGCCGGTACAGTGGTGGAATTCGAACGCAGGCAACCATGATCCCCAGCTCAGGGGGAAAGGCATCCAGCAACTGCAGTGCGCAGAAGACTGGGCGGGGCCTAGGGAACCCCAGCCCCAACAGAAGGCAACCACAGAGCAGCCCCAGGGGAAGGTGGTACAAGAAGACGTGGTATTTCTCTCCTGGTTCTAGAAACCCACTTAAGAGAACTTGAAGACCCGAACTACCCTCCCTGAAGTGGTGTGTTGAATGTTAGCATCCAGGTCTTGGGGAAAAAATAAAGCTCAGATCACCATTCTGTGAATACTCCCACGCAGGCCTTACACCTCTAACATGATGTCAGTGGACACTGAGTGGGAAGAGACGCACGCAGTGGGGGCTGCCCCAGTGTGCCATTGCCTTGCGGGCTCCTCCGGCACACCGCCCCCCTTCAAGCCCTCGCCTAGGTCTGGCCGCTCACCGGCTAATGGCCTCCTTCTCATCCTTCTCTTGCTCCTCCTTCATTATGACCTTCAGCTGCTGCTGCCACCGCCAATTCAGGGACTCCTGGGGCAGAGGCTGCGGCATGGGCTCAATGCGTGTCCAGACCAGCTTCTCCTTCCTCTCTTCCATCTCCTCCTCCTCCTTCTCCTCTGGCTCCTCCTTGCCTGCCTCCTCCTCCTCTTTCACCTCCTCTTCCTCCTCCTCCTCCTCGACTGTCCCCTCCTCTTCCTCCTCCTCTTCCTCCTCCTCCTCTTCCTCTTCATCCCTCTCTGTCTCTTCCTCCCCTTCTTGCCTCCCCAGCCTCCGTTTGTCCTCCTGCTGCTCCTTGTCTTCCCTGTCCTCCCAGCTGCTGGGGTACAGAAACAGGTCTTGGGTTACGTGCAGGCTTCTGTTCAGGGCCGTGGACCTGGCTGACCGCTCATTCCAGAACTGGCAAAAGTAAGGAATCTGCTCCACCAGGCTTTGGCCCACGGCCTCATGGAAGGTCTTGTCTTCCAGCAGGCCCCTGGGTGGCAGGGAGGAAAAGAAGGTTCTTGCAAAGAGGACTTGCAGCCCCCCTGTGAGGCTTGGGTTTCAGGGTTCCTCAAGTGGTGGTTCTTGCCTCCTGCATCCACAAACAGGGGCTAGGTGGGGGAGGGAGCCCGTGGTCCCTGGCTTCTCCCATCCTTCTTTAGAGGAAGGTATCCCTGGACCCTATGGAGTCTTAGAGGTGAACACTTTATGGTGGAGGCAGAGCCAGGGGGTCAGAGTCACACAGATGAGGGACAGGAACCCCAGGGAGAATGTGAACTGGCTCTAAAGCTCAACTGCTGGCTGTGGAGAGGGCAGGACTCAGGACCCAGCCTGGCGCACCCTCCAGGAGCTCCGTTAGAGCCACGCCATCCTGGAGGATGGGGACACCCATGGCAGGGTCTTGGGAGGATTAGTTTTCAGGAGAGGAAGGGCTAGGACTTCAGGGGCTGTGGGTGGACCCAGAGTGTACTGCAGGGGCTGAAAAGACGGGGTGTGGGGGTTCAGGGTGTGGACCATCACCTGATGATGGCTGTGAGACAGTCAACCAGAAGCTGCTTCTTCTGCTGTGAGATGGGGCCCCAATTGTCAGGGAGTTCTTTCTCAGAGGCGTCTGGCTCTTCCCTGACGTTCTTCCTCTTTGGCCGCTCCCTGGGGCAGGCCATGACACTGAGTGACCAGGGCAAACCACGTGTAGGGGCTGGGGGCACGAGCAGTGGTAGTGGCCTCACAATCATGAGGACATTTGATGACTCTGGGGCAGATCCAGCCTTAACCCAGGCGTGGTGCTACTCACTGCATTTGGGGAACTAAGTCCGACCCTTGGAGTTGACACAGCATGTGGAGAGGCTCCAAGTTGGAAAGGAAGGAAGGGAGGTAGGAGGGATGGGGAGTCCAAGGGGGTTCCCCAGGGGGCTCTGGCTCTTTGTCCTCCTTATGAGGACCTAAGCAGGAATGGGGGCATCTTGAGCCCAGCTATGCCCTGTTAGCCTCCGCCTGCCCAGCTACTGCACCTGCTCCAAGCCCTCAGCAAGGGCTGGGTCTGGGCAACCCCTATTCTGGAGAAGGAGAGGGGACAGAGAGCAGAGGAAGGAGACCCCTCCCTCCCTGAGAGTTCACCAGTGCAAGAAGTGTCGGGGAAAGTCAGAGAAGAAGTTGGCCAGGAAGTAGTCAATGGCGTGGGCGCGTGCGGTGAGGCCCAAGTAGAGCATGCCCGGCATGGGCAGCTGGGGGCACGGCCACGATGTCTCCTCTTTTGGGATCTTAAGATTCCAGCTGGTGGGCTGGTTGAGAGCCTGCTGTTTCTTGATCGGGGGCAGTGTCTTTGGGAAGGGAGAGGCATTATGGCAGGAGTCTGGGGACTGCACCCCCATCATTGAAGGGTCCCTAGCCTCCCAACCAGGGCTTTCTGGCAATGCAGGGGTATGCCTCCACCCATTGGCCATTTTGTCCCACCCTTCTAGGAGGCCGGACCAGGGCTTTAGGGGTCTCTCTGAGAGTGAGCAAGGACCCTCACAAGTTATCCGATGAGGTGGGTCTGGGGTTTACGGCCTTACCTTGTACCTCCTCATAGGTTCACAGGCTGTACAACAGGTTCTGCTCTGTGGAAGCGAAGGGAACCCTGCTCAGGATACGAGAGGCCTAGAGGGACTCCTTCCTTCCCACACATCCTGCTGACCCGCCAAAGCCTGAAGCCAATGCCAGGACCTGCTGCCCCTTGGTTTTGACCAAGTCCTAGCCACACCCTCTTCCAGAACCTTCCCTAGGGAAGTGCTACCTACAGACAAGAAAGACCTGGTTATCCAACTGAAGGAAAGAGGACACGCCACCATGTATGTGTAGGCTGCCCCCAAAGAGCTGTCCTTGTGCCTTGTAGCATTGTGGTTTCTTTTTTTATTTTTATTTTTAGAGACAGAGAGGAAGGGAGGGAGAAAGAGAGAGAGAGAAACATCAGTGTGTGAGAGATACATCGACCGGTTGCCTCTCACATGCCCCCAACTGGGGACCTGGCCTGTAACCCGGGCATGTGAACCCACAGCCCTTCGGTTCGCAGGCTGGCACTCAACCCACTGAGCCACACCAGCCAGGACACAGAGGTTTGTGGTTTTGTACGATGCAGAAGCAGCTTCCCTCATAAAGACAGTTCAGAAATCCCTTCTATGGCCTCAAGATATGATCTGCACCCACAGTTGGGCCAGAGCTTCACAGGGGAGCAGCCCCTCCCTGGGAGTCCGTGTGGGGGACACAGAGGGGATCGGGAAGCAGGAGTACGAGCGTGGGGAGGCTGTGAGGTTGGGAGAGGGGCCAAGACATGCTCCGTCTCACGTTTAGGATCCGTCTCCCCGGCCAACGCTCACAGCTCATTCAGTGAGTGCCCCGGGAGCCGGGCACTGTCCCAGCGCTCGGCTCGCATTAGCTCGTTTACCCTCCCAACACGGCCGCACGGCAGGTCGTATTTTACTCGCACTTAAACATATTTTTAACACTTTTAATTTTAACCTTCCTAATTTGGGAAACTTCGGCTGTATATGAAACTGTAGAGAATGCTACAAAGACTCTCCCGTTCTCCACCCCCAGCTTCAGCAATCAGCAACTTGCAGCCCATCTGGTCTTGTCTACACTCCACCTCTGAATTGTCTTGAGGCCAATCCCAGATGTCCTATTACCCCCATCTGGCAACGGAGGGTCCTGGGAGGTGAGATACTTGACTCAGATCACAGAGATAGAAGTTGCTGAAGACAGGAGGGATCAAAGCCGGCAGTCTGTTCCCAGAGCCTGCCCCCGAAACCACCACACCACGCTGTCCTCCATCAGAAGGTGAGCCCTGTCTTGCCCCTCCTGGTTCCCACTACCCAGCCCCTCAAAGGCACGTGGTAAACACTAGCTACAGGACCCAGGGAATGGCCAGCCAGCCTTCTGTATCCAAGAGTCTCTTGGGCAGATGCTATGCTCAGTCGAATGAGAGAAATCTGATCGCTTAGGGCAGGCTGGCCAGTTTTTGCATGTAGGACCCCCTCAGGTCACCACCTCTGTCCCCTCGGTTTCAGCCCATCAGAAAGATCTGTGTTGTTCAAGGCCCACCCTGTCCTCCTCACCTTCACTTTCCTGTCTGTGATCGTGAACTCCACTTCCTGCCGTGCCTTCTCTTCCTTCCACTCCTGCAGTTCTTTATAGTACTTTCTCAGGAGTTCCTGGTGGTACACCTGTGGCCCGGGACAAGGAGGGGGAAGACCAAGGTCTGGCAGGCTTAGAGCCAGGCCTTGCGCTGGGCCTGTGCTGTGGGCCCCCCACCCTTCCAGGGGCTGGCTCTGTCTGGGAGTCTGGGGATCTCACAGCCCACCCCACCCTCCAGGGCTGGGAGCTGTAGCCTGCCTCCAGCTTCTCTCTGGGGCTGGCCCTACCTTGCATACAAGGTCCATGCTGTAGAAACTGGCATGCACTGAGGCCTTCAGAGTCACCACAAAGGGGACCCGCTCTCCTGGGGCGGCCTTCCCTTTCATGGGACTCACGGACACCTGTCGATTCGAGAAAGGAGTCTCTGGAGCTTCGTGGGGGTGGGATGGGACAAGATGAAATGGAATGGGGTGGGGCTGTATGACACGGGATGGGGTGCGACAGGACAGGACGTGACAAGATAGGGTGGGCCTGGAGCCCTGCCGGAGGTTCGGATTCTGTGGACACGCACCTCCCCGAAGTCTAGAGGCTTTGGCTGCCAGACAAAGACAACTGTCTTCTTCTCTGACGTGTTGTTGAGGAACAGCAGGCGGCTGCACTTGCTCTGCACAGGAATGTTTCCCAGGGAGATGTGAGACTCGGACAGGGAGACGTTCTGTCGGTGGAGACAACACAGCAGCAACTTCGCGAGGTGAAGAAATAACAACCATAGCAACCACCGCTGGTTACTGAGTGCATTCAACAGGCCACGTACCATGGCAGGCAGTGTGTACGCACCTGAACCTCCCCATAGCCCTATGACACAGGTACTTCTACTGTCCTCGTTACACAGACATGCTGCTAAGGCTCAGGGAGCACACGCATTTTCTCCAAAGGCCGCCCACAGGTGTAGCTGAGATAAACCCAGACAGTCTCACTCTGAACCCTATGATTTTGACCATTAAAAATGGACTTGGAACCAAGGTGATTCCCTCTCCAGGGGGACTAGTAGTGCCCCTCTTCAGGAAAGTAGCAACTTGGAATAAAATCTGGCATGCCTCAGCTGTTCAGGGCAGAAGGTCCTGTGCAATTTCCTTTGCCTGCCTTTGGCTGCCTACATGTAAAAAAAAAAAAAAAAAAAAGGACTTGGGCCATGGCTGGTGTGGCTCAGTGGATTGAGTGTAAGGCTGTTAACCAAAGGGTCATTGGTTCAATTCCCAGTCAGGGCACATGTCTGGGTTGCAGGCCAAGTCCCCAGTGTAGGGGCATGTGAGAGGCAACCACACATTGATATTTCTCTCCCTCTCTTTCTCCATCCCCTCACCTCTCTCTAAAAATAAAATAAAATTTTTAAAAATGGACTTGGAAAGGCTGAGAAATCAGAACTTGCTGAGAGATGAGAGCACTAAAGCCAGTGCCTTGTGAGTCCCCGAGGGGTGGTTACTAATGAAGGGGCCACGAGCTGTTGCTATGGGCACTGGACACGAAACAATAGCTGTGCTATGGGGGTGTCTGGAAAGGCTGGGGCCATAGGGAAGGGGTGCTTTCTCTCTGTCCAGACTGAGTGCCTCCAGGGCTGGGACTCTGTCTCTTCTCAGAGTTCCCAGGCTTCTGCAGTGCTCAGCCTGCTGCAAGAGTCCAAAACGGGAAGGAGTGGAAAGGTGGATGGGCAGATGTAGGCGTGGGCAGTGACTGGAGGGGTGCATTGAAGGATGGATGGAAAACTGGGTGGGCGGATGGATACACAGATAAGTAAACAGGCATGTGGGTCTGTGGGCAGATAGATAGATGGGTGGATGAATAAATGGGTCAGATTTCCCAAAAGTGAGGAGCATGTGAACTCAAGGTAGTGTCAGTGACCCTAGATATCTTTCAGCATAAATCCACCTGGTCCAAGAGCAGGCTGTTCTGCTTGAAGATAACATCTTAGAGCCCTTGAATGGAAGAGCTTCTTTCTCCCCCTTCTGATAGCCCCATCCACAGGCCCAGAGAAGAGGGTGCAGTGGCTTGAACACCTGTGGTCACTAGGTGGCAGGGTAAGCCTCTCGTGGAGCTGGTGCCGCCTCCTGAATCTGGAGGAGGGCTGGTTCCAGGCTTCAGCTCTGCCACCCTCTGTCCTCAACATCATCTCGTCTCCCTCCCCGCCTCCCCACCGCTCTGCACTGGCCACTCTGGGCCCTCGGGCCCCACCCAGGCCTCGGGCCTTCCCAGCTCCCTTCCCCGCACCTGTCCAGGAACCATCATCCTTGAGTGTATGGAGCTGTTGTCCCATGAGGAGATTTTGTAGAAAGGGACTGTATCCCCCATGGCATGTGGGTCATAGCCCACTCCCTGGAACTGGACTACAGCTGAGTTCCATCCCAGGATGTGTATGGGCACGTCCACCTGAGGAGTAAGGGGCCGGGGAAGGGATTGGTCAGGGCGAGGCCTGCCGAGGCGACCAGCTCCAACCCCTGCCCGCCCTGTGAGCCCGGGCTGCTGCTGCTGCTGCTCACCGTGTAGCTCCTGGCCTCGATGGGGGAGAAGATCCACAGGACCCGGGCCGTTGTGCCTGGCTGGATCTCCCCTCGGGGGTTGAGGCAGCAGAAGATGGGGTGATCAAAATTTTTTTCCTGAACCTGCGACAGGATGTTGGTCTGGATCTCGTAGGTCACGGGCACTGAGCCGCCGTTGTATAGCTCATAGATCTGCAGGGGCGGGGAAAGGCAACCTCCAGACTGGCTCAGGGCTGCAGTGCAGAGAGCCTGGGGCTCCGAGTCTCACCGATAGCCCCAGAACTCCCCCGGTTCCTGATGTCCCAGTGGCTTCCTCATCAGTATGCAGCTCTGTCCTCAGCCTATGATATTTTAAGATAACCTTTAATCCTTATTTTATTTGCTCCCACCTTACCTTGGTCAGAGTGTAAGGGGACACTAATGCTTGCGTCCTTAGTGCTGGGATGTAGCAGCTGTTAGAGGCAGTGCTGCTTCAAGGCAGACAGGGGGGTGGGAGGAAGGTATGGGGTCCCCCAAGGTTAACTCCCAAGTTTGGGAATCACAGGATGTCCTGGAAGAAACCAGAGGTCTTCTGGCCCGATTCTTCATGTCAGGGACGAGGAAACAGAAGCCAGAGAGAACAAAGAGCTATGTGGATTGAGACCAGGCTCCCCTTCTTTTCCAGCATCCACTCCTGGATATGCTGACTTGATTTCTCTTTCCTGGACCGCCCTTTGGACCTCACCCCTGGTACCAGCTTCAACGTGACCACAGCCCCGCTTGGCTGTCTCCACAGGTGTCTCAAATGTGGCCCAAAGCGAACGCTTCGCTCTGAAACCGCTTCCTCCACACACGCGCCTCCTTCCAGCAAACGGCACTACCTATTCCCGGTAGCTCGGGCCAGGAGTCCACTGCGTCCTCAGTCCCTCCCGTTTCTCTCACTTCCCAGATCCAGTCCCCAGCAGGACCCAGTGAGTCTGCCTCCAAAACGTAAATCAAATCTGTTCACTTCTCTCTTTCCACTGCCCACTTGCAGGTCCAGGTCCTTGTCTGTCACCCTCTCATGAACAAAACAGAAAGCTTGCCCATAGCTGTGGAGTTTGGTTGGAGGCACAGCTGGGTCTGCTGGCCCCAGGCCTGAGGGCATTCTCCATTGTCTGTGTTCACGGTCCGGTCACTCTGGGAGACCTTCCTGGGGGCGCATGCCTTCCTTTTTGGGTGTCTGGACCTCTGCAGGCTTAGGCATGCGCAAGAGAACAGGTGGAGCCTCTGGGAAGCCAGTGGGGTAGGGGGTGGTGTAGAGAGGTGACCAGAGCTTGGGGCTAGGGTCCCCCTCCCAGGGCCGGGAGGCCCATTCCTCTACCTCGAGGCTGAATGGCTGGGGCCCCTGCCCAGAAACACAAGGGCTTCTAACTGGTTACAATCTGAGTTGTGAAAACATCACATTCCCCTCTTGGAAAATTCTAGTGCACATTTTCACAGAAAGGGAACCCCATTCCCTCCAACTCATAAGGGAAATCCTGTAGTTTCATGAGACTCCACATTCTCATTTTTCACATTCCAGAAAGACGTCCTTCTTAGAGCAGTGACTTACACACTGCAGCTGAGACCTGTCAGTGAGCAGGTCATGAAAGCGTTTAGTGGGTCATGTCCGCATTAAAAAAAATGGAACAGAATATAATTTTTTAAAAAATCAGAATTTAAAAAAAAATCAGAGTACTTTGCACGTAGTAGTGTATGTATTGATTTGTGATGGGTCATATGTGTGTGTAAGTACTGGGTTTTTATCAAAATATATCAGTGTGGTTCATGGTCAAAGAAGTTTGAAGAACCCTGTGCTAGAAGGACGGGGGCTAAGCACCGGGACACTGAAGCCTCTCGCCTTGGGTCTTTCCAGGTCACCCAATCTTGGGGTCCAACCTGCAGCCCCACCTCTTAGAGTGAGGGCTTCTGGAAGATAGCACCTTTGTCACCCAGTCGAGAACTTGTGCAGTGACACAGAAACCGACACGTAGGCCTCCTGGTGAGCAGGACCACACGGACCGCTGACCTGCTGCGGGGGCCGGGCGTCGCCAATCGAGACCGGGATGAACTGGTGGCTGGTGGAGGTGAAATGCACGTACTTCTGATCCAGCTGCACTGTCACGCCTATGAAATGGAGCTGGAAAGGGAGGGCTCGTGAGTAGTCCCCCACTCTGGGAGGGAGTGAGGCACCCAGCAGAGGGACCCAGGGCCCCGCTCCCCAGGGGTGTGGTTCCCAACTCCTCTCTCGATTGTCCAAGGACAGCATCAGGGCTGGGGCCTCACCAGGATCTCCCGGCCATGGGACACTTTGAAGAGCACTGGGAGGCGGTCGGTGCCAATGAACAGGTGGCTGGAAGTGGGGAGACAAGTCCGGGGTGAATTCGGGAGCCCTGGTACCAGTGGGAGGACAAATGAGCACAGCGCACACAGGGCTTTGAGCTGGCCAGTCCCTGGGAACATGTGGAGACCCCTGAGTGGGAGGGGCCAGAGGGGAATTAAACCTCCCCTGCAGATGGGATGGAGGGATCCCCCCAGGGTGGCAGCTACTCAGGATACGCTGGGACCACACAGTGCAAGGTCAGGATTTACCAGGAGCCAGGGGATAGGAGGGTCTTCGGGACTGGAAGTGGAGGGTGGGCAGTCGGGGAGGCACCTGTATTTGAACTCCACCACCTGCTCCTGCCCAGGACTCAGGCTCCCAGCCTTGGGGCTGACGGAGAATACGCAATTGTCCTGCACGCGCATTTGGTGCAGCTCCGTGTTGTCGAAGTCTGCTTGCTCTGCCCACAGCTCCAGGTCAATCTGCTGGTCACGTGGGAAGAGGAAGGCCCTGGAGAGGGGTACAAAGCAGGAGGAGTGAAGCTTCTTAGTCAGAACAGAGAGGCAGGGGCTCTGAGGCCAGGAGGGCTGGTGGAGGCCTCCTCCGTGTCTCCCCACTTCATTGCGCCATCTGGCAAGCTGTCCCATGCATGGCTGCACAGACGTGGCTGTTGTGGATTCTCCCTGCATAATGACTAACCAGGAAGGGAAGGCTGGGGCGCCCACTGGGGGTGCCAGGGTTGAGGAGGTCACCTACTGATGTGGGTCACTTACAGCTGGCCATTAAGCCTAGAGGGCATTCTGTGACAAAACTCCTAGGAAGGTCATCTGAGGCACCTAGGAATGCCAGCAGTACCCACCAGGGCCCCTGAGAGGGACCATGTCCGGCCCAGCCTGGGCACAGGCCAGAGAACAGAGACCCCAGCAGGACTGGCGCTCTGAAATTTGAAACAAAGCTGGGCACAGATTAATGCCCCCGAAATGCCTGTTGCTGTAGGAAAGCAGACACTGCACTTGAAATAGCCAACACAACAGGTGACAAAGGGGTCCCAAGGTCACAGCCAGAGACCTGGCACAGAAGGGCTCCCAAGTGGCAGAGGCTGTGAACAGTGGGCAGTTGGAGGGAAGAGGACACGGCCAACATGTCCGAAAAGGCTCAACAGGATTTGGAAAGGGCAAATCAAAACTCTCTTCAGTCAATCTTAAATACTCCCACGTCGGAAATGTGAAAGAGAATTATACCCAATGCTGATTAGTTTATGCAGAGACGACATACCCACAAAAACAGGGAGGAAGTGAAGAGATGGCTACCACCTTTTCTGGTAGGAGTCTGGAGTAAAAGACGTATGTGCCCTTTGACCCAGGAGTTCTATTTCGGGGAAGCCACTGCAGGAATACATGCATGCGTGCAAGTGCGCGTGTGTGTGCGCAAACAGGGTGTTTATCGCAACCATCTTTGTATAGCCAAAAAAAAAAAAAAAAAGCACTGAGAACAACTAATGTCATCCAATAAAGGAGTGGTTCAATAATTTAAGGCCATCCGACAATGGGGTATTATGTGACTATGGAAAAGAATGAGTGAGGGCTAGGCATTGATCTGTGTTTACCTGAGGGGAACGGTACTGACAGAACGCCGAGGAGAAAGTGATACGTATAGCATTGTGCCATCACTGTGAAAAGCCATGAAAGAGAGACAGAGTAGCCCTGTGCCTGTCCCCGGGTCTGCCTGGTATGCAAGTCCTGAGAGGAGGCTCTGGTCACCCCGGCAGGGTGGACTTGGGGGAGCTGGGAATGTCTCACTTTTCTCCCATTGCCCTTTCTGTCGGCTGACTTGCTGCAGGCAAATAACCTGCCCTTGTCATTTTATCTGGGGGATGTTGGTCCACGGAGATCTTGCTATTTTGGGGTTGTCTGGACAGTTTCAACACTTCCGTTTTCCTCACTGCCCTCGCCCAGTCTCCCTCCAAATAATCCCGAGCCCCTTTTCCCTGCCACCCCTGTAGTGTGAGCACCACCCCCCATCCAGGAACTGCAGCAGCCTCTCCACCTGTCCCCAGCCTCAAGCTGCTCCGCCACGAAGGCCAGAGTGCCAGGTCTTGAAAGTAGATCATGTCTTTGCCCTTCGCCCTGGCTTACATCCATCCCATCAATGCTCTAGGGGAGAAGTCCAAACTCTCAGAAGGAGGATTCTAGGGCCTAGACCTTGGCCCCTGCCAGCTTCCCCAGCTGCATTCGAGGTCTTTCCCTCCCTCCCTATCAACGCTCCAGTCACGCTGGGCCCTCCTCTGACCCGCGCACGCCAGGTGCTCTCTTGGAAGGCTCTTCACGGCCTCTCTGCCTCTTCTCCCGAGGCAGTGGGCCTAGCTCAGTTGCAGCTTTCTCCAGGGACCTTTCTGATGTGCCTGCCCCCACATTCAAGATGGAGTGAAGTGGTCCCCAGTGCTGTGCACGCGTCTGCCACAGCACACCTCACCCTGCACCAAAGGCTCATCTGCCCAGAGCGCCCCACTGTGCCAGAGGGCAGGGCCTGGGCGCGGCTACCTTTCTACTCTGGGGACTGGCCCGGACCCTGTGCCTAGCAGGCCCCAGTAGAGATTTAGCCAGTGACTTAGTGTGCGCATTCGGGGGCAAACGAGGTTAATGGGTCCCTGTAAGGAGTCTTCCCTAAATACCAGGTACCACTTCCGGCTGGGCCCAGGGCAGAGGCATCAGAGGAGAAGGCTTGAAGAGGGTGGGCTGTGGTGCTTCCCGGATGCTCTCCTCATCCCTGGGGGTCCTCACTCCATTGTCCTGCCTGCTGCCGCCTCCAGGCCAAGCCCACACTCCCTGTCTCTGCCTGCTCTTGGCAGGAATAAAACCTTCAGTTTGTTCTTTATAGGTTCAGCAGAGACCAGCTAGAATTTTTCAAAAATAGCCTTCTAAGGAAGGCAAAGGAAACAACACAAAAAGCTCAGGCAAGTCAGGCCCTCCGAGGAAGGTTCCTAGTGCTTGGCATCCTGGAAGAGGCACAGACTGCTTTCCTGAACCTCAAATGATCTCCTGGTGGATGGGCCTGACTCGGCAGGCACCCAGCCCGGGTTTCCTCTCGCCTCGGTTTCCAGCCACCTGGACAGTCTCCACAGAGAGTGTGAGCTGGCCTGCTCCTACACAAACACACACGCACACACAACCCACCAAAACACCCTGCTCCATGCCAGGACACACGCCAGCGCCACTTTTCCTGCCCCCACCCCGCAGCCCCGGCAGGACCTGGCTCCTGGCCATTCCGAGAGCCCAGTGAATGGCAGATCCGGAGCTCAAAGCAGGCCCTGGGCCTTCCCCCTCAGGCCCGCAGCCCTGCCTGCCAAGCTTCCTCAGTCATTCAGGGCCGGAGCCCTCAGTTACTCATAGTCCCAGCCATTCCCAGACAGAAGCCGACTAATGAGCCAGCCTCCCCAGCTCCCTCTGCCACAGAGAGGGGCAGGCTGAGCCAGAGAGTAAGGGGCAGCCCTGATGATGCAGCCCCCGCCTCCCGGACTCTGTGCCCAGGCAGGAAGTTCTCTGAGATCGCAGGTGTCCTGCCTGCATATTTTCCACCCCACCCGCCCACTGCCACGCGCACACAGGCTGAACTCCTGGCTGTCTCCCTGTCTCCCCCAAGCCTGACCCTGGACGGTCCGCTTCTCTCTCACCTCCGCACAGCCAAAGAAAGTTGGAAGTCGTCAAAGGGCGGTTCGCTAGGAAATCAAGGCGCGTGGCAGAGACAGGGAGGAAAGACAAGAAAAAGCCCTGGCGTGGAAACAGGATGTTGACTGGGCACAAGTTCGGGCCCCAGTGGGAGGGAAGCCAAGCACGGGAAGGGCCAAGCTTGGCGGGTTCAGGTCTGCAGGCCTGCGCCCCAGGGGACAGAGGGGCACAGCCAACAGGCGGCCCCACGTGGCTTCACTCGGCCCGCCTTCCTCCCTGACACCACTGTGGCAGCAGATCCCGTCCTTCTCCCCCGACCCCACCCCACCATGAGACCCTCTGCTCGCCCCCACGCAGGCCCCATTCCCGCTGGTCTGGGGCTCTGCCGGGGTGCCCCAGCACAGTGCCGGCTAGGAAAGAGCAGTTCCAGGCCTTGCTGACTAACCCACAAGGCGGGGGGTGCCGCAGTTGGCCTAATCTGGGTTTAAACCTGGCTCTGCTGAGGCCTGAGCCTCCCATCTGTGAAGGAGTCGGCAGAGGAGGATTTTTCCCCACGGTGGGTGGCAGGCAGTCTTGGAGGAGAAAGTGTTGTAAAGCACACTGCCTGGCGCGTAGCAGATGCTCCGAGGGAGCTTCTCGTTCATTAAGTGTTGAGACGACGGTGCCGTCTCCCGCAGGGTGACTCCCTCACTTCCGAGCCTACTGACGCGACTCAGCCAGTAACAGGTGCCCCGTGCTGCTGGGCGACCCCGTCCCACCCTGGCCTCCGCACCCCATCCACGGGGTGCCTGCTTTTACTTTCGCAGACACCAGGCAGCCGGCCTACCATCAGCATGGAAGGCCTCCAGCGCCTGCCTCCCCGGCCCGCAGCCACGCCCCCAGGCCCGCAGCTACGCTCCCAGGCCAGCCATACCAGTCCAGGGGCACCAGTCCGCTGTTCCTCAGGGCCAGGAGCACCACGGAGGGTGGGGCGTCGATCGGCGCTGCCCCAAAATTGAAGTCGAGCTTCAGAGGGGTGTGGACGGAGGGAATCTGACTTGTGCTGTGTGGGGCAAAGAAAGGCTCAGAGACAAGGGTAGGAACAGGGAGGGACCTCCGGAGGAGGCTGGGTTGACACTCATCTCCCTACAGCTGGGATTAGAGACTCTGGGACTCAGGCAGGGTGGCTGAGCACACCAGAAGCCCAGACAACCCCTGCCCCTCCAGGATGGGCAAAAATTTCGGGGGAGACAGGGAGCCACTTCTTGCATAGGGCCTGGTGCTAAGAGTGCAGACAGAAAGCTCCAAGAACATCCCCAGACCCCCTCCCGGGCTCAGCTCACCTGTGCCGGGTGGGCACCTTGTAGGTGAGCTCGTAGGGGGAGGGGTCGCGCTCCAAGTAGCTGTTGAGCACATCCAGGGAGAAGAGACGCCACAGGTGCCTCCGGGCGATGCCCTCAGCGCTGCCCATGGAGCAGGCATCCCGGATGGAGAGCATGGGGTACACGGCCGTGAGGAAGACGTGACACAGCTCCTGCTTCTCCCCAACCTTGTTGTCTGGGGGGAGGGGGTGTGGGGGAGAGGAGTGGGCTCCCCACCAGCTCCGCTGGGCATGGCCCTAAGCGTCTCATACACGCTGCTGTATTTAACATGCGCTATATTTGTGTGCAAACTAATTCTTACCAACAGCTTTATTGAGTCACAATTTATATACCATAAAATTGACCCTTGAACACATACAATGCAGTGTTTTCTTGGATATTCAGAGCCGTGCTACCATCACCAATTTCTAATTTTACAATATTGTCATCGCCCCGAAAAGAAACTCAGTACCAAGTAGCTGTCAGGCCCCACTCTCCCCTCCCTTCACCCCTGTAGCATCTGATCTACTTCCTGTTTCTTCAGGTCTGCTATTTGGGATGCCCCGTATACATGGAATTACACACTGTGCCGCTTTCTGTGATTGCATTCTTTCACTTGACACAGTGTTTTCAAGATTCTTCCATGTGTTCTAACCTGTGTTAGTACCTTTTTCCTTTTTCTTGCCTGCGCACTATTATTATCCCCACTTTACAGATGTGGAAACTGAGGCACGGGAAGGTTAAATAACGTGCTAAGAGTATGTGGCTAATGAGAGCAGGAGCCAGGAGCCAGTCCCAGGCAGTCTGGCTCGGGTCCACTCTATGAGCCACTCTTCTGCCCTGGAAGGCCGGGGCAGCTGCCCGGGCAGGCTGGGGACAGCTCCGCTCTCCCGAGGAGGAGGCCGAGGCCCATGGCAGCCTAGGACTTGTCTGACTGCCCACAGTAAATCAGCACAGCTCTAAACTCCTCTCCTTGGGTCCTCCACAGCTCGGGCATCACAAGGTAGACACCCACGCAGACAGAGATGGGTGGTATGAGGCACACACACCAGTCGCCCAAAGGTGTGCCTAGCACATTTGCCCTCATTCTGCTGGCTCTGTCTGAACCCTCTTCATCTCCCCGCCCCAGGCCTGCTCACACAGCCCTTCCCCCGCTCCTCCAGGCACTGTCCCATGTCCTGTGGCCCAAGTACCTCTGTGGGAGAGGAGAGAGTAGCTGATGGTCCAGGAGTACTGGGACTGGCGGTTGGGACAGGCAGTCAGGCAGATGGTGCCCTGGGACCTGGGTGGCATGCTCCCCTCTGTGCGGTCCAGCCGAAGAGCTGCTCAGGGAGGGCCGGGGCGGGGCCAAGGGCAGAGCAGCCATCGGTGCCAGCCAGCAGGGCCGTGCTTCTTCTCCTGCCCCTCCTCCTGCCTCTTTCCAGATATCCTCCCCAGGGCCCCACAGTAGGCTCTGAGCCAGAAAACGGGGAGCAGAGTCCTTCCTCCCAAACCAAGACAGAGGGGGCCTGTCTTTGTGTCATTGGCAGCAGCTGAACACTTTGTTCCACCTACTGGCCCATGAGGTAGGTGTCACCAATAGCCCCATGTTCAGATGCGGAAGCTGAGGCCCAGTGATGCCCAATGCCATACATCTAGCAAGTAGAAGCACCAAGGTTTAATCTCTGCACTGCCACCCACAAACCACAGTCTGATTAACCAGCCTGAACGGGCGCCCATGTCCCCGGCCCCAGCCCAGCCCCAGCCCCGCCCCAGCCCAGGCCCAGTACCGAGGGCTTCGTCACTGGTGCCCTCAGGGCTGCACTGCTCCAGGAACAGGCGATAATAGAGGGTGCAGTTGCCCTCGTTCAGGACTGCCAGCAACCTGGACTGTTCGCTATTCACCACCACGTTCCCGAAGTCCAGCTCCTTCTCCTTTGCCTGAGGGCCGGAGTCAGCCAGCTGGGGTGAGGGGCTGCCCTGCAGCCCGCAGCCCTGGCTTTCTCACCCTTGGTCTTACAGAGAATCCCCAAGGAAGGGCAGGTCCAGGGGTGCAGGCCAGGGACCAGAGGGCTCCCATCCCTGCCCTCTGGGAGTCGGGTCCCCTGGGGTGCCCTGGCCTCTACTCTGGCCCCCAGCACCCCATCCCAACCCGCCAGGATTCTCCCACTCACAGAGAGGGTGCTGGTGATGCCCATGCCCACCAGCCGGATCATGTAGTGGGTGGTGGGAGGAGGCTTGGCTTTCGGGGTCTGGCCAGCTACCCAGACCCACACCCCTACTCGGAACAGGTACTTGGTCTCCTCCAGAGGGTTGAAGGTCCATGTCAGCGTCTGCGGTCACAGAGATTCTGCCTGGGCGGGGGTCTGTGGGAGCCCCCCGCCCTGCCCAGGCTCCTGCTGTCTGAGGTCCTGCTGCGGCATCTCGGGCCCCGGCAACCCTTTCTGAGAGTTCACCCGTGCACCTCCTGCGTACCTCACACACGCTGTGTACTGTGTGGTCTCCCTAAGCCTCACAGTCCTTCACCCCCGCCAGGGAAGAGGTGTTATTTTAGGGCCACATTTTCTGATGAGAAACTGGAGTCTCAGAGAGTTGGGGTAACTGGCCCAGGGTCATGTCGCTGGTGAGGGCATTTGGCATGAGCTGGGTGGGGCCTTTCAAGGCTGACTTGAGCCTGTGTGGCCTCTGGCCTTGCTGACTGCTGCCCCTGCCACGTGTTGGCGCTCCTTTGCCACCTGTTTGGCCGCCTGACTAGTCTGTAAGGTGCTAGACCAGGATGGGGGTCCGCTGGTTTGTGTCCCAGCCTGTGTCCCCGCCAGACAGCCACTGGGACCTCCAGGAGTCCCTTTGCTCACTCCTAATGAGAGCCACCATTTGGCCCAAGTCCAGCTACTCCAAACCACCTCCCAGTGACCTCGCAATGTGGGGACCTTGGACGGAGGGTGGACTCATCCCTGGGTGGTGGCATCAGAAACCCTGGCCCAAGTCCTAGCTCTGCATCTCCTGATTTTACATCTTAGTAAATGGATTTCTCTTCTAATTCTTTTTATACAACAGGAAGTGGTGAAAATGGTAACAAGCACACCTGGTCGCAGACTGGGGGAGGTAACTACAGGTTGAGTGGGAGCTGACTGTGCCACATCGCAAGCCTGGCCCCTGACGGGTGTGTGAGTAAGAGATGACAGTGGGGGTTAGGGTGGCGGGTACCCTTCCCTCTGGCCTTCAGCAGTGGGGCAGGGAACTCACGAGGTTCTCATTAGGTTGGATAAGCCCCCTGGCGGGCTGGACAGCCAGCATCTTTCGGTACTGCTGGGAGACCCGCCAATCAAACTCCAAGGGCAGCCGCGAGGGGTTGTGGAAGGTGAAGGGGCTGGTAGAGGAGCAGCCCACCCGC
This sequence comes from Tonatia bakeri, assembly GCA_004024845.1. Taxonomy (NCBI): domain Eukaryota; kingdom Metazoa; phylum Chordata; class Mammalia; order Chiroptera; family Phyllostomidae; genus Tonatia; species Tonatia bakeri. The sequence goes on along the minus strand of PVIA01002286.1, from coordinate 196,941 downwards.
GTGGGCTTGAAGAAGACGCTTTTGTCGGTGTCCATCTTCAGCTGCAGTGGCTCCTCCCGGCTCTGCATGCTCACCTCCTGGGGCCGGAGGAGGAGGGGCACCTCACCCCACAGCCCAGGATCCCCTAACTGTCCAGGAAGCCATGGGTGGGCAGTTCTCCCCCCTCGGAGAGGGCAGCAGAAGGCCCTCTGCCAGCCTGGGCAGAGGTAGCTTCTGTCAAAGGCAGAGCTGGTCAGAACTGACCCAGGAGATGGTTCTTGAAAAGAACTCAGGGACTGAAAGAAGATGCAGGGTCCATTTCATGGGACATTTATGGGCCCACCACCCCTGACCCTCTCCCTGGCCTTGCCGCACACCCCTCTCTACCACCTGCAGATATGAGTTTTGTGCTGCCCCCCTCCCTCCTGTGGGACCACTGAACCTCTTTTCTTGCCTCGGACCCCATGAGGTGACCAGGCAGGGCCCTGAGCTGTGAGAGAGCTATTCATAGATGTGGCAAGGAGGTCCTCTCCCTGCCACGCCCCTTCCTGGAGGACTAGCAGCCCCTCCTCTCCTTTAGGTGAGGTGAGCCCTAGAGGCCAACCCCAGAACATGGCTTTGAAAAGGGCCGCGCCAGACTATGGCCCACTCCCAAGGCCCCGGCCCTCTGCCCCAGCCCCTACCTTGAGATACTGGGGGCAAAAGTTGAACTGCAAGTAAAAAGTGTGCTGCTTCCAGGAGGTGCCCTTGGGGTAGGTGCAGATGAGGAAGATCTGGTGGGCTCCAGGGGCCACGAGGCCCGAGCTGGGCAGGAGGGAGATGTCTGAGCTGCTGCCAGGGGCCAGGTTGAAGGTCAGCAGCAAGGAGCCCTTATTGGTCAGCAGCAGGCTGCGGTAGGAGGGCTCACCGGAAGACACTGCGGGAAAGAGCTGGGGTGCAAGAGACGGGGGACCCAGGCTTGGATCCGCGTGCCCTCCCGTGCCTGACCCACACACTCGGGGAAGTCTGTGTGGGCTTGGGTGGGGCTGTTTCCAAGGAGATCCAAGACGCCTCCACACACCCCAGGCAATGCCCTGGGAGCAGGGAACAAGGGGAAGCCATAGCTTGGCACTGAAAAATGCTTCTGTCCTCCAGAGACCTCCAGCATTCACAGGAGCTGGCCCCAGGGAACCCAGGCCCCCACGAGCCCAGCTCTAGGTGAAGTAGGAGCTCTTTCATTTCAGGGTGTCCTCGAACCATCTTTTGGAGAACTCGCTTTCAGAGATCCTGGTCCAGAAGTTCTGGGGTAAGCAGCTCCTTCCGGATGATTCTCCCCCAAGTGGCTGAGGGGAACCCCACTCTCAGAAAGTGAAAACCCCAGCAATCCCAGTTTCCAAACACTCCTTAAGCATCTTGGGTGTGGCCAGCACCAGATAAGAGCTGGGCAGGCTACAGAACACAAGGCCCGAGGTCGCTGACCAGGGTGCCCCACCCAGCTGGGCAACAAGTGTGGTGCACAAGGCAGCGGGGGAGCAACATGGGCCCAGTAAGTGCTGGATGGCGGCAAAGGCCACGCACCACGGGAAGGAACTGGCCAAAGGAAACCCTGTGCAGTCAGGGAGGGCTTCAGGCGGGGCTGCCCTCACGCAGAAATGTAGCTGGAGGGAGGGCAGGATCACCCTCAAGCACATTTTACGAAGGTGGTGGGTTTCTTGCAATACAAGGGTAGTGAGGATGGATGAAAAGACTGGCCGCAGCACTGAAGGGGAACCAGACTGGAACCCGGCCACTTGCTCCAGCGCCTATGCTTTCAAGCCGGGTGGCCCTGCTGTTCAGAGAGGAAAGGCCCAGGGATTTTGACTACCCTGGGAGGGGCTGCCTCTGTGACCCATGCTGGGCCAGGTGGTCCCCAAGAGCAGGGGCTCTTGATGTGGTGGTCCTGCCCCAACAGGTGTTCAGTGAATAGGGCAGACGAATGAAGGAGTTGGAGCTTTTGAAGCCTGAGTATGGGAGGACGGGCAATGATTTCCGATGGAGCAGGCAGGGAGCAGCTGGCCGAGCCCTAGACTCTCCCCAATTCCAGTGCCATGGCCCAGAGAGTCCTTGACTGGCCCAGGGCCCCAGAGGCCAGCGGTAGGGAGGTTAGGACAGCCCGGGAGGGACAGTAAGAGAGGGAAGCGGGATCCGCAGGCCACTGTGGAAGCCAGGCTCCCCTGTCCCGACTCCCACTGCTGCGGGGGCCACACTCACCGTGGGGACGTCCAGGGAATACTGCGGGATGTGGCGTTCCAAGGCAGCACTACAGCTGTGGCCCTGAGCCCGGAGCGTTAGGCACCAGGAGGGGCATACGGTGCAGTCCTCCTCGATGCTACTGAAGTTCTGCAGCACCTGTAGGGGCGGGGCAGATCCACAGACAAGCTCAGAGCCCTGGGTGGGCCCTGTGCGGCTCTCCAGCTTGCCCCTGCACTGCAGGAATCCTGCATCCGCACAGGGGGCGCAGCTCCCTGGCAGAGGGTGCAGAGAAGACGTCAGGACAGCCCCTTGCCCCTGCTGTGTGCCAGGCCCCCTGCACTGGGCTCTCAGCCCCCGTCTCTAACCCTCACAGCAGCCCCAGCACAGCCTGCAGGAGTGTGCCTCCAGATGCGCTGGCCAGCAGAAAGGTGACGAGGGCCGCAGACCTAAATTTAAAGGTTCTAACAGGAGGCACAGGAGGCACACATCTGGCCCTCCACCGTGTTTTATCTGGCCCAGCACCTTTTTTCTACCTGGTGGCAGCGCCGAGCTCTCGCTTAACAGTTAAGGAGTAGTTACATTTACACAATCCTGAAATTACATTCGGCCCTTTGAAGGCAACCTCGAGGCTGATGTAGCCCCTGATGACAATGAGTTTGACACCCCTGTAATAGAGACACTAATAAAGGGAAACCCATGAAATAATTTCAATTATACATTTTATTTAACCCAATGAAACTAAAATCTTATTTCCACATATAACTGATATAAGTGATCTTCAAGACATTTTGCATTCTTTCCGTGTTAAGCCTTCAAAATCCAGAGTACCTCCTGCCCTACACAGCACATCTCAACCTGGACTGGCCGTGTTTCCAGTGCTCGGCGAACGCCTGTGCCTGGCGGCTGCTGTATCAGACAGCACAGGGCTAGGCCTGTGGCCCAGAAACCACAGGGGCTCAGCCCTGGCCCACGCAGGCATCCACAGCCTCATTCCTACAGACCTCCACAGTTTCACTGCCGAGGGGTTAGAACGGAGGCAGTTAAAGACTCAGCCCTGGAAAGCCTTTTTGGACGTTTGGGTGTGACCCCAAGTTTATAGATGACAAGACCAGGGCTCAGAGATGTTAAGGGACTTGCCCAAGGTCACCTGGCTGGAAAGGGACTCAAATTTTGACTGCACTGCTCGACTCTGCTCCTGGCACCCGGCCAGGCCTCTGGGAGAGGGCAATGGGGGGGAGGGTGTGGGCAGAGCTGAGAAGGATGGGGAAGGGCAGGACTGCCTGGAGAGCAGGGGGGAGTGACATGCGTTTGGGGCTGAGGCTGGGCTGGGGTTAGCCTGTGCTCCCAGGTTCCTGGCCAAGGGAAGCTGTGCTAGAAGCTCCTTCCCACACACACCTAATTACCTGCGCAACACCCACTTCAAGGACAGGAAGAGACGCCAGGAGCCCTGGGAGCTACTCCTCATACACCAAACGTTCCCCAAGGCCTTGACCCCAGCTGAGTTCTCCCTCTGGCAGGGATACGAGGCCACACATGAATGAGACATAATCACAGTGGCCAAGAAGCCACTCAGCCGAGGCAGGCCCTGGGCCTGGGAGAAGACAAACCAGTAAGGCCACTGTTCAGCCAAGACGACAAGGAGAAGAGCCTGGCACAGAGAGGACAGGTCCTACAGCACCCCTCTTTCACCCCCTCCCACCCCACCCCACCATTCAGCGCCAGGACAGAGAGCCCACCTTCCCTGACCTGTCTGCCTGCACACACCTTGTAGACAGCGAAGGCTTCGAGCTCTGCTGTATAGAGGCAGTTTGGGTGAGGCGGCTTGAAGTACAGGCGCATGGCCGTGGACTTGAGTGGGGGCACATCGCAGGTTTCTGGGGTCACCCAGAAGGGGCAGTCAGACCTGTGCGTCCACATCACAGTGATCTTGCCCTTGGTGTGGTTCATCAGGCACAGTGGAACCGGGTTGGGATCCTCGGGTCCGAGGCAGGCACCAAAATCCACCTCGAAAGGCTCCATGCTGACGGGTGGGGCAAAGATGGCCAAGTCTCTGGTGCCGTCGAAGAAGTACTCAGTCGTCGGGGGGATGAGGGGGTACTGCAGGGCCGGCGTGTCCTCCAGGTCCTAGTGGGGACAGATGGGTGGGTGGGGTCCAGCTGCCGTTCCTCCTGCACATCCCTCATCCACATGTTTCTTTCCAGAAAAAGCCATAAGAGCCCCACACATGGGTCACCCCCACCGTGCTCTGGGGTCACAGGGCTGCCTGAGAACTGCTAGGGGAGGGAAGCCTCACCCCCGGGGCCCAGGGGGAACCTCGAACCTCCGTGGGAATCATGAGGGCCCCATTCTTATCCTGCACCAGCTTCTTCTCACTCAGCATGAGGCCCAGGATATCAGGTGGGTAGAGTGTCAGGCCCCGCACCAGGTGTGTGCGGTACCAAGCGATGTGCTGAGGCCTCAGGATGGCCGGCTTGGTGCTGTCCGAGTGGCAGGTCCCAATCAGGTCCACAAACAGTGGGTCCTGCGACATTTGTCCACGTGAACAAGGCTAGAGTTCAGTCCCCGCTCACCACCTTGGCCAGACACCAGGTGGTCAGGGCACAGTCTGAGTGGGCTTGCCCAAGGGCTGGGGCAGGGTGCTCACTACATGGCCCTCAGCTCTGCATGTGCTGTGTGGAGTGAGGCCCAGTCACCCCTCTCTCTGGCAACAACAGCAAAGTCCCTGGCCTGGAGCAGCAGGGCAAAGTGGTACCCTCACCTGGCTCAGAGTAAACTTCATGTGCCTCTGGCCGTGCTGTGACTCCAAAAGCCAAGCTGGCACCCTGGAGCAGGTGATCCAGGCAGACAGCCCCAGAAGTTCCAGGACATGGAGGTGAGAGCGCCAAGCATGGTCTTTATCCCTGGGCCTCAGTCTGGCCCCTCCCCTCCCAGGGAAGCCCCACCTTGGCCACAGCCTCACCACTCACCTGGTGGTGGATGAGACAGGCCACCCGCCGGAAGTAGATGGTGGGGTGAGTGGGCTGGAAGGCACAGAGCAGGGTCAGGTGGTCCCTGCCCACCAGGGTCCCGAAGCTAGGTCTGATGCTGAAGGCACTCTCCTGGCAGTCGATGGCAAACTGGAAGTGGGCCACGCAGTCCGATTTGTTCTCAATCCGCAGGGACTGCTCTAAGTGCTCTCCAAGGTTGACCCAGCCGAAATTGACGCAGTAGTGCTTCAGGGACACTTCAGGACCTGGGCACGGGAGATCGGGTCCCTGAGAGCAGGTCCAGCCACCTGGGCGGGGCTGGAGTGTCAGCCTCCCCAAGGGTGTCTCAGAAGGGACCCCACTGATGGAACAGGGTGCTTCCTAGAGACAGAAGACAGGGCTGGGAAGGCTGGGTGCCCCAGTAGCTTGAGCAGACCTCCAGGTCACCAAGGGGCAGGCACAGGATCTCTGGGTGTGCTCACTGAGCCCACCAGGGGGCAGCAGACACCAAGGAGGCTGAAGGGCTGGGAGCGTTTCCCAGTCTTCAGCGAGGGCCGTTCCTGTGTTCCTGTCCCAGGAGGAGCGCAGCGTCCTGGGGCTGTCAGTACCTTCACAGAAACCAACGACTTTGAGCACGGTTTGGGAGGCACAGCCAGAGGGCATAACGGACAAGTAGTCCATCGTTCTGACGTCCAAGGTCTTGGGATGGAAAAACACAGACACGCATCTTTTCTCTCCTGGGGGCACGATGCCACAAGCCGTGGGGCATGAGAAGGCCTGGTCTTTGGTCAGTGTGTCCGGGGCCACTTCAATCCTGAAGGGGGCACTCACCTGTGGGGTCACGTGTGGACAGGAGGGGTCAGGTCTCAGGGTGGGGCAGTCTGTCATCACCAAGGGGCCCAGCCAAGGGGTGAGGGCAGCTGGCGTCTAGCCTGTGCCTCACTCGTCAGTACAGGCCACGAGCAATGCTGCCCGCATGGGGAGCAAGGAAGGGGCTAAGCCGTGGGCCCTGTACCAGGGCCGTGGGGCCGACCAGAAGGGTACCTTCCCCCCACCAAAGGGACCAGAAAGGCTCGCTGTGGTTCTGGGGTCTGGATGGCCCTGGGGCTGCTCTTGGGACTGGTCTAGAGAATCGGAAATACCCTAGCCCAGTCACCCCCTGCCCCCGCTGAGAGGAGAGGGGGACATGTGTTGACACATATGTGTCTGAGTGACAGGCATGAGTTATGTGAGGCTTGGCGCCAGAGGTGTGGAGAGAAAGGGGGACCTTCTGTGCCGGGGTGGGATTCAGGAACACCCGTGGTGCGGTCCCGTGTCCCGCCCCCCAGCCTCCGCATTGGCAGGCTGCATACCACCGATGGGTTGTACAGTCTGATGTGCCTCTCGGCGATGCAGCCCACAGCCACCGTGCCAAAGTGCAGCACTCTCTGGAAGCCCTCGACATCCTGGTCCTCGGGTCGCTTATGCTTTATGCTCACCAGCAGCTGGGCACATTTGCCTGTGGTGGAGAGGGCAGGAGGGGCTCTTGGGGAAAAACCCACCAGGGCCTCTAGAGGCCCAGCTGCACAGCCTTCAAAGATGGTAGGCATCCCCAGGGAAACACCGGCCTACGACACCCAGGGAGGCAAAGCAAAGGCAGAGTTGCAGGGCGGGCGGGGGAGGCAGGAAGCTGGTGGAAGTCCCATGGGGGAAGGCCAGGGCAGAAGGTGGGGTAGGGGGTACACTGAGCCTTTAAGAGCCAGGAAGGTGCAGCAGGTGGGCTCAGGGACAGGTGAGAGCTGAGCCTCACCTGTAGCCTGCAGCTGGATGCTGCTCTTCTGCTTGCTGCCCTCCCCATACCAGCACGTGGCCTGGACTTCGTAGATGACAGCCATAAGGGGCTGAAAGGTCACCTTGACCCGGCAAACCTGACCTGGCTCCAGCAGCCCCGCCGTGGGCAGCATCTGGAACGGGTTGGAGAACTCCCAGGTGAAGAAGGTGGGCAGGTCCCTGGAGGGTGGAGAAAGTCAGAGCGCCTGGGCTCATGCTGATCACTGCCCTGCTCTACAAAAGCGGAGAGGCTGGGTCTGGCTGCCCTCTTTACTCCCCCTCCCCCTTTCCCTGCCAGAAACGGGGTCTCTCTTCTCCCAGGGCCCCCATCCAGTTCTTGCTCCTTCCATCTCTGCACTCCAGCCACTCCCCTCACCCTATGTTGTCCAGGCAGAACCAGGCCTCCACCATGTCCCCCACGGCGCACATGGGCAGCTGCAGGTACGGTGGGCAGATCAGATGGTGGCGCGGCAGGGTGGCCCTCAGGTCCACACAGAACATTCCCTCCGCTTTCTCAAACCACAGCTGGTCCACGTACTCCTTCTGCATCATGGGGTGGGCAGCAGAGGCAGACCCTGATTGGTGGTCCCTGGGTGGAACTCAGGGACTGCACCGCCCGCCCCAGCCCTCGGCCATGCCCCCAACGCGGCCACTGAGGGGAGGGCCCAGCTGGGGCCCTCTATCTCAGTCCCCCAGGGCTGGTAATCTGTGCTCTACCACTGTCTTGGTCTCAGAGACAGGGGGTCTCTTCTGTGGGAAACAAAGTAGGTAGGGGAAACGTTTTGAGAGCGGGAAGAGACCAAGGACCCCAGGGCTTTCTGACGACCAGTGAGTGGCACAGCTAACATCCAACCTCAAACCCTGTCTGTCTAATGAGTGCAGGGTCTGAGCCTCTCCAGCACTTCCCAAGCTGGACTTGGCCACAGTTGGTGGGGTATGTGCATGGTGGGGGCAGGGCTCCTTGTGGCTCTGTCAGTTCCAAGGTCACTGTGCATGTGTCCCTCACTGCCCTCTGCTCATCACGGTGGCCATACCTCCTCCAGAGGCCGGAAGATGATGGGGAGTGTGAGGGTTATGCCTGGGCTCAGGAGGATGGGCTGAGGGATGACCGTGAAGAAGAACTTGGTCTTGGGGGGCCTGCAAGAAAGAACCAGAAGACGAGCACGTCAGGGTCAGGGCTTAGAAACTAGACGGGGCAGAGAGCGCAGGGAAGACCCTGGAAAGCTGAGGGGCTCGAGTCCTTGGGACCATAAAGGATGAAACCAACCAAAAAGAGACAGGAGCAAGGGGCGGCACCTGTATCTCTGATGCCCACAGTGGTCATGGGGACAGGGATGGGAGTGCTGCCCTGATTTAACCAAATCCTTGGGGGAAACTAAGGCGGGAGCAGCAGTACCAGGGATGCCTTTCCAAACAGATGCCTTGATAGAGCAATACAGTTCCAGGGGATCCCAGCTGTAGATACCGCAGCTGGTAAGAATATTAATAAGATGACACTGTCAACAACTCCACACTAACAAATGTTGAAGTTTAGAATGTGTTTGCATTTGTAGGCAAGCGTAACTTAACAAAACTGACTCAAGAATTATACAATGAACTTTTTGGTCGCCCTCACTAAAATCATCAAAGAAGTTGTATAAACAGTCAAAATCTTCCCATAAAGAAAATACGGGCCCTGCCTGGTGTGGCTCAGTGGATTGAGTGCCGGCCTGTGAAACAAAAGGTCGCGGGTTCAATTCCCAGTCAGGGCACATGCCTGGGTTGCAGGCCAGGTCCCAGCAGTGAGTACATGAGATGCAACTGACTGTTGTGTCTCTCACATCTCCAAGTTTCTCTCCCTCCCTTCCCCGCTCTCTCCAAAAATAAATAAAGTCTTTTTTTTTTTTTTGAAAAAGAAAATATTAGGCTGGATGGCTTCACAGCAAGTCAAACTCAGCATTTGGTAAAAAATAATTCCAGCCTTATCTTCCTGATCATAGAAGACAAGAAAACACTCCCCTACATATTCTATGAACCTATCACAACCTGACCAAGGCAGGAGAAGAATGAAAATTACAGACCAATGTCACCCACGGACAAAATGTTAGCAACAAAATATTAGACCTTAGCGATGTACAGAACATGCAATCCTGACCACACTGGGCTCATTCTAGGGATACACAGTTGGTTTAACATAGAAAATCAATGTACTCTACCATATTAACAAATCAATAGAAAAAAATAAAATAATTATTTTAAAAAAATTACATAAATCCACATATGATTACAAGAAAAATCCTCAGCAACCTAGGAATAGAAGGGAACTTCCTTAACCTAGTCAAGTCCAGGGAAAAAGTCTGCAGAAACGCCCAAATCAGCGTGAAACAACAGGATCTTTCACTTTGAGATCATGGACATGCCGCCTTCTCTGGCCACTTCTGTTCAGTGCTTCCCTGTCCGGTAGTGCAGCGGGGAATGCCAAGGACAGAATATGTATAGGGACTGGAAAGGAAGGAAAGAGGTGTCACTTCCATATAAAATGTGAATGTGTCCATGGACAAAAAGAATTGACAAATAAATTATTAGAATTAACTCGAGGATACCAAAGTTGCTAGATGCCACAAGGTTATGCACAAAACATTCCTATTTTTTAAAACAACTTTCTGAAATAGTGGGAACAAGCAGAAAATGAAACAACTTCCAAAGGTATCACATACAACGTCATCAAAACTACAAAAGGCTCAGGAATAAACCAGCTAACGATCCGTGAGATGTCTACGGAGAAAGTGTCGGGCTGTCTCGAGAGAATGGAAGAGGACTAACCGAATGTAAAGACACACCATGTTCATGATTGAAGGACTCCATGTGTAATGCCACTTCTGCCCTAACTGATCTATGGGTCCAATTAAATCCCAGTCAGAATCTCAAAAGGTTTTTTTCCATGTAGCTGTGATAAGCTGATTTGAAAATGTATGTGAAAGTTCAAAAGGCCACAAACAGCCAAGACAACCTTGAATGAGAAGCTGCAGGACCAATACTACCAGATATCAAGGCATAATCAATTCAGGACGATACTGGCCCAGGGAGAGACAAGCAGACCAAGGCAACAAAACAGACAGCTCAGAAATGGACTCATTCTTCATATATGGACATTTGACATGCATCAGTGGTGGGGGGATCGTGAGGGAAAGTTTGAACCTTTCAACAAATGGATCCTGACTTCAAACCATTAAAGAAACCAATCCCACAAAGATAGAAGACAACTCTAAAAGGAAAACCCAGAAGGCCCTTAGAGGTTGGCTACAGGGAATACCTTCCTGACCTACATGGGGCACAGAAGGGCTTCTTAAAGAAAACACAAAAAAGCATCCAGAGCATCAACCACAAAAGAAAAAGACTGATACATTTGATTTGTTTGAACTTAAGAACTTCTGCTCTTCAAAAGGCATGACAGAGAGGAAAGGACCAGCCACAAGGTGGGAGAAGATATTCACAACATGTAACTGACAAAGGCTTATTATCCATGATGGAAACTACTCTTTGGAAAAAAACCACCACCAGAAAAATGGGCGCAGACTTAACTGGGAATTTCACCAATGGGATGGTCAATAACATAGGAAAAGACACTCAACTGCATTAGGAATCAGGGAAATGCAAGTTTAAAACTGCAACAAATTATCATTATTAGCCAAAAAAAAAGTCTTCCTGACAATAGCAATTGTTGATAAAAATGTACAGGAATGACTTCTGGCCAAGATGGAGGTGTAGGTGGACACACTGTGCCTCCTCACACAACCAAAGCAGACCAAGGACAAAATAAGGACAACAATAATTTAGAAACAAAATAACAACCAGAACTGACAGAAAATTGAACTGTATGGAAGTATGACAACCAAGGAGTTAGAATAAACACATTCATCCAGACCCGTAGGCAGGGCAGAGTCAGATGGCCAGGCAGAGAGGGGTTGAGGCACGGGGAGCGGTGGCACTGGGCACACAAGACGGCAGCGGGCAGACCTGGGTGTGCAGGAGGTGGCTGGCAGACCCTGGGCACGGGGTGGCAACGGGCAGACCCAGCAAGGCAGTGATTGTGAAGTGGGGCACTGGGCGCCAGGTGGCTGGCTGACCCGGTGGTCCCACATTCATGCGCAGATAAACCAGGCGAAACTGGGAAGTGAGACAGACTGTGCAGCCCAGGGTCCCAGTGCCGGGAAACAAGGCCTCAGATTACAGATTGAAAACACCTGTGGGAGTTGAGGCGCAGGGAGACACTCCCAGCCTTGCGGGAGAGTTCGTTGGAGAGACTCACAGGGTCCTGGAACATGCACAGGCACCACTCCCCCGCCCCCCGCCACTGGAATCAGCACCAGAAAGGCCCAGTTTGCTTGGGGGAAGTGGCAGAAGGGACTGAAATCTGAGAGAGAGCGCAGAGTAGGCTCCATTGTTCCCTCTCAGACCCCGCCCCCACATACAGCATCACAACCCAGCGACTGGGTTGCAGCCCCCCCAACACCTAAGGCTCTGCCCCTCATATGAAACAGGCACGACAACACCAGAAAAAAAAAAGGGGGGGCCCAAACGGAAGAACAGATCAAAACTCCAGAACAAATACAACTAAGAGACAAAGAGATACCTAACCTATCAGATGCACAGTTCAAAACCCTGGTGATCAGGATGCTCACAGAATTGGCTGAATGTGGTCACAAATTAGATGAAAAAAATGAAGGCTACACTAAGTGAAATGAAGGAAAATGCACAGTGAACCAATAGTGATGGAAAGAAAGCTGGGTCTCACATCAATGGAGTGGACCGGAAGAAAGAAAGAAACAACCAAACAGGAAAGAATGAAGAAATAAGAATTCAAAAAAATGAGGAGAGGCTTAGGAACCTCCGGGACATCTTTAAACATTCCAATATCCGAATTATAGGGGTACCAGAAGGAGAAGAGGAAGAGCAACAAGTGGAAAACAAACTTATTTTAACAAATAATAAAGGAAAACTTCCCCAATCTGGCAAAGGAAATGGACTTCCAGGAAATCCAGGAAGCTCAGAGAGTCCTGAAGAAGTTCAACCCAAGGAGGAACACACCAAGGCACATTGCAATTACATTGGCCAAGGTAAAAATGAAGGAGAGAATCCTAGAAGCAGCAAGAGATAAGGGGACAGTAACCTACAAAGGAGTTCCCATCAGACTGTCAGCTGATTTCTCAAAAGAGACCTTACAGGCAAGAAGGGGCTGGAAAGAAGTATTCCAAGTCATGAAAGGCAAGGACCTACACCCCAGATTGCTCTATCCAGCAGTTTTCATTTAGAATGGAAGGGCAGATAAAGTGCTTCTCAGATAAGGTCAAGTTAAAGGAGTTCATCATCACCAAGCCCTTATTATATGAAATGTTAAAGGGACTAATCTAAGAAAAAGAAGATAAAAAACATGTATAGTAATATGACAGCAAACTCACAATTATTAACAACCACACCTAAAACTAAAACAAAAAGAAACTAAGCAAACAACTAGAACAGGAACAGACCCACAGAAATGGAGATCACATGGAGGGTTATCAACAGGGGAGTAGGAGGAGGAGAGAGGGGTAAAAGGTACAGAGAATAAGTAGCATAGATGGTAGGTATAAAATAGGAGGAGAGCAAGAATAGTATGGGAAATGTAGAAGCTAAAGAACTTATGACACATGAACATGAACTAAAGTGGGGGAATGTGGGTGGGAGAGGGTGTGCAGGGTGGAGGGGAATGAAGGGGGGATGGGACAACTGTAATAGTATAATCAATAAAACATATTAAAAAATAAAAAATGTACAGGATTGAGAACTCTCATAGGTGGCTGGTGGGAATATAAACGATACAAGTAGTTTGGAAAATACTTTGGCTTTGTGTACAAAAAGCAAATGTACATGTTCTAAGTCATAGCAATTCTTATGTACCTACCCTAGAGGAACTGTGTACTTGTGCAACCAGAATTGTATACACAAATAATGATAACAGTCTCAAACTGGAAATCCAAATGTCCCTCAACAGAAGAATGGACAAATACATTGTAATACTGTACAAACATGCACTGGAATATTATATGGCACTGAAAATGATGAATTATAGCTTCACATGGATGGGTCTTATGAAAATAACCGAGAATAAAAGTGTTAAAAAAGTATACCGTGTTAGCCCTGGTTGGTGTGGCTCAATGGACTGAGTGCCAGCCTGCAAACCAAAGGGTTGCTGGTTCGATTCCCAGTCAGGGTACATGCCTGGGTTGCTGCCCAGGTCCCCAGTAGGGGGCACTGGAGAGGCAACCACACATTGATGTTTCTCTCCCTCTCTTCCCCTTTCTAAAAATAAATAAATAAAATCTTTATAAAAAAGTATACCATGTTATTCCATTTGTATCAAGGTCATAAAAAGGTAAAATTAAACTGTAATACTTTGGGATGCAAACATAGGTGGTAAATCCATTTGAGAAAAGCAAGGAAATCATTATCATGAAAATCAGGATAATGGTTACCTTTATGGGTAGGGAAGAGACAGGTAATGGGAGAAGAGCTTTGCACACTGTTATTCCGTTATTTGATCTGGTCACATGGGTTCCACTTTTGGTAATTCTTCAAACCACACATGTTTTATACACTCTTCTGAATTTATGACATTTTTAAAGTTTTTTTTTAGTGTCTGCTTGAGAGCTCAGGGGCTGGGTCTCTGATCCCTCATACTCATACCTGTACTTCATCTTCTGGATTTTGAAGGATAGATTTTTCAGAGCCAGGTTCTTGGTGACCTCCTTCCCTAGCTCCCAGCCTTTCCACAGCAGCTCCTCAGCCACCTCAATACCCCAGATGACCCTCTTCTTCATTTTGTCCTGCTTCTTTGAGAAGCACATCTGAGGATACATGGAGCTGGTTGGCTGTTCAGTTGGCAGAGAGAAAGAAGGACGGATGATTGGGGTAGGATTCAAAGACCCAGAGTACAGGCAAAGATCTCTCCAGCCCCAGAGAGTACTGCACTACACCTCAGCCCTGGGGGACGGTCTGGGGAGAGAAGGTGAGGGGCAGGCAGGCCCTGGAGTCAGATCCTGCCTCCTCCAAGGCCACTGAAATGGTTTTCCACCTAGAATCCTGGCGACCCTGCCCCTAAAGCCTTCCCCAGGCCACCCAATCTGGCCATTCAGTCTGGCACACATAGTAGTCTTCGCTGGCCTAGTCTGTGTCTCAGTGCCCCCTTAGATATCGCTCCTCTCAGATGCTGCCTTCTCCTCTTCCTCCCCACCCACCCTCCCCTACAGAAGCCTCTTGGAGCTGGAGATGTCTACCCCAGGCACTTTCCCAGACCACGAGAATATGCCACCATTCCCTCTCCTCCTTCATGTGGCTGATAGAGCAGAGGAAGGAATCAATTTGCCTGCAACCAACCCCCACCCCACGCCCTGACTTTGGGGCCACTCCAAGCAGCACTCCCGATAATGCTACAGCAGCCATGTGCCAACGCTTCCCATCTATAATGGAAAATCCCTTCATGGGCTGATCCCTAATGTCGACCTATTTGAGGGGGGAAGGGAATGGAAAACCCCCAGGGATGCAAGGTGGAAGGAGGATGAACCAGGTGCCTCTTCCTGCCGCAGTCATTGGTATGAAGGCTCAACCCATTGCTCTTTTATTTTATCTTTGACCAAAGATTACTTTTATATTGTTACATAGCATAAGAATATATTCATCTGTTCAACAAATATTTGTTGACTACCTATTAGGAGCCAGACACAGGGCAAGGTGGCAGGACTACAATAGTGAACCAGACAGACAAATCCCTCCTCTCCTCGAGGTTACACTCTCGGCGTCAATATTTACAGAGTGTCAGATGCCAGTATAGCATTTTCTCTCCCACTTCGCCCATGGAGAAAGGTGATATGGGTAATTTATTATAAGTACCAGCTGGTGCACCGGTCAAGTCCAACCAGGAACAGAAGCCACTTTGGGTATTTAATGCACAACCAGGGGATGGTGAAGTACCGTATTTTTCAGACAATAAGATGCACTTCTCCTGCCTACCCCTGCCCCAAATTTGGGAGGAATAATGGTTGTTAATGCTGTTGTTGAGTCCCGTTTACATTTACATTGGTGAAACATTATGTTATTTATGTTATTACATATTTTACTACAATCTTTGCTTCAAATTTTTTTTCCTATTTTCTCCTCTAAAACCTAGGTGCGTCTTATGGCCAGAAAAATACAGTAACCCTGAAGTTAGCAACATCAAGAAGCTGCAACCACACCTACGTTAAAGGAGGGAGTGGGGTTCTCAGAGCCCAGAGGCCTGTCTGGTTGGGACTGGAGTCACAGGAAGATGCAACCCCTACTGGAGACACGGTCAAAATCAGAGAGGAAGGGAAGTACCCTGGCTTCTCCCCTCCTTCCACCTTCCATCTCCTGCCAGCGCACAGCAGAGCAGGGAAGGGCAGTGAGTGAATCTTAGGACGAGCAGGCCCAGAATGTCACAGAGGGAGGGGTGGGATGATCCCCGATTCACAAGGAGGCAAGTGCAACCACCATCACATCTAAGGAGATGCAAGAATCCACAAACAGACACTCGTGGCACCAAATGTAAAGCCTTGCCCCACAGTCACACCCTTAGACCACTGCCCCCCACCCCACTCCTGCGCCATCACATGGAGAGAACCCTAAGAGCTGCAAAAGGGTAATCGGCATCCATGTATTAGTCAAACCCAGAGTCCTAGGGGTCATGACAAGGAGAGCCTTCTGAGAGCAAAGAGAACTCCTGGCCACTCAACCAGCCTCCCGCTCACATCGGCCTAGAGGGCACCCCCACTCCGGTCACTCACTGCTACCACCACTCCAGCCAGCGTGGTGCCCATCTGTGCAGGATCTAGTGCTGAGGTTCAGACGGGAGAGTCAAGCCCTTTCATACTCCTCCCCACTCCGTGCTGCTGCTCCTCCCCTGGCCCTGGCCCTGCTGCGCCCTGGCCCACCTGCCCTGGGCGCACACTCACTCGGGCACTGGTGCTGCTGCAGTTGTAGGCACTCATGGCGGCACTGCTACCAGTCATGGTGGGGACAGCCACTGTGTTAGCACTCAGGCATGACCCAGAGGTCATGACTTAGTTCCTGCTGTCCCTCGTGCTGGTGAAGCGGCTTGGGGCTGCCTGGATGACCCGTGGGATGCCCGGAACGGGAGTCTACGGGGAGCACTCAGGCTAAGCCAGGAGTTCCTGCCAGAGGAGAGACAAGACGGACATGAACAAGAGAGGCCGATGGAGCAGACTTGTTGTCACGGAGGAGTGCCTGCGTCCCGGCTCTGGCAACAGATGTGAGGAATGAGCCTGGGCAAGAGAGGCAAACAAGGCCCCTACCTGCAGTTAGGAAGCGAACGTTCAAACAGAATCAAAGAAATGCAGGCTGGGGAGACAAGGAAGAGGGTCCCATTACTTCTCTGCTACTGGACAGCTTGGTAGTTCTGACCTGATCTTTACTGCCTGTGACTTCAGGGGTTGTAGAGACAGCCCTGACTCAGGGCTCTGAAAAAGTCTCCAGACGACACGTGAAACATCCCAGTGTGTGCCAGCAAGAGAGGAGAGAGGATGGGGTAGAAAGCTGGCCCAGGCCAGGGCTCAGGGCTTAGGAGCGCGAGCCCTGGTCATGGAGCAAAGGGAGCTGGGTTCCAGCATCTGCTCAGATTCAGTTAAGGTGGGCAAGTTTCTCCAAATCCCTGAGCCTCAGTCTGCTCACCTGCAAAGTGAGGGTTATGCTATCTCACAAAGTCGATGTGAATCTCAAATGAAATTAGGGATTTGAAAAAGCCGTTGCTAAACTTATGTTACTATCATTAACAACCATAACCTCCACAGTAGCCTGCACTATTTTTCCAAAAAGACACATGTGCGATCCTTGTGAACACAATGGGCAAGGAGGGGGTGTTTTTAAACCCACATTTCTAATCTCCAGGACTTTAAAAAAATATATTATCAGCTTCCAAATTTCCTAACTTCCGATCTAAAAAATGCCTGACATGACTAGTGGAAAAAGTGGCAGGTCGTCGTGTAGAGTTAAGGGAGGAAGAAATAGGAAAAATGAAGGGACAAGATTTACTTAGAGCTGTTCCTCCTTTCTCTTCGGGATCCCGAGTCTGATTGGTCTCACCCGAGTCTCAGTCCCACGGGATTCTATGAAGGACACGGAGGGGACCCCTGGCCACTTCCCGGAGTAGGTGGTCTCCCGGGGCAGATATCTTTTCTGTCCACTGGCGCCTCTCCCAGGGTCCCTGGGTCCCTGTCATCAACGCTCAAAACTCACACCACCGCCATATTGTCGTTTCCATAGATACGGGACGCACAGGACGCGGCGTCTCCTGGTGTCCCGGGGCAACGACGGCAGCCCGAATGGGTCATGTTTCATAGAAGGAGAAAAAGCCGCCAAACTTGAATCCCTCCTCACAGTTTAAAAATTTCTCACTTTTCCTGCAAACAGTGACTGGGCTTCTACCAGTTGCAACATGGGATATGTATAGCCCCTTAGTTGTGACGTCCCCACAATCGTGACTTTGTTTGACCAAATTCATGGGAGGCTATTCCAGGGACTCGTCACCTGAGTGGGAAATGTTCCTGTTCTTTCCCGACACCGGTTGAGAACAGAAGGTCAGAATCTCAAGAGAACCTTCATTCTGTGATTGCAATAGTTAATTAAATGTTAAAGCCCTTGGTATGTCTTATTTGCACCTTGCTTTGCAAATGGTTTCTTTTTGTTGTTGGAGAAAATGTGTCCTTATTTCCTGGTGAGCACAAACCGAACTCTTTTGAGGGGATCTGAAGGTTAATGCATAAAGAAGGCATTGCTATACATTCCCTGGGTTTGGGGAAGCCCTTTGCTTATTAATCTGGATGGAGGATCTCATTTGGTGAAGACTCCTTTGGTGGGTAAAGGCAAAAATCTCAAAGCTCATTTACAGAGAATAAAAGTATTTCACTACACCGGACAGTGATGGGGTTGATGTTAAGGAGAGAAAACGTTGTGAGTCTAGAGTTAAACTCAGAAACTAAATTATCATTTTGGAAAAGATGGGGTTTACCTGTGAGAGGTAAAATATAGCCTTTGATGACAAAGTGGCCTGCGTTGCACTGGAGATCACACTGCCAGAGGCTGCTGGACTGGAGGGAAGGGGCAGCCAGGGGCCCCACTAAGTTATCATAACACAATCAGGTTTCGGGTTTTCTTGGGATCAAGGAATGTGGAACTCAGTGAGCTTTGCGCTGGTTTTAATGTTATTCTCAGAAGCGGAGACCTGACATTTAGACATAGTGACTTCTACGCTGTGTGTAGTTTCTACAGTGAAACTTTGTGTTTTCCCCTCAGCTCTTTTGAAATGATTGGTGTGATCCAGCTGGACCTATGCGACCTGTTTCTCCATTTTTAGGTCAAAAAGAAATAGGGAGCAGTGACTCTGGGGGCAAGGCTTGGTGGTGGCCTCAGGAATCCCAGTGACAAAACCACATGGAGGAGGAAAAGTTCACGCAAGAAGTAACGTGACCTTGTGTCTCTCCAGAGAGCCGCCCAACCTTGGGGGATTCTGGACTTGGGACAGTGAGAAATTCTCAGCAGTGTCGACATAAGAAACATCCAAACCTGTGAGAATTTGTGTGAGTTTGTCTGAGCCAAACTGCCAGGAAGCAAAACGTCACCGGACTGAGAAAATGCTCTGGAGAATGGCAGTTTTGCAGCTTGTTTTATATGTTAGAATCAAAGGAGGAGGTGTAAGGAGATTACATGAAATCCTTCATTACATGAAAGGGGAGGGAGAAAGCAAAGTAGAGGAATCTCTGGGACCGGACACAAAGTAAACCAGAGAGTCACATACTTCTTCTACATTGGTGGGTACAGGACAGTAAATAATTAGCATTCACAGCACATGGAGTTGGCATGTAGGGAACAAGATAGTAATGAGGGGCTCTGTGGTCTTATGCTCTAATGTGGAGGTTGTGCCTGCAGGGCCTGGAAAAGATTATTCTGATGTTTCAAAGGCATATCTTAGATGCAAAAAGAGGCTTGAACTGGGCTTTGCCCCAAGAGGTGAACAGTGTGGAAAGGAGTGGGGCAAGGCACTGAGCCCAAGGAAGGGAGAGGAAAACAGGTTTGCTTCAGAAGTCCCCTTTTCAGAAGCCCAGAACTCATGGGAGAATATGGGTGCTGAGTCCTAGTGACTACATTCTTTATGGACCCAAGAAAGACAATGGGGAGTGGTGCTGTTTGGTTCAAGGTTATGAACAGGGCAAGTGATGATGCAGGAACTTCATGAGGACCAGGATGCAGGAGAAAGGGAGGAAGGAGGATGGAGGAGACGGACTCCAATTCTTGTGGTTGGAAACTGGGCATGGGGTAATAAAGATAAAGCACACTCAGTGATTTGGACTTCAGCACACACAGAAGTATCCTACATAAGCTTTCCCTCCACACATCCACACCACTTACCGTTCCCTACCTTCGCCTCCTGCCACCATGGAATAGAGAAGACTGTGGCTGGGAAATCAGGCAGACCTGAGATTAATCTTGACTCTGCCTCTTACTGACTGTGTGACCTTGGACAAGTCACAGGACCTCTCTGAACCTCACTTTCCTCACCTCTTACCTGGGGATAATTATTGGAAGGCTGGTGTAGGAACCAAGTAATCAGGCATGTGCAAAGTACTTGACACCTTGTAGACAAAAAAGTCAGACACACACACTCTCACAAAGGTCACTCACTAAATGGGATGTCCCTATGAATAAACCACTCATCCTGTATACCCTCCCTTCCGACTGCCTCCCAGCCTCTCTGTTGCACACTGGAGAGGGGAGAAGTTTCTTTATTCTCTACATCCTCCTCTAGTTTCTCCAGGAAGGAGGCTGCCTCGCTGCTGCAGGGCGGAGAAAGACAAAAGAAGATGTCAGAGTAACCTGTAGTCCAGATGGCAAGTCAATCCAGCTCCTACCTCCCTTCCTCTGCTACTCTGACTCCATTTGGAGTGCTGGTTCTGAAACAGGTCTGCATCCAAGGTGTAACTAATTTATAGGAATGAGATGAGGAGGGGCATCCTCCCACAGAATCTCCTGATCTCTGAAATTAGTGGAACAAGTTTTTCAAACCCAGTCTGAGGTGTGCAGAGTGAGAGAGGGCTGCAGCCAAGAGAGCCACTGGGTGGTGCAGAGCTGGATCAAGGAGGTGTGGAGTCCTCCTTGCATTACAGTGTCATGTTCCCCCGGAGCAGCGGGGTGGACAGGGGGTGCATGAAGAGATTGATGGCACCTCCAGCCTGAAACAGCTGTCATGGCACAAAACTAGCAGGGATTTGGGGGTAGACTGCCATATGGCAAGATAATTCAAAGAGGAGCGATGCATTCTGCTGGGGACCCCTATAGGGTTTTCTGGCTCTACTGTGCCAACCCCCCCCCACCAATAAATTTCTCCCTCTATTCATAGTCCCCACTAAAAGATACACAGGCACACAGGCGCACAGGCCAATAGTAGGGAGAGAAAAGGAAAAAGACGTGAGGTTTGATCCCAGAAGACCTGAGTTCAGGTCCTGATTCTAGCATTTAATAGCTGAGCAATTTCAAGCCAATTGTTGAACATTCCAGAACCTCATTTTCCTCATCTGTAAAATGGGGACAAACAGGGCTAATATTCAAAATACTTAACAACTGGTAAGGTATAATCAGGACCTATGAGAACAGGACTTAGAGTCAGAACAGGGCTCTGGAAGCCCACGTTGTCCCAGGCCTTAACCCTTTAGTTGTTGGGTCATGGGGGAGCCTGGGAGTGCAGGGACGGGGCTGGGAGAGCAGCCACAGCAGTGGAGGACTCAGCCAGTGGCTGTTTGCCAACTAGTAACAAGGCATCTCGAGATTCCAATACTCAGTATAGCTATACTGAATAGTGTTAGTTGTGAGCCAGACCTAAGGACGAATCCTACCTCACTGGCTGCTGTAGATTCGGTTATGTATTTCAAGCCCAAACTTGAAGTCTTTCCCCCTCTATCTCCTCCACATTGGTGGAGAACCTATCACCATGTCTTGGGGCTCTTTCCTTCTATTCGGAGCAGTGCTCCTCTGTGTAAGCTCTCCCAGCTGTCTTCCCTCCACCATCTCCGGCTGGCCCTCTAGCTCCAAGCCTCTCTTGCCAGCACCATGGACAGCTCCCGCGGACGCGCCCATCCTAGGCCATCTACTTCTCCAGCCTTCTCTCTCTTCTTTCCCCACCTGGAAACCCTGAGGTGTGAACTGAATGTGGGACATCCCTGAGAAAACAGTACAGTGGAGTGATTAAGAACAAGCTCTAGAGTAAAGCAGCCTGGATTTGACCCCCAACCACACCAGCTTTCAGCTGTATGATCTTGTTCCTTCACTTTTATGAGACCCAGTCTCCTCAGCCCTGGACAGGCAGCTCAGTTGGTTAGAGCATCTTCCCAATACACAGCGTTGCAGATTCAGTCCCTGGTCTGGGTGCATACAAGACTCAACCAATGAACACATAAAGAAGTGGAACGACAGATCGATTTTTCTTTCCCTTTTTCTCCCTTCCTCTCTCTCTAAAAATCAAATAAAAAATTCTCTGTATTAAAAAAGCCTCCTCTTCTGTAAACAGGGAAAAGTGTAATAGCTCAAAAGTTGTGAGGTTTAAATGAGATGAAATATTTTAAAAACTTGGCACAGTGCCTGGCTTATTATATGCTCTGCATAAATGAAGAACACCATTATTCTGTGACTTTCCATTCTGTCTAATACCTCAAGTCCTTTCCCGTTCATTTCTGACCGGGACCCTCTCTCGAGTCAAGGAACCATGATGTGGCCTGCAGCTCAGCGCAGCTGGATCCTTGAGAGTGAAAGTTGGCTTGAACTTCACGCATGGTAAAGGAGACCACCTTCCACAGGTGCGTGAGATTCTGTCTTTCAGATCTTTTCAAATTGTGAGTTTATTTTAGATATACAGAGGCCACAGAAATAGTGCAGGAAGTCTCACAAACCCTTCGCCCAGCTTTCTCCCCTTGGGTGAACATCAGACATGACCACAGATGATTGATCAAAGCACAGAAATTAGCCTTCGTATAACAAATGATAGTAATGAAAGTGTAGAATGTAGTTAGATTTGACAGGTTTGTCCACTAATGTCCTTTTCAGGTCTCAGTGTCCAGTTGATGATCCCACCTGGAGGTTTCCCGAGACTTCCTGGTCTTTCTTGACCTTGACGCTTTGGAAGAGTACTGTCGATCATTTTGTAAATTTTTCCTCAGTCTGGGTTTGTTTCTCGTAACAGAGCGGTGTGTACATCATTGAGAAGCGGAGCAGAGGGGCGACTTGCCCTCCTCAGTGCGTTGTATCAGGGCACCAGTACATTTTACTGGTGACACTAACTTTGATCACTTGGCTAAAGTGTGCCTGCCAGGGTTCTCCGCTGTGAACTTGCTATTTCCCCCTCGTTATTGGAGTGATCATGCCCATGTTGTGCTTCTTTAGGATTATGAGTTCCAAACCAAGAAACCTGTCCTCGAGCTAACCATTCAACCCCTGCACTCCCAACCGCTCCTCAGAGCCGCACCCATTTCCTGTTATCAGCCTGGTCACTTTCCTTGGGGTTTTCTTAAGTTGAGCATTTGGAGGTGTGTGCAAAAGCCAGATGTAAACACACCTGGGGTTTATTAGGGCAACAGGGAGCTTTGGTTCATTTTCATGGACTGTGGTTGAGGCCCTACAAGTTTCTTCTTGCATGGGCACTCTGGGAAAATGCGACCAGCAAGTGTCCACAGGAATGTCCAGCTATTTTCTTCAACACATAACATTGGATTTTTAAAGATCTCTAATAGCATTTCTTTCGTGTGGCCGTGCATAATTTCTTGCTAGCCACTAGCACAGATATGTAAGCTTCCTTCCTTCTAGAAGGCTCTTCACTCCTCCAAGAGTTTGCTGTCATCAGAGATCCTGCCAGCAGAGCGTTTACACATTTTTTCAATCAGTTGAGTGCGAAGAGATTTGCTTATCCAGCCCTTCCCTTTGCCTCCAGCTCTGCCTGCCCCCGGTTCATCCCAAGTCAGTGTGTCTTCTCACGCTGCCCCTTCAGATGATGAAGAGGCCTCACACCTCCTCCAACCACATGCAGGCTCCATTTTAAAAAACTTTTGTGTAAAGTGTATTAAAGGCCCCTGGAAACCCTCAGAAGATGCCTTCATCCGTTCCCATTCTCTTTGCCCTTTGTTCTGTTTACTATTGTTGTGTTAGAAATTATTCAATGCTTCAAGTTTCCAAACAATAATTTTACTTTGCTCATGCATTTGTGGGCCAGGAATTCAGAAAAGGCTTGGCCGGGCAGCTGTGCCTCATGCAGGTGCATCCAGAAGTCAGCCAGGGCCGTGGCCATCCGAAGGCTGCGCTGGGCTGGGTGTCTCAGATGGCGCCCTCACCTGGATGACAGTGTGTACGGGCTCTCAGCTGGACCCTCGCTGGGCTGTGGATGAGAACACCAAACTGTAGTTGCTCTAGCTTGGCAATCTCAGGGTAGAACCAGGAAGGAGCTACACAGCCTTTTCTAGCCTCAAGCAAGATTCAAGGGGAGAGAAGTGTCGCAAAATTGTGGACATAGTTTTACCATTGGCACTCCCATCAAAATATGATCCTCTCACAGCACCTAGAGCTTTATTCCTCCAAGACTACTTTCCCCAACAGGTTCTTGGCTGCCCCAGCCCCATCGGATGTTTTAGGCTGAAGCTGAGAGTGACTTCTTCCCGTTCTGGGATGGTGACTCCTCAGTTCCCACCTCCCTCAGTTGCTGCTGCAGGGGACTTGGGTTCTGATCTAGACTCGGCTACTGTGTGACCATGGGAAAGTGACTTCACCTCTATGGGCCTTTGGACTTCACCTTTCTGCAAAGTAGGAATTAGGAACACCCTCATTTCTCAGGCTGTTAAGATTTTAAAAGATACTGTAAATAGCAGACGTAGCACAGTCGATGATCCTGATTGTGGAATAAATAAATGTAGGCAAGTCCTTTTTTCTCTTGGAGACCTGGTTCACTTATCTCTAAAATGTAATAATTCCCTTATCCTACTTCCACATGCAGATGAGAGGAGGTTTTAAATGCACTGAGGGAGGGTCAGCCCAGAAGTTAGGGCTTCTGGACCCCAACCTGGGTGGGAAGCATCCCGCATCCATGGCCATCTGAGGGGCATTCTCTGTGCGTGTGAGGCAGCCTGGGTGTGGTTTGGGGCATGAGGGGTGGGGCTGCCATCAGCTGACCCAGCCTTATCAGGTCTGGGCTGACCAGAGCTTGTCTGGGTAGAACAAATAAGCTTTGAGAACCAGGCTGGGGTGTGGGACATGGGGCGGAGCCCCGGGAAGGATGTTCCACCCAGGGGACAGAGAACATGGGGTGAGGGGAGCTGCCACCCCCAACCCTTGCCAGGAAATCCAGGGGTGCTGCATACCCCGGCCTGCCCCATGCATGAGGTTCTCTCTAGAAGAGGACAAAAGAGTAGCTTTCTCTAGTTGGACCTCCTCAGGGGGCGTTCTGCTGTTTTTACGTGGAGAGGAACCTATTTCCAGTTTCCTCACCGGGGCTGCGGGTGCTGGAGCAGGCCTGGTCTCCCAAAGGACTGTTGCATGGACTCAGCCCTCCCAGCACAGCACCACTCGCTGTCAGAAGCCATCTGCAGGCAGGCAGCACCTTTAGCCTGTGAGGGAGGGACGGCGAGGGCAGGCTATGTGGCTTTGGAAGAGCCACGCCCAGGGTGGTTGGGTGTATCTGAACACGAGAGAGGCAGCTGCTGGGAGGACAACCTAGGGACAGGTACCTGAAGAGAGGCCTCGGCACAGACGAGCCAGGGTCCGAGCACCATGGCCCTTGTGTTGAGGGCAGTCCACTCAGGCTGTTCCAGAGGCCTCATAGCCATGGTCAAGGGTGCTGGGTGTCGGGGAGCTGGATCTCAGGCTTAAAAACCTGAAGTTGACTTAGGCCCTTTCCTCACTCTCACTGCTCATCCAAAATGCCTCAAGTCCCTATCATTTTCTCACCAAAATGTCTACAGTCTGCTACCTTATTTCTGACCCCCACAGCCACCTTTCAGCCCAGATGTTGGTGAACATCTTTACCCAGTAAAAGGACTCCCCGCTTCCATAGCTGCCTTCTCTGGTCTCTCCTCCACACTGCAGCCAACTGAGCTTTCTGGAACAATATAGTTGCAAGCTTCGCCCACCTCCAACCCTCCAGGCATTCCCCAAGCCCTCAGGATACATGCATCAAGTCCAAGTGCGTGGAGCACAAGGCTCCGTTTAGTCAAACTCCCGCCTACTGCTCCACCTCAGCTTGGCCAAACCCGCGTGCACAGGACAGCTTCGTGGTGCTGCCCTGATGGTGCTTCCTTCAAGCCCCCAGCCTCACTCAGGTCTCCAAGGCTTTGCCTTTACTGTGTCCTCGGCCTGGACACCTCCTTGCTCTCCCTTCGAACACCTGCCATTCGAACACCTCCTTGCTGTCCCTGCATCATCCTCATCTCCAGGAGGTTTGCCTAGTCCCCAGCCCCCCCGGTGCTCAGGCACACGAGTGTGAGGCACGGCACACACCACATGGTGTGGACACCCATCTCCCCATGCTGCTCCCGACCATCCAGTTCACTGAGGGCAGGGACTGCGCCTTTCCCCCACTCTGGCACAGAGCCTGACACAGGGTGTCCAGTAAACAGTGACTGAATGTGTGAGTGAAGATTGCAGCTGTGGATGCAGTAGTCTTGGGGCTGAGCATGTGCCCGAGGGGAGATCCAGGCATTGGGTCAGCAGCTGCCTGGGCCTGGGCTCTGTGGTTGACCTTCCTCTGGGTCATGACATTGTGCAGAGGGTGGGTCAAGCTGGGCTCTGGAGGGAGGGATTAGGGCCATCACAGTGCAGAGGCAAAGGATGACTTTTCAGGCTGTTTCTCTTTGTCTCCCTGCTCACTCCGTCTCTCAGACCTGAGTGCTGGATTACCAGAAAAGCTGCAGGGCCCTGCCTTCACCCCAAGGTTGGTCTTTAGAGGGGCTGAATTCAGACAAAGATTTTTCTGAACCTTTCCAGTCTTCTCTGTCAGAGAATGGATTTTTTTTTTCTTCTGTGGAGGCCCATCTAGAGCAGAAAGTTCTGGAGACACCAAATGGTTTTGTGTCTACAGGGCAGAGTAAAAGAGGGGGTAACCACCATCATCCCCCTGCCAACCAACTCTATAGGAAAAAAGTCTCTCTCACTTAGAAATGCCTACAGGGGAGAGAATGTGAAAATGAGTGAATGAGAGTATCTTGACCTTGACCTCTTATGTTTGTCACCATAAATAAATTCATGGACATCTGATTCCTGTGAGCCTGGTCCATGACAGTCTGCCACAGAGGGATGAGTCCATTCTAGATCTTCTAACGAAGCAGATGTCCAGGCCTGCTGAGCTAAGTAGACCTTCCAAGTTCACCAAGGGAAAGCCTGTGGTATAAAAGGTGGGTCTTACAGTGGTGGGAGGAGGGAGAAATGGGTAATGGGGAGTCCAGTGTATGGTGACAGATGGAAACTAGACTTTTGGTGGTGAGCACACTATAGTGTATACAGACATTGAATTATAATGCTATGAAAGTTATATAATGTTATTAACCGACGTTACCTCAGTTAGAACAAACCCCCCCCCAAAAAAAAACAACAAGAAAACAACAGTGGGCCTGGGAGCCAGAGGCATAGTTTCAAATCCTACTCCTATCACTTGTTGCATAATTTTGGTCAAGTGACTTAACCTTCCCGAGCTTCCGCATTCTCCTTTGGAAAATGGTATAATTATAGTATATATCACAGGGGTCGCTATGAAAATTAAATGGGTTCTACATGTGAAGTACTTAGAACAATGCCTGGCAATGGGGGATCTTCGTTATTAAGTGATAGCAGTTTTTATTCATTACAGCCCATGGGCGCTTATTCCCCCCACCCCCATGACACAGTCCCCAGGGAATGAAGTTTTCTCTGGACTTTTCCTCCACGGGGTCGGGGGATGGGTAAGGTAAGAATCTGAGCCATCTCCCCCCCCCCACCCCCCGCCTCAGTGCTCTCTGAAGCCCTGGGCACCAGTGCGCTCTGTCGCCTGGCCCTCCACAGTGCGGGGAGTTCTGATCTGCAGTGTACACCAACTTCCATGGTGTAAATTGGCCCGCCACAGTCTCTACCAACAGGTTCATGAAATTCCTGAAAACTTAACAATGGAACCACTGAGCCTTGGAATCAGCTAACCTGGAGTGCGCACAGAAAAACCTGCCTTGGGATGAAGAGACCAAGAGAAAATGAAGTGGGGGGGTCATCCCATTTGGGCCACACACTGGGCCTTCTCTAGACTAAGCCATGTTTCTCAGAATGTGGTCTGTGGACCCCCTGCCATGTCTGGGGTATTTGGAAAAGTAAGTTCATGGGCCTCGCTCTGGACCTATTCAAGCACCATCTTGGAAGTCAGGCCAAGGATAACTTCTAAACAAGCCACCCAGGTGATTCTGAAGTCCGAGCACTGCTAGGCTAAGGAGCCCTGACTCCGGTGGGAAGTCAGGAGGGCCGAGGGCAGATGTGCACTCTCTGGAATCGCGTCCTGCCGCGGCCCATTACCGCAGCGAAGAGTCAGAAACCCAGGCCCCAAATACCGGAATAAGCAGGCACGGCGCCTTCGCTAGAGCACAGCCAGTGGTTCTAGATGCGCGAGGCGACTGTGGACTCATTACCTCACCTCTCTCTTCGATCCAGCCTTGGGGTCGGCGTGGTGAGGCCTGGCCTGGCATATAGCACAGCTCTCTGTTGGGACCTGACAGAGCTGCTGGTGAGGCTGGCCCCGCAGAGTGGGGGGAGCAGTGGAGGGTTTGCCGTGAGGGGAGGAGAGCACGCCCCAGGACAGGCCCACCCCTGGCTCCAGACCACCCATGTACTGAACCCACTCAGCATCCTGGACTCTCTGGCTCTAACAACTTAAATAATTTTTATTACAAAAGGAAGAAAAGACCAAAACATCCCCCAAATTCTCCCATAGGCTTCCCCCTTGGTGCCAATAAATAAGGTGGGGGAGACTGACCAGAGGAGGGGTGGGGGTCACGGTTCAGCAGAGGAGGGGCTGAGCCTGGGCAGGGGTGGCAAGAACATCCAGCTCACTCCCCTGGGCCCCAGGTGCTATGATCACATTGGCTGGAACACAGAACTCCGCCCACTGGCAGCGACAGTCTCTGGATGTGTCCCGAGGAGTGTGGCCAGGGAGGAAGGACGTGTCTCGGGATGGCCAGGATGGCTGCCCCACTCTGTGGCCTTCTTGGTCCTGGGCAGCACTGAGTCCAGCCAGCTCCCTGCTGGCTCCCAGGGAATCTAGCAGCATCAAGTGAGGTGCAAGCCCACCGAAGGGGGGCCTAAGACAGATGGAACGGTTTCTCCCCATTGGGGGAGGCAGGTATGAGAAATCGTAGTGAGAGCCGGTTGGGTTGGGACCCATCGTGCCAGCCTGGAGGTCTATAGGTTAGAAGGCAGACCACTCCCCTTGCCAGCTCAGCCTGCATCTCCGTCACCACATCAAGATGGTGGGGGTGGGGGCGTGGGACATGCTGGCATCGCCCAGTCAAGTCTCAATGGTATGTCTCTGTGGTGGAGGAGATGGTGGGACCCAGTGCCCCAGGCTCAGGACCCTCCTGGTGGGGAGGCCTCTGGATCCAGGTGGGCGGCTCCGGGAGGACAGTGGAGGGGTCTTCTCAGCTGCCTGGCCCAGCCATGCCCAGCGAGTGGAAGCTGCTCTCCTCCAACAAGAGCCGTCCCAGGCGGTAGAGGAGCCGGGGGTACCAGTGCACACCCTCCCCCGGGGTCCAGCTGCCCCATGTCAAGCTGTGAAACAGTCTCAGGGGCCAGAAGGCCAAATGCGCCAGGTGGTGGTCAGCCATGGCTGCAAAGCAGGAGGCCACTACGTCCTCTACCACCAGCGTCCCATGCCTCGTCAGCGGGGCATAGGCCCCAAGGGCGGTGTATGTGGAGACAGCTGCCACTCGGGCAGGCTGCAGGCCTGGCGCCCCAGCCACCAGCACGTACTGGCCAGGCTGCACTTGACTGGCAAATGTGGCCCGGAAGTGGGCTGCTGGTTCTGTGTGATTGTTGGCAGTGAAGAGCAAGTGGGCGGGTGTGAGTGCCAGGCGTCTTGGGGGATCCTGGGTCTCGATGACCTGGAAGACCCTCAGCCTATCTGGCTCCCGATCCAGGAAAATGAGCACTTCGCTGAAGGTGGGGTTCCCATCCTCCCCCATGGCCAGCACCCGGTCTCCCGGCCTCACGGCTGACAAAGCCACACGCGCCCCACTCTCCAGGCGCACCTGGGCTCCAGCAGGGAAGCAGCCGCCTGTCTTGGCTGCCGCTGAGTGTTCTGTGGGAAGAAGGGACATGAAGGTGTTACTGCTGTGAAGCTCGGATTCCCTGTGACAGCACCCCTCCTGAGCCGGGCCAGACCTCCCCTTGCTCCCCGAGAGCCCCCATCACCATGTCTTGGCCCTTCTCCCCACTTTTATTGCAGCCTTGAACCCAGTCCACCCAGTGTGATCCCTGCCCTCCTCCCCAGTCTAAGCCTTGGCCAATAAGAGGAGCACATTGTGGCTCCACTGAGTGAGAAGAAAACAGCCATTTGCAAGTCCAGATGGAGCCACCCATTTGCTCTCAATCCTTACAATGTTGTGGAGCGGCCAGAGAGGTCAGATGTCAGCTGAGCCAGGCGGTGGTCCGCTGTGACTTGACACCCAGAAAGCTCCAGCCTCTCCTCTGGGGTCTGAATGTGCCATTATTTCTCACCCCTTAGTCAACACTCCCCCAAAATTGCTCTCTGAGACTGACACCCCAAGTTTTGTGCCAGAGCTGGCCCCTGGAGTCTATACGAAGTGAGAGGAGGACCAGCCGAGGGGTGGATACAGGCTCCGGGGAAGCCTGGCTCAGCGGCCAGGGTGAAATCATTGTCTTCAGTTCATGTGCTGGGTCCTTGTGCAGGAAGAGGACACAGTGGCATCAGTGGGTGGGACGGAGAACAGTGTTTGGGGGTCAGGGACAGTGAATGGAAGTGGCCACTCTGGGAGCTGGCACCTGGCCAGTGTTTGCACGTGAAGGGCCGGTGTGACTTGAAGTAGATATTGTTGGCAGGAAAGTGCTGAGGGGGCAGGTGGGGGTGGGGCCAGCACTGTAGGGGGCAGGAACTGGGAATAGTAAAAAAGCAGGGCCTGGTTTCAGTGTGCAGGGTCTGCAGGTGTGGCTACTGCCTGTGCCAGCATGGAGGGCAGGGCTGGCAGTCACACAGGAACCATCCGAAACACGTGTGACTGGGTTCAGTGTGGGAAACGGGACGCTGACAAGATCTGAGAGGGGCGGGGCCCCAATGCCTGCCCATTCCGATCAACAAGGCGGCAATTCTGGGAAAATCCACTTTATTGAGTCCATTCTGTTTATTCTGGCCCTCGAGGTTGGCTTTGTCCCAAAATGCTCAGCTTCAGGGCCCTGAGGGAGAGGTTGGGGACACCTGCGCCCCCGGGGAAGAGCAGATGCAGCGCCCGAAATGGCCTGGCCTGCAGGCCTGGTTGTGGGTTCTGAACCTCTGGGCCCTCCCTGGCCCCTGACCACCCACCCTCCTCCCTTCTGCACCACGCTGGGTGGGGAATGCTGTCTCTTTCACAGCCTGGCTTCCACATCTGTTCAGCTTGCTCTGTATCGAGCCTCCTGCAGTGGGCTCTGCACTGTGGACCTCGAGGTTGGCACCCAGTAGCGCCAGGACAGGACCCTGTCTCCCTAGGCTCTCGCCATTGACACTACCAGGCACGGGAGGAGCAGGCGGTCAGAAGCAGAAGTGGGGAGCGCCGCCGACGTCCTCTTTCCCGGGGTTCCCGCCTCCAACCCGGGGCGGGTCTCTTCACTTTCTCCGCGCCAGCCGGCCCTGCGCCGCCTGCCCATGCCCTGCGGCCCCGGCCCCGGGCCCAGTCCCCAGGCAGCGGCTCACCGGACTTGACGGAGCAATGCACGTGGGCCTTCGATTCGTAATACACCCAGTCGAAGCCGGCCTCCACAGCCAAGCGCGCCAGCAGTCCGTACTTATTGCGGTCGCGGTCCGACGTGGTGATGTCCACTGCGCGGCCCTCGTAGTGCAGCGACTCCTCCGAGTGGTGGCCGTCCTCGTCCCAGCCCTCCGTCACCCGCAGCTTCACGCCGGGCCACTGGTTCATCACCGAGATGGCCAGGGAGTTCAAGCGGTCCTTGCAGCGCTGCGAGAGAAAAGCACCGAGTTGGGGGAGGCACTGGTCCGCCTGCAGGTGGAGGCTCTGCCTCGCACTCGCAGAGCGCCCCCCTCGCCCGGGAAGGGAAAGCGGGCAGGGTGCTCTCTCGCTCTTTCGTAGGAACAGAGCCCTAACTCGCTTCCTTCCGCTGTAACTTCAGGCTGCTCCAAGGCCCTGGACCGTACTGAGACGCCTCCAATCTGGGGGTCGCGGCAAGCCGGGCACCCTTGGGGCTCGTTTATCTGAGAAGTAGCCCCTCCCTTCTGTACTCTTTCTGCCCCGCTCGGTGTACCGATTCCTCCACAGACCCGAGTATACCTTTCCAGCGCCCAGTCCCTCCGTCTTAGCGAGGCACCGGAGAGCAGGGACGGACTGCTACCTGGAGGGACCCGAGAGGGGCGGACCGCCTGGGGCTGGCCTGAGAGGTGTGCAAGGCCGGAGACGCCCAGTAGGTGTCACCGTAGCCTCAGGGCTGAGGCCCGGGGACACCAGCCCTGGAGGCACTGCAGGTGCGGAGTGTCCGCAGCGCCGGGGTGTGTTGGAGGGAATCCCGGTACCACCTGGATCTCTCGGGCGCCAAAAAGCATTCCTTCTGGGACCCGCTTATGTCCCAAACCTGCCCACACCCATGCCCGAAATACCACAGCCCTAGAACCAGAAGTTGTAGGTGGTGGAAAAGCTAGTGCCCGGTTTGGCCCGATGGAGGGCGACGCCGAGCGCCTCCCACTACAAGGGACTCCCGGGAGCTTATAAAACATGCAACGTCCCCTGAGCCCAGAGCCCTCAACGCCTCTGCGCTGCCCACATCTGGGAAGAGACCTGAGAAACCCAGCCTTTAATTTCAGGGAGCCGGCTCCACCCTCCGCCTCACTTGGGATGGGAGTAGAACCGCGCCCCCGGTGAGGACCGCAGACATCACCCGTCTGTGTTGACTCCCGGCGTGCCTGCAGCCCAAAGGACCCGGCAGTTGACTGGGGAAGGGGCCGACAGGAGAGGGGGCCCTTCCACGGTCCTTGGCTCTGAAATTCGAGGTGCTGCCAGGCTTGGGCAGCCCGTGTCTCAGCCTACCCCCACCCGCAGAGCCCAGGTCCACAGACCCTTGGACTCGGTCTCCCAGGAGCCAGCAGCGTTAGGACCCAAGGCCCCGCCGTCCACCGGGCCAGCCGACTAGCTGGGACGCTCACTGCATCAGGAAGGAGCTCCGCGTGCTCCTGCCTCCGGGATCCTAGCTCCCCACCTATGTTCATCGGCGCGCCCCTGCTCCCCGCCCCTTTCTCCCCCGCCACCCCCACCTCGGGTCCAGAGCCAGGGCGCGCGCTGTCAATGATTGCCCAGCCCGTGGCCCGGATCCTTATCTGCATTCCTCTGCGCCCAGCCCGGCCCGGCCACCAGCCAACCTTCGCCCCGACTCTGGCCGTCCAGCCCCGGCGCCAGGGCGCATGCTGAGGGCCGTGGTCTAGCTGCTTTTCCTAAAGCACAGAACGTGGGCTGCCTGGCTGTGGGGGAAGCCCCGGGGCGCCGCTGAGGAAGGGGACGTAGGTCTCTTCCCTTGCAGACCCCGTTGCAGGGAAGAAAGTTTGCGCCTCCTCACCAAACCCCCGCCCCTCACTCCCCACCCCCCAACCCCCAGCGCGGATCCGAGCACGCAGAGACTGGCTTTAGCTCTGCTCCCTGCCTCTTCGGCACCCGGCACCCAAGTCCCTCCCTTCCAAACCAACCCGTCACTGCCACCAAGCCCAGTGATCCCCCAAGTTCGATCCCGGAGCCCGAACGCCCCTGCCCTCTACCCTTCAACTGCAGCTGTGCCGCTCGACTCCCTAGACACACACGTGCGCTCTCCTGGCAAGTTCTCTCCCACCTCCATCTTCCTCGCTGTTCCTTAGCCCCAGACCCCACCCGGACGCTGCTCCAGGAGGAGGCAGCGCATCAAACCAAGAGCGCGCGTGGAGGAAAGGCCGTGGGGCCCCTGTGCCGGGAGCTTCTTCATCTCGGGGTGCCGAATGTCTTCTAATTGAAAGAAACCCAGTCGTGCGGTGGGTTAGGCCTGGAAGGACCGTGTGGGTCCCAGAGGCACACAGGAGGCAGCCGGGTCGAGGTGCCTCCGGGTGCCGTGTCTGACCGGAGCTGCCAGCGCTCCAGGGCCGTGGGGCCGCCGGGCCGCGGCCAGCTGGCTGGGCCGTGGCGCTCAGCAGCAGGGGGCTCTTCTCGCAGCCACCGGCGAGCTCGGGGATGCCGACACTCCCGCCGGGACCCCTGGCTGCCCTATTTTGGGCATGAGGCGGTTGGGCTTGGCGAGAGGGGCAGGTGCCAGAGGGCGTGCCAGCCAGTCGAGAAAAGGTGCCAGAGGGGCGGGTAGGGCCGGGCAGGTGGCGGTGCTTCGGCGGCGGCGCCCTGGGACCTGGGAGGGCGGGTCGCGCTCACCTGGGTCATGAGGCGGTCGGCGCCCGTGTTCTCCTCGTCCTTGAAGATGATGTCGGGATTGTAATTGGGGGTGAGCTCCTTGAAGCGCTCCGAGCTGCGCGCGATCTTGCCTTCATAGCGCCCGCTGGCGCCCAGGGTCTTCTCGGGCACGTTGGGGCTGAATTGCTTATAGGCGAGTGGCACGAGCTTGCGCGGCGGCCGCCGCCGGCTGCCCACCACCCGGCCCGGCCCGCAGCCCCGCGCCGCCGGCACCAGCAGCAGCAGCAGCAGCAGGCAGACCCGCAGTCGGGGCCGGAGCCGGGCGGGAGACATGGCCGGGAGCCCGGGAGCGCGGCGGGCGAGGGCGCCTGGTGGGCTGAAGGGTGGGCGAGTCGACCCGGGCCCTGCGAGGGCTCAGGCGTCAGGGTGGCTCCGGGGGGCTCCAGGTGGGGGCGCCATGGGCTGCGCGGCGCGGCGCAGAGCCGGCAGGACTCAGGTGCGGGGCGGGGGCCCGGGGCCCTGGCTGGTGGCGGCGAGCTGTCCCCCTCGGCGCCTCGACTCTGAGCTGCCCGGCTCGCCCGCCGCCAATAAATAGGCCGGCCCGTTTGTTTTGGCAACGCGGCGGCGGCGGGGGGCGGCGGACGGCGGGGCTGCGGGCCGCCGGGCTGGGCTGGGCTGGCCGGGCCGGCGGGTTGGCGGGCCCCGCGGTTAGCACCCCGGCCCGGCGGTCAGGCGGCTCGGGCGGAACGGGAGCTGCTGCCGTCTGCGGCGCAGCCCGGGGCCGAGTGAGAGGGGAAATGGAAGAGATCCGGGCTCGGGCCCCGCGCAGACCGCACCCTGCCCATGTCCCTGCCTCCTGTGTGCTCGACAGCGAACCTGCGGCAAGGGCAGCCCAGCCTCCTCCCCCTCGGGCGGGCGGCCCCCGGCGCTAGCCAGCCCTCGTCCCGCTCGCTCCTCTGCCGCGAGTCCGCCCGCCCGCTGCCCTCGGCGCCCCCTGCGCTGCCTGAGTTTGCCCTCCCCGCCCCGACGCGCCCCACCCGCCTTGGCCTCGCCTCTGGGCTCCCCGCGGCTCCGGGGTGCCCCGCCAGGCGCAAACCTCCCGGACAGGAGCTGCCACCCCCACGGCGACCGCAACCCACGGCGCGGCCGGACGCGAGGGGCGGGGGGCTGTGGCGGGACCGCACGGCCGCCTACGGTGTCCCCTGCGGGGAAGCAAACCCAAAAGGCAGGAGGCCGCTAGTAACCTGGTGCCCCACCCTGGCCCGGGAGACGCTCCCTCCCAGCTCCGTGGAGCCGAGTTCTGTATCGACTCAGTGCACATCCCTCGGCCCGCCGGGTGTGAAGCTGGGAGTGGGGCGTCCGTCCTTGGAAGAGTCAGCAGGGTTTGGGGGGCTGGAAACGCTGTTAAAAGGAGCAAGATGAAACTGCAAAGGGACAGGCCAAGGTGCGGAGAAGTGCAGCCAGAACGGAGACGTCAGCAGGATGCGGGACTCCGTGGCCGCCACCTTCAAGAGGGGCAACGCAGATCTCGGCCGCGGGGCTTGCTAAGAATGAAAGAAAAAGAGAGAAAAAAGATGCAAAGCCAGTGGCAACCAGGAGTTGATAAATAATTGCTCCTTTAGATCTGCTTCACAAATTAGCAAGGACGTAGGCTGTGGAGAGGCAGCCGGAGAAGCGAACGTGGGTTGTGTTCGGGTTTTAGTACACGAGTGTGTTAAAGACAAAACAACAAACTGCACATGTGACTTGGTTGAGATGTATTTTACAAAGTCATATAGCAATAGAAATAAAAGTTGAGAAGTTAGAAGGTTTAAAAATACTCATTACAAGAATCTTAATACAATAGGTACAGTTTTATTGCTACTTATGTGCCTAGAACATGGAAACTATATTATTATAGCAAGTATTCTACTTGCATTATTTGATTTAAACTCACAACACCGCCCCCAATAAACAACCAAACTCACAACCTCACATGAGCTACATTATCCCCACGTTACAAGTGGAGAGTAGAGTTTCAGAAAGGATAAGCAACTGGCTCCTGAGGGGCAGGGAAGACATGAGCCCCGGGGCTCTGCCCCCAGGGCTGATGCATTGGCCCTCTCTGCACAGCACCCCTCACCCAGCACAGCCTGTGTGTGGGTCTGGGCGGGGGTGGGGTGGGGGTGGGCTTTGCATAGATGCAGCACATTTTCTCTAGAGCAGTTTTGTGAATAGAAGCTCAGAATTGGGAGGGACTCAGGAGAGTGCTTAACCCAAGCACTTCGAGTTACAAGAAACTGAGGCCCACAGCAGGGAATTCAGGATGGCTCTGCCACCAGTGGAGTGGCACGTGTGTCACTTGGAAACAAAATGCACTGTTTCCTTTTCTCCCCCTTGGCTCACACTTCCTTCCCACTCCTCACTCATCCTCACATTAACATTCGATCCTAGGTCTCCAAGTCCCCCCCCCCCCCATCACTCTGATATTGCTTCTTTTCCTGGAAAGCTTTCAGAGAGTGTTAACTTGTGTTTTCCGGGTTCGAAAATTATCCCTGCAATATCTCTGCCTCCCACCCCACCCCCGCTCAGATTTCTGGGGCAGACCACACAGTCAGGTCAATACCTCTCCCAATCCAGAAAACGGGAGCTCCGTCTTTATGGAGTTCCAAAGGAGAAAATCCTGTAGGGTTCCATGGCCACCTATCCCAGCCTTTTATAATTATTATCTATACAAGTTTTGCCTCAAGTTTAATCTTCCTTCCTTTCTACCTCCCTGATGAAAACTCATCTCCTTTCCTCTTTTTCTGGCCTTAGTGACTAGGGCCATTGTCCTTATTATCTCATATGCCTGTCCTTGAAGAGTGGTTAGATTCCCTTTCAATGTCCTTTTCTCCAAGTGAAAGACTACTTCTTTGAGATCCTCTTGGAGGTTCTAATCTACAATGATTTATTAACATTGCCTTTCTTCTAGGGTGTGTACTGGGAGAAGCAGATGGGGCTGACATTAACCAAATATTTTCTCTGTGACAGGTGCTTTAAACACCTAGTAAATCCTCACAATCACCCTTGCACACAGTCATCATTATCCTCATTTTACAGATCTACAACTGCAGAGCTTTAGAAATAAAGTAACTTGCTTGTAATCCCATAGCTAAGATTTGAACCTGGAGATTTTTTACTTCAAAGCTATATATAGTCTTTTCTCAGGACACAGTGGTGGTTCAAGAGCTGAAGCTCAAATTTAGGTCAGCATCAGTCCAATCTCCTTCAGCAGAGCAAGGGAGAGAGGAGGGGAGAAATTAGGAGCATCACAATTTCTACAGTAGCGACCTTGGAGCACTTTTGATCTGACTGGGGCCTAAGGACACGGATCATTACTTGGCTGCCTATGTTCTTAGCCACTCAGTAGATGAAGGGTAGCTTTTGAGTTGGGCCAATCCATTAGATCTATCAGAAAAAGGCTGGCTTTTTTCTGGTCACTGCCAGGGTCTTGTCAGCAGGGAGACTGGAGAACTGAAGTGTCCACAGTGGAGACACCAAAGGCCTGGGGTCTGAGCAGCAGTGACAGAACCTGATCGGGGCACCTCCCACCTGAGTCCTGGGTCAGTGGGTCAAATCACTTTTCTTCTCTCACTTTTAGAGCTCGGCACCCCGCAGTCATCTCTATTTTGAAGAGAACAAGAAAAAGCTACCTCTCTGCATAACCTGATGAATATTAATTATTATTATTATTATTTTTTTGCTCACAAGAGTGAAAGTTGGAAAAATAGGCTGGAAGGTAAGGGCGAGGGGGAGGAAAACACACCCAGAACCTGATAATTTAACACCTGTTTAGTAGACTACCACGTTAGCTTTTGCAGCCGCTCTTGAATGTAACATGATAGTACAAATGTAGTGTATAGTGATATGTTCATATATTCATACATTCACACCACACACACACACACACACACACTCTGTGTAAGTCCGTACTTCTATATTGAACTAGTCTTTTTCTCCACATCCTGTCACTGGACCAGACCAACCCTGCTCTAAAGCCATGGTGCAGAGCCACAAGCAAACAAGTGTTGGGAATACAGT
The DNA here is from genome assembly GCA_004024845.1 of Tonatia bakeri. Taxonomy (NCBI): domain Eukaryota; kingdom Metazoa; phylum Chordata; class Mammalia; order Chiroptera; family Phyllostomidae; genus Tonatia; species Tonatia bakeri. The sequence goes on along the minus strand of PVIA01002286.1, from coordinate 159,254 downwards.
TAGTCACCTACCCTCCAGGAGCTCCGTGCGCGGCAGCTGTGGCTAGTGGAGGAAGCACTAGGCCTGGACTTGGCAGATCTGTGCCTGGACACTGTCTTTGATACCTTCCACCTGCATGGCCTTGGGCAAGTCACTGGACTTCTCTACATTTTCATCTTCTCGTCTATAAAGTGGAAGTACCATCTACTCCATAGGGCTGATGAGAGGGTTAAAATACAAGCTGTAAGTACAAATCTTATGTAGAATTCATTGCTATTCTCTGCTGGGCCCACTAGCAGTAGTCATAGTTCGCTGGTGCCTATTGCCCATGTAGGGGGGATAGTCAGGATGCTCATATACATGTGCCCCAAGACAGTAGTGGGGAGTAGGAGGCCCTAGTTCTTTCTACTAGGTAGCATCTGCCTTGTGTACACCAGTATAGTAGGTACGTAAGGACAGAAAGTACAAACAGAAAAGTAGAAGACACGGTTATTGTCCTCTGGGAATTTACTATTTAAACCTAAAGACACATCATGAAAATAAAAGGCAGTGACAAAACCATGAATGCTGCTCATGAATGACCACAGAATAATGTATTATAAACCAGTTAATAGATAAGATGAACTTGGTCTAAAAGAATATGGAGCTAAGGAACCATCATGTACACCTGAAACTAATATGATATTGAAAGTCAACAGTAACTGAAAAAAATTTTAATTAAAAAAAGAAAGAAACAATGAGTCCGGGGTGAGATCTCTTGGAAAAAATCAGTTTTGAAGGAGGGACAGGAGTGATGACAAGAATGAAGAAGGTCCCCAGAAAAGGCCAGCGGTCCCAGCAAAGATCATGGCACTCGGAACAACGAAGAGCCCAGCTGTTCAGCAAAGGCGAGGGTCCCTAACATCAGCCGGGGTAACCTTCATAAAAAGCTTACAAAGTTGACGCCATTATCTTCACCTCATGAATGAGAAACTGACGTTCAGACCTTGTAGGTGGGGAAGCTGGAGCTGGAATCCAGCTTCTTTGACTCCTTAATAATCCAGCTTCTTGGTGAGTGGTTCTCAGTGAGGACAAGCATGCTGGGCTGTTGACCTTTGTTCAACTCACTCATTTTCTCTCTAAATCAAGGGGACTCCTCTGTTATCTTGATGGTGGGCTTTTAAGACCTCACACTCTGTTTGCCTGACCACTTCCCCAACTAGTTGGGAGCACTCTAACTTCTGCTGTGGGTTTTTAAAAGAGGTTAGCAACTGCACCAAATGTCCCATATGCAGAAATGGGATCATGTCTGCCTTTCAAGCCTCAGATCAGTCCGGAATGCGTTTGGACAACCAATTAGAGCCACTCAAAACGAACAATGCTTTGAAAGTTAGCTATTGATTGGGAATGGGAATGTCAAGTTACCTTTGCCCAAACAGTAAGCTCATTACAAGGCACTTCAGAGAGATCCAAGCATTGAAGACCTGGCTTTGATGACTTTGAAAGGGGAGGAAAAGGCAGCAGAATTAGTGACAAAGAGGATGTGTGTTTCCCCCTCACAGCAGAGACTAAAGATTGTGGGAAACTCCTATGGACAGGAAGATATCCATATAAATGTATGTCTGTAGGTGGATAATAACATGCCTACTAAATAATGGGCTTCATTTCCACCCCAGTGTCTCCATTTGGGAAGAAATTGTTCCTTAAAGAGAATCTTGGAAAATACCAGCCCAGGGAATGCTCAGTAAGGGGGGACAGGAGTACTGCTCTTTTAACACTCAAGCAATGCTCCCGACATGCCCGTCAGTGTTCTGTGACTGCGTTCGCACTGGCCACCCGCACTGTCTCACCAGTCTCTCTTGGTAGAGACAGCCCCTAAGGGTGCTGGGGATCTATAGCTAAATAAAGAAGGTATATAGTCACTTGTTCTTTAATAACTTCTCTTCTTAGTTTTGGCAAAATGATAAACTCATTCTCTTGTGGTTATAGCTAACACAATGACACTTAGGCCCCACTCTCACCTTACAACTGGCTGCTGTGGACAACAAGGATTACATTCATTTATATCCACAAATTTCTAAACCAACTTCAAGATATTGCTGGTGTGAGCAGGTGTGTGTATTCATGTGCGTGTGTGAGAGATCATCTCTCTTCATTTATTCAGTCAACAACTATTTTTGAGCACCTACTAAGTGCCAGGCATTGTGGTAGGTGCCCGGGATGTGAGAGAACAGCAAACGCAAGACCTGAGGTTCCTGCTCTCATGGAGCTTTATTCTAGCCGGGAGGCATGGGCGAGCCAGACAATTAAACACAAATATAAAAAGAAGTAAAATATATAATGTGTCAGAAGGGAATAAGGACTCTGAGCACAAAACATAAAATGGGATAAAAGGACTGGGCGTACAGCCAGCTTGTGGGAAGAGGGTGCAAGGTCAGGAGGCAGGCGGCTATGCTACGTGGGGTGGTCAGTGGAGGCCTCGGTGAGAAGGTGCAACTTAAGCAAAGACCTGAAGAGGCGAGGGCTTCAGCTCAGTGGAGAACTGGGGGGCACGTTCTAGCAGGGAGAGCTGCGTGGAGCAAAGGCCCTGCAGTGCTGGCAGATTAGAGAAATGGTGAGGAGGTGGGAGGTGAAGCTGTGGGGGCGGCGGAATAGCGTGAGCGTGCTTGACTTCCTCCTTTCTGATGATGAGGGTACTTTTCAAACTCTCTATAAAGCTTAGAGTGAAGATAATGCATCCTTTGATGAAATGTATGTATCGACGTGTAAATACGGACACAACATAGTTAAACAGGAGTAAAAGCAGATAACAAAATAGCATTTATACACGATTCTTTAACTTCAAAAGAGATACATAGTCATGGCTCTCACTTTGTACTTCACACACTTGAAAATTTTTTCAGAAAAAATCTTTTTTAATATCATCACTGGACTGTAGGTTTCTTGAAAGCAAGAACCTTGTCTCTGCAGCCACACGTAACATCTGCATACATAGATGTACACAGCAGAATGCCTGTTGGAGGGGTGCTGGTAAGATATTTTATACATTTAATGACTTGAGTAAATGAACGTGTACTGTTTCTTCTCGAAAATGGATTTTTCAATCTCATTCTCAACATATTTCCTACAAACCCGGGCCATTCCTCTGAATTCCTTTGAATGACCAGGGATTTTCCCGGTGAACTTCCCCACTTGCCGTCCCAGGCTACGTGCAGCACAAGGTTTAACCAGCCAGTGCAGCCTCTTCACCCGCACGTTCGCTCAGGAATGTGGCCCATTCTCCAAAGCATCTACTGGTGATCATTGTTCTCATGGAACCCTCCCACTAGTTATTCAAGTTGCTTAACTGTTGAAATGTTTTCCATCACCTTTAGATCATTCTGATGTCAGTTCCATACTTGCTACGATTCCATTTGATGACTGTCGTTAATCTGGTTTTGAGATTCCTACCCAGAAGCACACACACACCCCTTAGAGTCTCAATTCCAGGACCTGTATTCCAGATGCCTTTCCGGTGAAAAGCCCGGCTCCCACCAAGCAGTCCCAGCTTCAAAACGGCTTTGATGAATGACCCATGGGAACTGCGTCAGGCCCTGCATGATCACGTAGCACCCTGGGTGAGAAACACTGAGTGCTCTTTATTGTTCCTCCATCTCCACGCTGTGTGAACAGACTGAGCAAATGCAGTTTCATTTGGCACAGTCCTGTTATTTCATTGTTCAGATCCTAGAAATTCGCACACACTTTGACCACTCAATAGTCCACGCCGCTGGACTGGGGCCCCACTGTACTTCACCTCATTGACCGGTGACACAGTGTGGCTGCAGCCCATGCCCCGGGCATCAGGAATGCATGACTGCCCAGTACAAACCTGAAGTCGGCTGCTTCACAAGCCAAATGGCCGACCGTCTGCAAGAGGGATGGCCTCTGCCTTTTGCCGAACATATCCCCACGTTAATTTCCCCCTTTAGCATCCAGACACTGCATCTTTTTTGATTCACAATGTCATTGTACAGCATATCTATTCCCTCTGTGCCACTGTTCTAATCATGTGGACTATCCCACCACATTGAATTTGGACTCACTGCCAGGAGCAACACCATGGTCGTCACCCCTACCAGAAAGCCCCTCCAGTGAGGGTGTTAGTGTCACCTTCAGACGTCATCAGAGTATTAGTACTATTTATACTGCTGTTATGCCAGATTACTAATCAGAAAATTTTTTGACCAATTCCCCTTCCCCAACCGGTGTCATCCTGTGTCTCCCAGGTGTGACATAGGACAAAAACTGGCATTGCTTTGTGCCCTGGAAGTGCCAGGCAGCCATAACCAATGACACTGGGAGTCTCTCCTTCTGCTCTGGCAGCACGCTCTTTCTGTCTTGAGTAAGGGATCTCTTTACCGCCTAGGATTCCCAGAAGTACTGCTCTTGAGCCTGGAACACAGATTCAGGCGCCAAGGGCCTTCCCCACCAACTCTAGTCCCTTCCACCGCCCCCAGTTCATCCTTCAAGGCCCAGGGTGGGAGGGGAAAGGCAGGACAGAGTGACTATTGGGAGGGTTACCCTTCCCCTACTCCATTCTCCCTTCTCCCGTCACCGATTTCTGACCGCTGTCGATCCTATCAGGGGTCCATAAAGCGAGGAGGACTCTGGCCCGGGAGAGGGGGGTAGGGGTTAGGCAAACAAGCCAGGGAGGCACTTGGTTGAAATTTAACCACAATATTCTTGGTCTCTATTGTTTTGAGTGAGGCCCAATATTTCCACAGCAGGATTATAGGATCTGATTAACCATGTTAGACAACAATGCCGAGCTGGGATGGGCTTCCCCTTCCAGCTGCCAATATGAAAAAGCAAATACAACACCCAGATTTCAGAAGGGACTTCAAGCAGCCCCAGAGTCCGAGTCCTCAATTCTAACCCTGCTAATGTTTTTGACCCCAGACTGGGGGGAAGAAGAGTGTGGTACTGCACGCTCCTTTAACTCCTGGCCCTGGGCCCAGCAGGACAAGTAATCCGGGCACAGTCTTCCCAGGTGAGTCAATGGCTGTGAGCTCCCCACACCCTGGAGTTCTTCCAGTGCCTCTTCCGGGTTCCCCTAGGCTGGCCCTGGTCCTCAGGAGCCCATGAGAGTCAGGTGAGGAGAGGCTAGCACTCAGTTCAAGGGTCCAGGAGTGTGGAAAGCAGAGCAACACCTGTTGGGCTCTTGGATAGAGGAACTGAGTGCAGGGAGGACTTAACAGCCGGTAAGAACAATTGAACCCGTGCTAGAATGCTTTGGTGCTACCTAACGGCTTCCCATGTGCCAGGGTAGAGATGTGAGACCCCAGCATTGAGGGGAAGAGCCCCAAAGTGAAGTCTTAGGAGATGAGAAAGTACTCTCTGAAGAGTCTGGGATGAAAGATGGAGGACAGAGGGGCTTGTAGTTCCTCCCAAGCAGAGAGGGATCCCCTTGGGTCCCTATCCCTCACGCACAGGCACCTTGCATACTCTCCCACTTGGGTGGCATCTCCGGAGGCCCTGTCCAAGAGAACAGGAAAGAAAACCAGAGAGATAGGAACCTTCAACCGCGATCCCCAGCAGCAGCTTCCAGGAGGTCACAGCATCTCAAAGAAACCCTCCCTCCTAAGCATGGGCTCCCTTCTCCTCTGGCATTAATCTCTGTATCTAAGTGTCTGGCATAATCAATTTTGTGAGCCCACAGGTTTACTGATGTCAATAACAGGGATGAGGAAACATGGGCCTTGAGATCTGAGTGTGGTAGCTTCCTCGTCATATGTCACTCCTTTTGAACAGTTTCTTCTTCAGGGAGATTGGGAGATAGAAAAACATCAGAGCAGCCTAGAAAAGCTCCTGATCGTATGAAAACCCAGTTAACATAAGTAGCACCCTTTGGTAGTGTAATGCCTCCACGGGGATAGTTTCTGAGTTAGGGTCAGAAACTGACCCCGTTCCCAAGTAGTATAATCTCATGGAAGAATGAAAACAAAAAGCACAAAAAAATGTGTATATAAACACAGATTACATTAATAGCACAAAGGGTGAGGGGTGAGCGGAACAGATGAATTGGAGCTTCCCACATTGGGAGGAGAGGCTATGAAGTGGATGTTAGGTTTCCACTATGCTCCTCGGAGCGAGTCTTCCCAGTTCTGTCATAGGAGAAAGAGAGGGACATCGTCACTGGGGAGAAGAAAATGCCCTGGTGGCAATGTCAGGGATGAGATGAAGCCAGGATCCGCGGAAGAGGCATCTTGTCCATTCTTGCTCCTCTCGCCATCTTTGTACTGAGAATAACACATGGGCCCCTGCTCATCTCTGGAGGACCAGCGTGAAGGAGGGCAGGGCTTCGGAAACTGGGTGGTTTAAATGGGGAGGAAGGCCACAAAAAGGAGTTCGGATGTACCGCCAGGTAAAATTAGGAAGCAGGAGGCCTGAGTATGCAGCAGACTTGAGTCCCCGCTGCGGGGGACCTGCATCAGACGAGAAGGGCTCCAGATCTGACAGGGACAGGCCTCCCCAAGTCCAGAGCAAAAGAGCACTAACTTCACTCTTTGCCACTTGACGCCCTCGGAATTCCAGGACGAGCTCCTCGGATTCAGCATGAGGGCAGAGACTAGAAGCTCCTTCCTCCTTTCTCAGTAACTTGACTATCCTTCGGAAACACTCCTGGATCTGGGAGGCTGGCTGACAGTGACGGGAGAAAAGAGAATGACCCTGGTGGGATTTTCCAGGACCTAGCCTGAGCTCTGCCCTCAAGGACTGCTGGGAAAGCCCTCGGTGAGGCGGGAGGAGAGGAGGTGCTGCCCAGCTGGAGTGCTAAGGGATGCAGATTTCCCTTCCAGCGAGAGCTGGCCTTCCTAGCTGGCCATCCTAGCTGGCCGTGGGGGAGGGGAGAGCCAGCCAGCCAGGCCAAGTAGGCCTTGCAGCCTAGGTGGCGCTATTTCTCTACTTTTTAGGTCAAGTTCCTGCAGGAACTTCCTCGAGGTCTCCAGTCCTGCTCCTGGTTTGCTGGCTTGCTCGTGTAAACCACCTTATATTATTTTTTTTTCTAAAAATACTCCAAAGCAATTGAAAGAGTCCCTTCTCCCACCAGCCAGCCCTGGCCCCAACCCCGGCCCCGGGGAGCGGGCGGGTAGGCGGGGAGGTGGGCCACTGCTTTATTAAACACAGGGAAAACTAATATTTACGGAATAAAATTTATGGAGCAGCCACGAGAATTCGACCCTTTTATGTGCATGCGGAGTGGGGGTTGGGTCAGGCTGGGGGCCTCGGGGAGGGGCCCGAGCCAGGGGGCAGGGCTGGAGTCCAGCCTTGGTAGGCCCATTTGTCAAGGCAGGGATTTCCCTGGAGTTGCCCCAGGAAGCAAGATTCGCAACCACCACCCCTGGGTTTGGGGGGTAAGAGCTTCAGGGCAAGAAGGCCTGAGGCAGGGCCTCTGGAAGTAATGTTTACAGAAGGGTGTGTTTGGGCAATATCCCCGTGGAGACAGCAACCTTTGGGGACAGAGTGGGCAGTGGACGGAGCAGTCATTGGGCATATTCTTATTTAACCTTTTAAGAAAGTACACATTCTTTTGGGAACATGAAAAAAGTATGCTCTTATGATGTTACTCATAATTTTGGGAGATTCACAGCCTCCTCGTCCCCCTATGATTACAAATGCCTGCTCTGGAGACTGTGCTCTTAAGGTAGAGGGATTACCCAGGTAAAGAACCCATATTTTCTCCCAGCTTGCTGGGGAAGTCATTCCGTTTTCCATGTGGTCTCGTATCTGGTAGGTCCTGAAATCTGGCTATCTAAATTATGCCAAAAAGAAACTAAACAACAAAACAAGGCTCCTATAGGTTGTCTTTCCTGGTTCCCAGTTCACTCCCATGACAGTCACAGCTGTGGGGTGCAAGCACTCTGGGACACTGGGGACTGGCGGGAAAGCCAGCTATCAGCAGCAACTGGGGTGAGCCCTGGTGGAGCTCTCCGACTCTGCCTACGGGTAAAGACAAGGGGGTAAGCCCCGGAGTCCTTAAAGTTTCCTGCCTGGAAGAGCAATGAGGAGGAGAACATCCTATTGAAAGTAGGCAGGGACCTAGGAGAAGGTTGTGACAGCAAAAGACAGGAAAGGAGGACCTGACAACGGTCCTGGAAAATGTTTTCAGTAACATCCAGATGACGAACTCAGCTGTCTGGGTTCAAGTGCCGGCTGCGCTCATTAGCTGTGTGACCTTTGACAGGCCACTTCATCTCTCCAGGACCCCGTTCCCTAGTGGGTCAACAGCATCTTCCTCACATGGTGCTGTGAGGATTCAGTGCCAGGCGCTTATTAACCTGGTGTACATTAACAGCTCAATAAGCATTATTATTGTTGCTCTCTTTATAATCGTCATTATTTTATTATTGCTTGGACTGTCTGCTCTCCCATGATTTGGCATATGGACGGAAATACTGGTTCCAGCTGGGGAGGATTTGAGGGTGAGGAGGCATTTGGCGAAAGACCTCTGTGCGTTCTGCCCCTGACCTCTCCCTCTACCTAACGGCTCCCAGTTAACATCTAGCAGAGAAGGCCAAGGGACTTTGCGAATCCTGGTCTGCTCAGTCTTGCCAGATCTGCCCAAAGAGCTGACTTCCTAAGTGTCTAAGATTCTGCCTATCTCGTAGAGCCTTCACAATTTTTTCTCGCTACCCACTATTCATTCTGTAGGTCAGTTACATTATCCCAGAGAACTCCTGTGGCCACTTCCTGTCCCCTATCACCCTATCTTTCCTAGTTCTTCTAGTTCCTATGTTATTTGAGGTGGAGTGAAAGATGGGAAGGTGAAACTCCCTTTTCTCTCACTCCAGTGGGAAACTACCTTGGCCCTACAATTCAAAGCTCTTCGTAATATTAATCCTATGTTGTGGTTTAACCTGTTGTCTACACCTTGGAATCAGAACCCCCCACCACAAAAAACCCCCACATCAATTGGGCAAAGGAGAGCACAGGCCATCTGCTCTGCCTGGTGCCCACCATGGAGAGAGTTCTCAAGGTTAAAGTTCCCATGTAGGGACTTAGTACACCCACAGCAGAGAAGCATAAGAAGAACCTGAAGGATTGGACTGAGGGCGTAGACTTGAACCTGAGACAATAGCGGGGTGGGATCCAGTAAAGTGAAGTGGGTAATGGGTTCCACAGAACAAGTAAGCAGCAGAGCGTGAGGGTTTTTATTCCATGCGAAAGAGAGAAGCGGGTCTCTGAGGAGCACCTGGGACTGGCGGGGGGGCACTTGAGAAAGGTAGACAAGGCTTCCTAAGCATGTTGTGCCTTTTTGCTAACGTGTCCTGTATACCTAAAGTCCACGGCAGGGTCCTGGGTCTAGGGAACCTCCACCGAAAGAGAGGCGAGTATGGGATTCCTAGACTGGCTTCCACTTGGATAGGGAAGGCCAATGCCCGAGGGGTTGGAGCCAAGATTCGCTCATTGAACAGTACCGGGCTCAGGCGGCCTCCAGTGACCTGGATGAACTTCAGTGATCCTGCCTTTGACTGTGACACCGTGTCAGAGACACTGCTGCCGCAGGAGCTCCTTCCAAGGCAGCTCTAGGAAACTACTCTCCAAGTCCATCCTCAGCGGCCGAAGGAGTAGGCACTTTAACTGAAGAGCCCCTTTAGCTTCTTCCTCTTGACCTTGGACAGCTGAGGTCTCTGCACAGGGCCTGAAGTACCCTAGGGAGAAAAAGAAACCCAAATTAATAGGGGTTTTGAGCATGTCCACTTCATTTAGGAAAGGAACTTTCTTCTTTCTGTGGCCCTGGTTTAGGTGAGGCCTTGTCGAAGTGGCCAGCCCAGTGTTTGAGTCTATGCCAGGCAGTGAATGTGATATAAGACCATATGCAACAGGCGAATATATCCCTTCTCCCCTGGGAACAACCCCACCCACCGACCATGGCAGTGGGATAAGGTAGAAACGAAGCCGAGGTCCACCAACCAGAATAAGAACTGCAGAGAGGAGCTGTAAAAACTATGACTCTCCATCTAGAAAGCCACAGTTTGGAAGCCTGGTGACAAATAGCTGCCAATATTATTAAGACAGCATCCACCAGGTAGCTATTCCAGGGACCACGGACTTGGGGGCTATAGGCGTGGCCTCCTCCAGCGCGGAGGACGCCATCCAGGAAGCTGCTCACAACTCACTGTGGGCTCCTTCTTAGGCTCCGGGTGCGATGGTGCCAGGGAAACCGGCTCTTCCGGCTGTCTCAGAAGTTGGCTATCGGTTCCATGCGGGGAGGCACTCCCTGAGGCCTGAGGATCTCCTGAGATCAGAAAGATCAGGGGAAGATAGTGATAAATGCCTTCTTCTTACCAGGAAGACATCAGAATTCACCAAGCATTCGGACACAAAGGCCAGGGCAGGCACTAATATAGGAACAGACAGGAGTAGCCACAAATCCAACTTCCAGCTGACTTTTGTAAAGCCCTGTTTCTACGATGAAGAGTGCCCAGGTCCACTTTGACCAAGTAGGAAAAGAGCTTCCCTGACTCAAAAAAGCCAACTGTTCTCCACATTTCCTGACACGTCTCGAGTCGGACAGCCATCCTTCTCCTGGTTCTCCTAAGTGCCTAGGTCAGTTTAACAGAACTTCCTGCAACGATGGGAATGTTCTGTATCTACTCTGTCCATCTCTGTAGCCTCTAGCGGCTGCGGAGCACTTGAAATGTGTCCTGAGCAAGTGAGGAAATAAATTTTTCATTTTATGTAATTTTTATTAATTTAAACTTAAATAGTCACAAGTAGCTAGAGCTACCACAAAGCTAGACCCTAACTCGGACCCCAGGGAGACCAAGTCCCTGGAGCTCCTCACCAGTGTCTTCAAGCTTCTGCCTCACTTGGACCTCTTGTCTGGTGACTGCCGTGTACAGATTTTGTAGATTCGTGACAAAGGGTCTTCCGTCACCCACACTGCATGCCTCTGGTAGTTTCTACGGGGGAGAGGAGATGCTGTCGTTGGTTACACTGCACTGCCAGAGAAAGGGGACTTGACATTCCACTGGCAGGACTGGCGTCAACCCCAAATGAACTTATATAAAGAAGTCACACCCCATAGAGGGCACCCATACCCACGCTTGTCGGGACCAATACGCAGACCTCTTGGTAACTCTCCTCTGAAAGGCAATTTCCAAACATATATCTTTATTTGCCCCAATACTGAGGTCTACTATGTTTTCCCATGAATATACCATAGGTCTCTGGGCTCTTTCTTTTAAAGGGGTGATATCAGAAAGTCATTACCCCTGAGCTGTAGAGATTACTATTTCAATTGAACTCACTCCTAAAACTCCGTACTAGAGAGAAAAAGTGGTGAATGATGAGGTCCAGGAGAGGGGAGTGAGTGCAATGTGGGAATGACAGACTGAGGACAAGAAAGAATCATGGGGCTGTGATGTTCACTCGGGGGAGGTGGGAGAAAGAAAGCTTACAGAGCTTTGGGGGCTCACCGGACAGCTTACAGCCCCTCCTGCAGCCCCACTTTACTTGTTGACTGTAATCCACGGACTCACAATGGAAAATGTCTCCCCTCAGGGGAGTGAAAATGGGTTCTTGATGGGCGAAAACACTCTTACTCTTTTAAAGTGTAAAGCACAGAAATACATATACGCATACACACACACCAGAATTTTGGTATATTTTTGATATTAAAATTTCCTGAGTGGGGGGTGATTAGGAAAAAATGTCTTAAAAGGTTCCTTAGGGAAGTAATAATAAAAAAAGTTGAGAAGCAGTGTTATAATCACATTATATTTATGTTTCCCTCAATACAGAATGAACTGTGTGGATTTTTATTCACAGCAAAACACTTTGCCTAGTTCCACTTTCCTGTATCAGCTGAACTGAGGTGAAATAATGCTGAAGACCGAAGAAACGGCAATAAAAATGAGATGAAAGAGTACGATATCCTGTGTTCCCAAACTTGGCTGCACTTCCGAATCTTGGACGGGGCCCAGAACTACTTCATCTGTCCCTATGCATGCAAATCGTATGGTCCCAGCCAAGTCAGCAGGTCTCCAAGGAAGTCATACCAGCAGCTCATGTGGGAACCAGCCAAGAATCCTGCATCGGTCTACACCTCTCGTCAAGGGCACTTCCTCTGGGCCATGAGGGCATTCATTTCTGAAAACCCAGTGAGGGTAAGGGATGGGAGAGGGAAAGCGGGAGAAGCAGTGAAGCAGCTGCCGAACCACAGTCAAGATCGTACCGTTCACCTTTCCCTGAGCGTGGTGGTGGCTGAAAAAACTTGTGGACCCCAGGACATGCGACTTCCATTTCTACTCTAGCCTGATTCCCACCATAAAGACCACACCACTCTTGGACTTCCACTGGAAACCACAGACAATGAATCAGAAGCCCTGAGCATACACTTGACTTCCAGCCACGAATCACACCAGGAGTGAAACAGCTCTTTTCGGCAGCATTGCCTGAGGAAGACACCGAGACCGGGAAGGTCAGCTATGAGGCCCTGCACCTCCACCTGACCTCACCTCCCTTCCAAACCCGGCTCTCTGGTTCCCAAGCCACCTCCTCCCCTAGAAGGTCTTCTTCTCTGCAGCTGGGGAGCCCTGGCAGTGGACAGGCCGACAGCTGTTCCCCTTCCTTCTGTCTCAAGTCTCTTCATTTTGCTCGAGAGATGTGGCCTCCCCTTGCGTCACCCACACACAGCTCGGCTGGCACTGCGTTGTGCGCACAAACGGGCCAGGCAGAATCGAGGCAGTTTGGGTCTTCACCTCCTGCCCTTTCTAGAGAACGGAATGGACTCTTTGGTTTTCCAAGGTGATCTTTAGCCGGGTCACATAGGTAGTCTCAAAATGAAGTGCCAGGATGGAAAGGCTACTAAAACCAGTGCCATCCGGGACCTGAGTCCAAAACTAGGGCCTATGTGTCGGCCCTGCCTCTGTTTTTCCCCTTCTCAGCAAGAGCTGGTCGCACAGTTGCTGCCGAAGCTTTTCTGCCTGAGTATATAGTCTCAGAAAAGTACCAGGAAAAGAATATCGGTCCATCTGCTGATATTTACCATGTGCTAGACACTGTTCTAAGTATTTACTTATTGATCTATTTCTGCCTTATTCACTGGTATTTCCTTGGCACCTAGAACAATCTGGCCCACAGTAGGGAAGCAATAACTGTTTGTGAATGAATGAACATGGTGGCAATAGTATGACCCCATTTCCCTGAGGAAGTCACAGCTAGTAAGTGGTGAAATAGGATTAGAATCCAAACAGTCTGGCTTCAGGGCCCACAAATATTATGACTGACCTATTTACTTCTCTGAACGGCAGGATTTTAGTCCGAAGGGCAATACAGCCTTTCCCAGGATTGCAACCCTCAGGCCCTCACGTCACAGATCGTCTGCGTATGTTACCATCCAGCCCAGGCACAAGCTTCCTTGGGTGACAAGAAAGAAGTGAACAGATAAAAAAAAGGGCAGCTGGCCCTTTCTGGAATCCTCAGAGACTGAAAGGCCATACACTTAATCTTATTCTAGCTGTTCCCTGTCGTCACTGCTTCCCTGGGCATCATTCCCTGGGCGGACACGCTGGGGAAGAGAGGGGGCGAGGCCTGAGCCTGGGAAGGAGAGACTGTTTAGCTCCCTGCCCAGGACAATGGTAGGGGCCAGCTGGGGCGGGTGGCGGAGATCAAAGGGAGAATGCTGGAGTCAGGACGAAGAAAAGCAAACAGCAGGGCCCCTGCTACAAGTGTGTTTGAGCCAGGAGCAAGGTGTACCAGCCACAAAGCGGGTCACTGCCCAGCGTGGGGAGGGGAAGAATACTGTGTGATGTGTTCTCCTGTATAATGTGTTCATCTGATTAACCCAGAATCAACTCTACCTAGCAAAGCAGCTGAGATTCTACCACGTGCCAACCCCTACAGGCTTGGGGGCGGGAAGATGGATGCGGCAGCCCTTCCCTCCCCAGGACAGGAGTAAGTCAGAGTCCCGGCCTCAAAGGGAGATAGGAAGATATATATAGATACATACATTTTCAAGCATTATGCTATTGTACAACAGAATGACAAACAAAGGGTAACAGGAACTTGGAGAAGAAGAAAGGAACGAAATCTGACGGAGAGTCCTCAAACAGCTTTGGAGGTGGTGGCATCAAGTGAAGGCTTGCAAGGTTAGATGTTGAGTGCGCTGGGAGTTTCTGAGGCATGCAGGTGTGAAAAGAGAGGACGTACAGGCGTGTCTCGTGGGAAATGAGACTGGGAAGCTAAATTCATATCCACCGGATCACAAAGGACTTCGTATTCCGAATTAAGGATATGCCTGTGGGAATTTCCTTTTGTTTCACAAGGTGGCTTTCTCTGCGATACCACTGCCTGCCAAGGCTGCCCTGGCTCCCGACTGATACTGATACAACGATGCCGAATCAGAAACTTCCCCCAGGCTTCCCTTTTCAGTCTCTCTGCTACCTCTGTGTCAGCTTCTTCACTACCTACCACTAGCACTGCCACGTTTCAGTAGTCACAGGAGCTATAGTCCTCTCCTGTCTCCAGGAGCTATTTCACTCTCCCATCTCCGATCTGCTAGGACTTTTGCTCCTGCTATTCGGCCAGGCAAGGAGCTCCCAGAAGACCAAAGTCACAGAAATCCCACAGGGCATTTTAGTTCCCCTCTTGTCCCTACCGCAGCCTGTCTTGGTTCGAGGGTTCACGCCCCCCTCTCGGCAATAACTGCCTTCTATCTCCATCAGGTCTGAAATTCGCTGCCGGGTCCAGGACTCCTGAGACTCCCTCCTACTCTAACCCCCACAGGGTCTGTTTCAGAGATCCCAATTGCCACTTTCAACGAGAAATAAGGGGTCTGATCCCACCCCTCATCTCATCTCTCCTTTCCTCTAGGGCTGTTTCAGAAAAGAAAGCTTTAGAATCCCGGGGAAGGAAAGGCTGGACCCTGATATGCTACTCACCCTACTCGATATGGGCCCATGGGCTGAGGCTGCAGATTTAAAAGGTGAAAAGTGGGAAATGAGCAAACTGGGGCCCCCCAGCATCAGCCTTAAGCAGGTCTTGGTGCTGGTACCTGCCCCAGAGGCTGGCACAGCCCCCAAGGCTCTGACAGACTATCGCAATGTCACAACCGCAGGTCAGGGCCCCCCAAAGTGACTTCCTAAGGGTAAGAACTCCTCTCCTACCTCTTGCAACCTGCTAAGCTGTGCTGGCACTGGATACAAGCTTCCATCCTAGGGAGCCCCAGTCTTAGGAAACCATCATCAGCTCCCGTTAGGGTTAAGAGCACATTGGAAAACTCTTCTAAGGTCTCAAATCACCAAAGGGTTACCAGGATAAATAGAAGGGAACAAGAAAAATGGTTTAGGAAGGAAACTCTAAAGAGAAAGGCTTTTCAAGAAACAGAACTCTTGCTCCCTGCCCCCCCCCACCCCAATCCATCCATTCACCAAATATTTACCGACCACCTCCAGTGCTCAGGGTGATTTAGATGCTGGGGATATAGTGCACTGAACAGAAGAGATAAAATCCCTGCCCTCCTGGAGTTTGCATTCTAGAGGGGGCAGATCAGGGCGGCGATGGAGCCGTGGAGGAGCACAAACCAGAGCAGGCATACCGGTGCAGGGGCAGGAACATGCGAGCACTTTCAACAGGGGTCTAAGAAGCCTCGCTGAGAAGATGACCTTTTTTAAATGTTGTTCTTCAATAGTGTTTGCATTCAACCTTATTTTGCATTAGTTTCAGGTGTACAGGTGACATTTTTAAAAGACCCAAACGGGAGTGAGAGAATGAGCCACACACCCGGACCCAGGGCCAGACTCCCAGTGTGCGGGGTCCAGACCCAGTCTGTGCCTGCCGTTCGCTCACAGAGCTCCCTTCTCTCTTCTAAGCGTCCCGCTTTGGATAATAAATTAGCTGGTCACTGTCTCAGATACAGGTGTCCACATGGATCTGTGTTTGTTTGAAATTGTGAGGTAATGAAGTCTATTAGCTATTCCCCCTGTAAGAATGAAATGATCTGGTTGGCCTTTTAAAAGGATCACTTTGAGCGTGGCAGACAAGAGAAGTGGGCAGATCTGCTACGAGGCCGCTGCAATAACCAGGTGAGAGAGGATGGTGGCTGGAGTCAAGGCGGCAGTGGGGGACGTGGTGGGAAGTGACAGATGCTGGATATATTTGAAGGTACGGCCAACAGGATTTGCCGATAAACTGGGTGTCGGACACGAGAGGAGTCAAGGATAACACCACTCCAGGGAATAAGGGAGGTGTTACAGAGGGATAATGCAGAAACTTAGAATAAAATCCTTAAGTCAAAGATAACAACCTGTGACATAACTCCTGAGTCCACAATACAGGTCCAGTTTTGGTAGTAAAAGAGTGAGTCAGAAGGAAAGGTGAACCTAAGGCCAAGGGAAGTATAAAGGTTTAAAAAGAGAAAGCTGAAAGTGGCTTCTCACTCAAAGAGAGAAGAAGCAAGAATATCCAGGAATTAGGGGGGGAAATTTTTAGAGGGAAAAAAAAGAAAGAAGTAAAAGTGAGCTTTGAGTTCTGTCTTTAGAGTCTCAAAGACTTGGGTTTGCACCTAAGGTTTTTTGTGTTCTATTTGCTGGCTGTGACATTTTGGGTAGGTTATTATATTCAATCAACATCTTATTGGGAGAGAGAGAGACAGAGAGGGAAAGAGAGAAAGATGAGAGAGGAGAGAAAGAGGAAGGGGGAGAAGGAGGGAGAGGGAGAGACGGGGGAGGGGAGTCAGGAGGGGAGGGGAAGGAGGGAAGGCAGAGGCAGGTATGATGGGGGTGAGATTAACAACATGGACATCACCGAGTTTGTGAAAGGAATAAATGAAAGTAGAGCGAGTACTCAAGAAATGTGTCCCTTCCCTTTGCGAGGCTCACAGAGACTTTCCTTGCCTGGCCCCAGTCCAGTGCTGAGGAGACTCACGAAACACTCTAATGCCATAGTGTACAGAGAAGCCAGGGTCCGGCCCAATCATTAACGCTTCCCCACTGTACCCCAAAGCACGTGACCTCCTGATAATTCAGTGACCAGTCAAAGCCAAGAGCAGGGAGATAACCTGGGTGTAGTTCACTACCCACCTTCGCCAGGCTAGCCCACTCCTCAGTCTCTGGCAAGGACCGAGGCCAGAAGGCTTTGGTATCAGAAGGTCCTGGTTTGAAATTCTGGTTTTTCCAGTTAGTAGTTATGTTACTAAAATCTTTTAGCTTCTGTCCCCTCACCAGAAAAATGAGGAGACCCCTGCCCACGTTTATGAGACTGGCAGAAGGATCATTCTGGTTAATATCTGCAAAGGTTGCCCACTCAGTATATGCATATTATGCCTCCTTACCTCCCCAAAACCGCCCTTGTTGCTTCTCAAAGACTTCCTTGATCCTCCCCACATTCAGGACCTACCTAAGAGACCCAAGTTTCACTTTCATTCTCCTTACCCTCTTTTTGCGGGGAGGGGGTAGAACAGAGGAAAGCAAAGCTATCCTGAGAGATGGTGGTGATGTGCAGATTTTTAGAAAACGGCCGTCTCACTCTCCCTTCTCCCCACTTCAGGTTTTTCCACATCTCACTTGGGTGAGCTGTTTCACAGCCTAGGGAAGATCTGGCCCCGAGGGGGCCCTCTGTTTTATCCCTCACAGAATACCCCTCTGTTCTCTCAGGTCACTGAGCACAGGCCTGGGTGATTGGGGAGAGAACACAGTGCCGTAAGTACACAAGGCATGTGCCCTTGAAGACCGTATGTGAACTCGACGGGACAGCCGACACTGCTCCTGTGTTTGGTCTGGCTCAGCTTTGTTTGGGTGTGTGCGACACAAGGCTACCTGACCCTTCCGCCCTGCCCTTGCCGACCTCTCCCTGTTCTAGCAGCCCTGGACTCCCGAGCACCCACCCACTCAGTGCTGGGGGAAAAACAGAGAGGCCCGAACTTAGTCTTGTATCTGGGACTCACAAATTAATTATAGTCCGCATCACCCTTCCGCCCTTTCAGAGCAAGGTGGGGGAACGGAGGCACACACAGATACATGCATTCGAGCACATACAGGCATGTATGAAATCTAATCAAAGCCTTAATTCCCTTTCTTTGTGGCTGCCAAGAGAATGGGATAATTTTGCTGCCTCACTCTCTCTCACGGCGGTGGAAATACAATGGAGATAAGAGAGGTACAGAGTTCGAAACAGTTTGAGATAAAGTCCAGTCTTACATTACTCATATTTTTGTAGTTCTGCCTGAGGCCTACCTAGCCCCCTGAGCTACACAGTCAGAAGAGAAGGGCGGGAGGGAGGAAGAAAAACAATAGAGACCCCAACAGAAAGCTTGAGTAACACTGGTTAAGATTAACATTCTGGAATGTACTCGGAGCACCAGGTACTACGCTAGGCGTTAATGCATTATTATCTCGGTCTTCACAGTAACCCTATCGGCTAAACACTACAGTCATTCTCGTTTTGTGTGTGAGCAAACACACGCTCAGAGAGGTGAAATGACGTGGCCGAGACCACAGCGAGAAAGCAGCAGAACGGAGAGGCCGAAGACCCGGGAAGCTGAGCTCCAGAACACACGCCGAACTACTGCGCTCTCGTGCCTTTCAGGATCACCCGTGACACAGCCATGTCTCCCTCCTACCCGGCCCCAGAGACGGCTGGTCCCCATGCTGAGGTCTAATTGTATTAGATGCTAGCTCTCGCCTCTTTTCTTAAATCTCCAAGTAGCTCAAGAGGCTGACAGGGGGAGAAGACAAAATGCCCTCCAGAGAAGGAAACCCTGACTTAACCCCTGAGTGTGCTCCAATGGTACCAGAAAATTAGAAAAATGAATCTCCGGTATGGGGAGGCTCTAGACTCTAAACTACCGTTTAAAATAAGTACAGCCCCTCAAAGTCCTAGCAGGAAGGCCCCTCCGCTCTGCCCCAAAAGAAAAATAATGGCGAAGGGAGTGGAAGTGGAGGTGGGGGCAGGGGCCGCCGCTCTCATAAGAGCCCTTTGTGGTGGCTGCCTCTGAAAGGAGGTTTTGCTAGACAAGGTGGAACTTCTCAAGGTGACAAGCAAATGGTACAGCCTAAGCTGTGACCTTTGCCCACTCCTTAACCACCGCCTCCCCTCCGGAGGGCCAGAGCCTACAGTGTCCCCGAAGCCCCACCCAGACACAGCACAAACCACAGCTTTCTAGTCTGGAGAGCAACTGACAAAAGCGAAGGGGCTGGGTGGACAAAAGGGGTTTCCTGGGGCAGACGAAGCCTCAGAGGCTCTCAGAAAGTGCAGTAGCAATTTTTCTTTTCTCTACTCCCACTGCTTCTCCCAGAAGAACAAGCAGCTCCTGTCAGATCTGGCTCAGGGCGGGGGGCTCCAGCCAGCCTATCAGAGGGGAAAGTCCAAATGATAGCTTAGAACCTCTCTCAGATTCAGCTAGCCCACCCTCCTTCTCCCAAACAGAAAAGAAACAACGCAGTGCAAGTGAGAAAGCAAAAGACTCAGGTTTAGGAACAGAAAGAAAATCACAGCTGCAAGGCAGGCAACTGGCCCCGAAAGCTCAGACCCTGCGCTGGCCACGAGCACAGCACGTGAGTGCATATTTCTTTTTTTTTCTGTTTTAGGGGAGAAGAGAGGACAGTCAGCTGGGTCTGCAGGGCACAGAGGTGATTTAGAGGACCCGGTAGTGTCCTTTGTAGGACAGCTACCACCAAAGGGATTCTCTTTCACCCCACATTACATGCTTGACAGCTGGGAACACAGCCCTCAGTGGCTGTGGTCTCCCGGGCTCCCTGCCCCCACCCTGCCGGCTCCCTCTCTGCAGGGGACACAGTGTCCTCTCCACCCAGCAAACTCTCAGTCCACAGGGTGATGCACTGCATCACACACACACACACTCATGAGCAAGGCCTGATCTCTATGACGGTGCGTAGGTATAGATTTCTTAAGAGAACACAGATCATATAAGAAGAAATTGATAAATCAGACTATATTAAAATTAGGAACCTCTACCTGAATAGACACATCTCCAAGAAGACATACAGATGGCCAGTAGACATATGAAAAGACACTCAATGTCACTAATCATCAGAGAAATGCAAATTAAAACCACAGTGAAATATCACCTCTGCGAGGTGATATTCACAGTCAGAACAGTTATCATCAATAAATCAACAAACAACTAGTGTTGGTAAGGATGTGGGGAAAGGGGAACCCGCATGCACTGATGGTGGAATTGCAGACTGGTGCAGCCACGATGAAAATCAATAGGGGGAATCCTCAAAAAATTAAAAATGAAACTGACTTATGACCCAGAGATTCCACTTCTGGGCATGTATCTGAAGAAACCCCAAACACTAATTCGAAAGAATTTATGCACCCCTCTACTCATTGCAGTGTTATTTACAATAGCCAGGGTATAGAAGCAGCCCAAGTGCCCATCAGTACATGAATGGATAAAAAAGTGGTGGTACGTATATACAGTGGAATATTACTCGGCCATAAAAATGAAAATGTATCACTTATAACAGCATGGATGGATCTAGAGGGTATTATGCTAAGTGAAATAAGTCAGAGAAATGCTATTTGATTTCATTTACATGTGGAATCTAAAGAACAAAATAAATGAACACACAAAATTGAAACGGACTCAAAGATATAGAGAACAGACTGATGTTGCCAGAGGTGGGGAACTGGGAGAGGGGGTGAAAAAGGTGAAGGGACTAAGAAGTACAAAATGGGCCCTGGGTGATGACTCAGTTAGTTGGAGCGTCGTCCCATAACCGAAAGGTTGCAGATTTGATTCCCAATAGGGGTGCATGCCTAGGTTGCGGGTTCAGTCCCTGGCCCGGGCACATACGATCCCCAGTCCAGGCATGTGTGGAAAGCAACCAGTTGATGCTTCTCTCTCACACTGATGTTTCTCTCTCTCCCTTCCTTTCTCTCTGTCTAAAAGCAATGAAAAAACGTGTGAGTGAGGACAAAAACTTAAAAAGAAAGTACAAATTGGTATGAAATAGTTACAGAGATATAAAGTATAGCATAGGGAATACGGTCAATAGTATTGTAAGAACTATATGTGGTGCCAGGTGAGTACTGGTAATATCAGTGGGACACTTTGTAAAGTGCATGATTGTCTAACCACTACGCTGTACACCTGAAACTAATACAAAATAATATTGAACATAAACTATAATTGAAAAATAAGAAAAAGAAAACTTCTAGTTAAAAAAAGGTAGAAAAAATAAAATTAGGAAAGTCTGTTCAACAAAAGACATAATTAAAAGAGCAAAAAAAGGAAAAGAGTAGAGTGGGAGAAAATATTCGCAATACATATTACCCACAGCAAAGGACTTGTTTCTAGAGTATATGGAGAACGCCTAAAAATGAACAAGAAACAAACAACCCAACAGAGAACTGGCAAAGGGCTTGGTCATATCTAAATGACCAATATTTACATGAAAATGTACAGGACCTCATTAGTCATTAGGGAACTCAAATCCACAATAGAATGTCCCTACCTATTTGCTATAATGGCTAAAAGGAAAAAGGCAGATAACACAAGTGCTGACAAGGATATGGTACAACCAGAACTCTCATAATACTGCCTGTGTGAGTATAAACCGACACAGTCACTTTGGAAAACTGTTTGGCAGAACCTGTTTACTAAAACCCAAGCATATGCACAGCTATGGAACGACTGTCCCATTTTTATGTACACAGGGTGGGACAAAAGTAGGTTTACAGTTGTTTGTATGGAAAATAATACAATAATTAATAAATAATAATAATGTAAGAATAAACTGTTTTGTGTACTCACGACTGTAAACCTACTCTCATCCCACTCTGTGTCCAACACAAATGGGTGAATAGCAGTACAGTCTAACACTGGAATATTACACAGGAATGAAAATTAACAAAGTACTGCTACACACTACATGGGTGAATTTCATACGCATTTTGTTGCGTGAAAGAAATCAGACATAGAAGAGTGTATACCTATGAAGTCTGAACAGGCAAATTAATCTATCCCATTGGAGTTTTAGGAGAGTGGATACCATTTGGAGGTGGCGGGTGGTGAGCGCTGGCAATTTTCTAGTTCTTGATTTGAGTGCTGCTCACATGGCTAAGTTCAGTTTGCAGCAGCTCTCCAGCTGTGTCCTTGTGATATGGATACCTTTCTGTACACACCTTCTATTTCAATTTCTTACATCTATTAATAAAATATAAACCATGATACAAAACAATTGGTCAGGTCCTCAAAGAGTTGTATGTGGAGTTACTATATGACCCAGCAATCGCACTGCTAAGTATATACCCCAAAGAATTGAAAACATATGTTCATACAAAAACCCACACACAAATGTTCATGGCAGCATTATTCATAATAACCCCAAGGTGAAAATGACGCAACTGTCCATCAGCTGTCAAATGAATTAAAAAAGTGTGATGTAGCCATCCAATGGCATATTATTCTGTCATAAAAAGGAATGAGGTATGGCTTTAATGGATGAACCTTGAAAACAGAATGCTGAGTAGAAGAATTCAGAAACAGAAAACCACATATTATATGACTGCATGTGCATGAAATATTCAGAACAGGCAGATCCACACAGAAACAGAAAGCGGATTAGTGACTCCCACCACCGGGGGAAGCGGGTGGGGAACGACTGCAAGTGTGTGGGCACAGAGTTTCTGTTTGGGGTGGAGAAAAGGCTCTGGAAATAGAGGGCAGTTGGGGTTGCACTGCCTCGTGAATACTGTAACACCACCGGAGTGTGTATTTCTGCTGTACGTGTTTTGGTGAATGTTGTGGTATGGGAATTATATCTCACTGTTTTAAAAGGACTTTAAAAAGATAAAGTCTCTACTCTTCCCCTCTGCCCTGCCTCTTTCTACTTTGTCCCCTCTTTCAGAAATAGACTCTCAGGCTCCCAGCAGGCCGGGACAGCCCTCTGGGACTTCAGCACAGTCAGCGGAGCAGATTCCTGCCCAGTGACTGAGTGACCGGAGCTAGCGTAGAATGGGGACGGAGCACGGGATCTCGAGTCACACAGGCTTTGTTTTGAAAAAAAAAAAAAAAAAGTTCACCACTTACGTATTTGTCTTTATGATCTTGGCCAAGTACCTTAATCTCTCTGAGCCTCAATTTTCTCTGTAAATGAGTAAAATGACTTCTATCAATAAGGGTTGTTCAGAAGATTGTTAAATGAGATAATATATGTAACATATTAATTCCTTTCCCTTGACAGTTCCAAGCAATCTTAGCAACTTGAAGGCAACCAGAAAACACACTTTACTTTGGCAAAACTGCGCAGGCTCTGGAGCTGGACGGCTCAAATCCCAAGTCCATTACTTCACCTTTCTAAGCCTTAGTTTCTCCCTTTGCATGGTAGGAATAAGAACACTATCTGCCTGACAGAGCTGTGATGAGGATTAAGTGAGATAATGCATGTAAAGTGCTCACTTCACGGCCTGGCACATAGGAAGCACTCAATAAATATTAACTGTTATTATTAATTCAATCATTAAACAAAATTGTTGAGCATGCCAGATAGCATGCTGTGTCCTAAGGATAAGATGGAGTTCACTGCCTTCAAGGAGCTCATAGTCTGGGCTGGGGAGTCAGACACATAAACAAATAATTGTTCTTCACGGCCAGGCACACACTGGAGCCTTTGATTCCCAGTCAATAACACTAGGTCTGAGGCATTATAAAACAAAGCTGGATATGTAAGGAACGGTGTGGGGTGGGGGCGGCGGTGAACAGACTAACCATGAATCAACAGTAGACCCTTCTTTTTTTCTATAAATAGCCTACAAGAATCTAGATAAATAGGCATGCAGACTGCCTCCTCGGCATTGCTATGAACTGGCCAGGGGCTCAAGGGCATCTCCTATGATTCTATCTTCCCTGCTTTTCAAGTGCTTGGTTCTTTCTCATCTTTCAGATCTCAGTTCAAATGACACTTCCTCTGGCCTGCTGACCATGCCATCTTAAGTATTGGCTCTTATAGCACTCTATTCTTTTCTTTCAATATGATTGTAATCATTTTCGATTATTTATTATGTACTTGTTTCCTATCGCCCCCACTAGGCTGGGAGCTCCTAGAGCTCAGGTTCATTCAACCAGTATATACATCCTATGCACCGGTCCTGAAGTAGGTGCTGGGGGCTTCATTTGGGGGTACAGACACAGCCACTGCTCTCATGGAGGTTATAGTATATATTTGCGGCAGAGCTTTGGGATGGAAGCTTCCCCCCAATCTGGGCTAGGCCCCTGTTCTGACTAGCCTGAGTGGATATGAGCCCTTGGTTGCCAATCTCACTGAGTCCAAAAAACAAATAGCTGAAACTCTGGGGACTTCTCAGCTCTTCCCTTGGCAGGCTGATACTCCCATGCTCACAGCCCAGTGAGTTTAAGCTGGAGCCAGCAGCACAACCTCAGAGCCACTTCTGCAAGTTCCTCCCTTATGAAGCTCTCCATGTCAGCATTCTAAGAGCAAGAATCGTCGGTATCAGACAAGGATATACTGGCTTCAGTGGGGGTGGGATAGGAGGAGGGGGCAGGGAGGTGAGTGTCCCTAAGACCCACATAGAAGGACCTGGTAGTGCTGAGCTCTCATCACCTTTCACAGTCAGTGCCCTGAGGTCCTCAGACAGCTGTTCCCCATAGTCTGAGTTTCTCTACCATTGAGCCTGACTTTGTCCTAGAGGGTGCTTCCTGCTGACGCCAGCCAGAGGTCTAGGCATGCTGAATTATCTCCCATAAGAATATTCTACCGCAAAATCTCGGGATCGGCCACAGGGACACTATTTTCCAGGACTGGGAGAATATAACATTCAAAGGATTATTGAAAAAAGCTGCTTCAAAGTCTGTATTAAATGAACAAAAGTGTGTATATATGTGTCTCTCTGTGTCACACACACATAAAATAAGTCCTTGCTTACTAGCAGGAAATTACATCCTGAAAGCAGAACCAGGGAGAAAGTCTCAAGCTACAAAAACAAATAAATTTATTCATTGGAGAATCACTTACTAGACACCTTCTCCAAGCCAGACTGTTCTAGGTCCAAAGAAATACATGAATGGTCGTGCATTTGGTAAAACAGGTCCAGTTCTGTGACATTGCCCTGTGTACAGTCTACTCTGAGAGAAGAGCAGAAGGCAGGCAGGATTTTTCATCCTTGTCAGGGATTTCCTAGCCCCACCTCCAAACTCCCTGCTTTTAACCTGCCTTAGAGGCAAACAGAAGCAAGACCATAGGGTAGATCTGGAGCGTGGGACTGGGGTCAAGGTATGTCCATTAAATCAGAACAGCATGTTGAGTTGCAAACAGGAGGCAAATCCACAGGAACCAACCAACTAATAGCCCCGGCCCAAATCACTGCTGCCAGGTCTAGCCGAATTAATGATGGGACATTAAGAATGCTGGCAAGGGGAAACAGCGTTAGGTGGGAAATGATGTTTTGCAATTAAATCTGTGTGAGAGTATCCCAGGAAAATGAGATTCTCTGAAAATCTCTGCTCAGACTCCTAACTCAGCCCAAGGTGAGAAGAATGCATGTCCTCAGCACAAACCTCCCTTGCCCATCTTTGAGCCTGTGGGGGTGAGGGGGGGTGATTCTGTTGTTCTTCTGGTATAAGGACTTTGCAAATCTTAGATGAATACACTGGACCCTTCCATAATCAACATGGGGAAAATTAATATTGGGAGAAAATGAGGGTGGAAGAGTGGCTCTCCCAAGATCCATGATCCTGAGTGGAGGGGGGGGGTATATTTTTTTCATTCAACATCAAATCCTTGCTATTATTCCAATCACTATGTTTTTTGAGGTTTTTTAACCATATTAAAATGCTACTTAAGGCCATCAGTATGGCTCTTTCTGAATTCATATCAATATATCTACACTCTACTTCCTCGTTCCTTTGGCGATCAGTAGCACATACTTTCTAGATGGATGGTACAATGTGACTGTGGAAGAAAACTGTTCTCCAGATCAAACACAAATGACTACAGAGTAAACTAAGGTGGCCAGCTCACTGAAGCTCCCTTCTTTGGAAGCATGTCCTACTCACCCACAGCTCTCCTTGAAAGGGCAAGATGAGGGAGGGGGGTCAGATTTGTACCATGTGACCCTAGTCCCCTGGCACCAGCTAATCAGATGAAGGGTAAGCACTTGACCTAAAAGAACTCAATCCCTGGACCAGAGTCTCTCCATCAGTTCTGTGACCCAAAAGTCATGGGGCATGGATTCTTAGTTTTGTTTTGGTTTTTTTTTAATGCTGTGGACTCCTCTGACAACCTGGTGAAGGCTGTGGAGCCTTTTTTTAAAAAAATGCATAAATCAAAATAGAATTATGAAATAGACCAATCATTAAAATGCCATTATTCCACTATTTTAAACATTTGCCATATAATAACATATGTGCTTCTTTACTGACACACTGAGTTACAAGATCTAGTAGTGGGTGTAATAACTACCATAATTTCAAGTAGCGAAGAGAATAAACTACTTTTCATGGTACCTGCTGCACCTCTAAAAAGACAGGAAAATACTTGTGATTTCTACTGGAGACAAAAATCACAGATACTGTTAGTGCCACCATAGTTTTTGCTTACATTTGGAAAATGCTAAGTTTCAGTTACAGGTTAATGAAATTAAGGATGCAATTTGTTCCCCTCCCCAAATTGTGAAACCTTGAATTCCAAGCACAGATTCCCAACAAGACAAGCCAAAGCCACAGGCGGGTCAGTAGTCTGTAGGAGCAGAACCCAGCTGGTCAGTGGGTCGGCCGTGAGGGGCAGAGGTGGGTGCTCCCTGAATCCCTGAGAAGGAAGCTGCCGTTCCGGCCGCTGTGAGGCATGGCCAACGGTCCTGCATTTGGTACTGACTGATCTCATTGTGCCTGTTCGGTCAATTTCCTTTTTGCCATTCTACTTATGCTCATTGAGGGGATCTTCTTCCTTACAGTTAATTATTGAGATAACACTTTAAACAAATGAACTTAGTGAAATATGTTGATAATGTACTATGTTATTTGTATGTACTAACATTCTACTAGATAGTAAATTCCTAATATCTCAGAATATGTACACTCACAACCCTGTAAAGCCCATAGCTGCTGATTGCCGTGAATCTGCTGTAGCAGATACTAATAATATCAAATGTCTCAGGGGAAGAGGAAAAGCTGCCTTTCCTCTGCCTTGTGGCTGCACCTGGCTGGCAAGTCGGAGCGGTTTGCCGCTGGATGTTGAGCCAGACAAAACGGAGCAAGATGAAAAATCGATGAAGAAGTCTCAGCACTACCTGAGTCACTGTGGATCTTTAGATTTATGGAGGGAAGGGCAAAAGGGGGACATAAATATCCAGAAAATGAAGCCAAAACTGTCAGAGGTCCTCTTGGAAAATGCGTCGTAAATAGATACGCTGTGTCATTGAGGGAGAGAAACTGAGGAAGACAGAATGTCCCAAACAGCTTTCCTGTCAATGCCTAACCCCCTCTCCCCCCACCCCCAGGTGCACAGACAGATGTAGGCCAGGGACACGTCTTTGGAGAGGGAGTAGAATGACCCTCAAGACTTCTCCAGCCACCTCCCACTGTTTGCAATCCTGCTGAGGGCAGGCAGGAGAGAAGTCAGCGGACAAGGGGTAGAATATTGCTGTTAATGAAGTGTTTAAAAATGCAGTGAGTGGTGGGATATAGTTCTTATTTAATTATCCTTTATACCTTAAATATGTCATATATTTTTGTACGTATTAAATACTTTAGAGTGAAAATATTTTTAAAAACAGTGAAATCCAAATCAAACATCCCAGTGAAGAAGTGGAAATGATTTAACACAACCTCTGCAGTGACTCCTGAGGCCCAAGCCCCGTGAGTCCTGCAAGGGACACACTCTCCAGACCTGCACCCGTGCCTGGCCCCAGGGACTCCGAGTTTAAAGAAGCGCAAGGATCCCAAGGAGTCAAGGTTCTAGGGAAAAAACCATTCTGGATCTCAAGAAAATCAGTCAAGAAGAGTAGCAGGTTATAGGTTTAGGAGGCTGAAGTGCTAGAAGGTCCATTGCTAGTTATCGGCCAGCATCTTACTCAAAATGCCCATTCACAACAGGGCGCCTGCCTTACCCACGGCTGAGGTAGCAACAGAGGGATGTGACCAAATATTGTCCAACAATGACTCTGGAGTGCAGTGCCTAGGGGACACTAACAGGCTCAGCCAAGCATTAAAGAGATACCAGAAACAAGACGGAATACGGGGAGAAAAAGTGGAGATTTAAAAGATGTACTTCAAGTCAGACCTCAACTCAGAACAGGAGTGTGGTGGCACCGTGGGGGCAGGGAGGGCAGGTGATGGGATGCGGGGGCTGGAGAAGGAGGGACGTGTGAATCTGAAGAGGAGTCAGGACAGGCCTGATTGGAAGGAAATTCTCCCCTACAGATGTGAGTGGGCTTGAGACAGAAAGCTGCTTCCTGAGACTCTGGTCCCTCAGTCCAGGACTTGCGGCATTCCTTGTCCTCTCTCCTGGCTATAGACCCAGTGCCCTGAAACATCCAGATCATCGGTAGGTACAGCACATCACACACTCTTGGACCTAGGTTTCCCTGAGGAGGAGAGAATGCCTTGATTAACCTAATGTAGCATTTCCTAATGGATACAGGAAGCCACAGTTTGGTGGGTTTAGGATTCCCACTGAGTTTGCTGATCCCCCCTACCCTCAGGCTCACTTAGGAGGCAAGAACGGGCAGCCCTGACACCAGGCTGACCCTGGGGAACAGAGCAGCCATGCCAGGGTTCATCTCCAGGTGAGAGGATGAAGGAAGGACCAAGTCTAGGCTCTGGTTACAGGGCATCTTGAACACCTGTTGATAATAAAACATTATCTGTCAAGGCTTCGGCCCTCCAACCGACCAGAGAAGGAGGGTAGGAGAGGAATTTTATTCCTTCTGATTCTCATCCCAGGGAACAATACTGCCCCACCCCCACCTCAAAGGCCAGTAGTCGGAGTAGAAGGTCACCTAAGGGAGGGCTGACCAGGAATGTGCAGGACTTATCGGTCCCTTCCTAGAAAGGGAAGGTGGGTGGTGGATACCAGAGAAAGGCTGAGGAAACACCTGGCCCAATCAGCTTTCTTCCTTTCTCAGTTCCACTGAGTCTAACTACCGAGGTGGCTTTTCCAAGAACTTGAAAAGATCACTTCAGCTTCTAAGTTAAGAAAAGACTTAAGGAGAGCAAAGGAGGAAGCCCAGAGATGAGTTTGGAGGCTACTGCAGTTGTCTGAGCAAGAAATGATGGTGGCTCAGACCAAGGTTGTAAACGCAGCAGCAGAGTCTGTATTTATTTTTAAGAAGAGCCCACAGAATTTCCTGACGGGCTAGACGTGGAGTATGAAAGAGAGTCAAATACGACTCTAAAATGTTTAACCCATGCGAGTGGAGGATGGAGTTGCCATCAATTGGGGAGGAGAAGATTATAAGGGAAGCATGCTTGGCACGTGTGTGGTGTGGAGAGGGGGAGAAAAATCGGGAGTTCAAGTTGAATGTCTGAGTTTGATATACAGACTTTCAAGTGGAAATGTTGAACAAGCAGTTGGAAACAGAAGTCTGGGGTTGGAGAGGGTGGTATTCAAAGCCATGAGATTGAATGCAATCGCCAACAGAGGGAATGTATGCAGAGAACAGCAGAGGAACAGGCCTGACCCCGGAGGTCGTGCAGGAGAAGGAATCAGCAAAGGCGACTGTGAAGAAGGACCCGAGAGGTGGGAAATAAAGCCAGGAAAGTGCACACAGCTCTGAAAACCAAGGGAAGAAGGTGTGTAAGGATGGACTGGGTGATCATTAACAGAATGAGCACAGCCCCACCCGGCACCGCTACTCACAGTATTCCAAAACCCAGGAGTCCGAACAGAAGAAAGTTCTACTCCTGTGCAGAGTATCTACAGAAATTAAAAAAGTAAGAATTCTGCACTTCAGGGCTGGCTGGCGGCAACAGAGACAACTGGCTATATGCTTCCATGATTGGAAAGCTTTTTCTTCACTGTACACGCAGCTGCACTTTCTTCAATAAATCTCGTACAGAAGTCTCTACTGCAGGCACTGAGTGTTAGCTGTGGTTGGTATATTGATACTGAAAAACTAAGCTAGGACTTCCAACTTTTGAATGTAATTTAAATGTAAAATCCAACTGTTAACCAGCAATCTAATGTCATGTGGTATGAGTTTAAATATTGTATGACTAGCTAAGGAATGACCCATTCTAGTGCCAAAGATCACTTGTTGATAATTTTGTTCTGTACAGTTGATGTAAAATCTTATGGCTGAGGACAGACTCTGTGCTCAGGGTCTTGTCTCTAGGAAGACTTTTTTTCAGTTCCAAATACAGTTTAGAAGACACACACACACACATGAGAACTGGATGACCACTATATCAAAGGCTGCTTATAGACAAAATAAGATGAGAACCAAGAACTAACAATTGGATTTTGCAACAGAGAGAAAGTCATTAGTGACCTTTTCAAAAACAACTTCAGTGGAGTGATGGGAGTCACAACCCTACTGACATGATTTTAAGAAAGAGCTGGAAGAGGGGAACACACACACAAAATAGACAACTCTTGTAGGAAGTTTTACAACAAAAGGGGAAAGAAAGTTGGGTAGTTACTGGTGGGCAATCATGGTATTAAGAGGAAAATTTTTATTTATTTTTTAAATTTTCTAAATATGTATTTATTTTCTAGAGAGAGGGGAAAAGAGAGAAACATCAATGCAAGAGAAACATTGATTACTTGCCTTCCAACACACGCCCCAACAGGGGACCAAACCGCAACCTGGGCATGTGCCTGGACTGGGATTCGAACTGGCAAACTTTGGCTCTGGGGGATGATGCCCAGCCAACTGAGCCACAACTGTCAAGGCAAGAAGAGGATTTTTAAAATGGGAAAAACAATAGCACATTTGTATATTGATATGGTAAATCTATAGAAAGAAAACAGAGGAGAATTACCAGACAAATTGATAAGTGACTTGGAATCTAATGCATGAATGGAGGAACTG
The DNA here is from genome assembly GCA_004024845.1 of Tonatia bakeri. NCBI lineage: Eukaryota > Metazoa > Chordata > Mammalia > Chiroptera > Phyllostomidae > Tonatia > Tonatia bakeri. The sequence continues at coordinate 128,294 of PVIA01002286.1, read as the reverse complement.
CCTCTAGACAGGCAGACAGCTCATTCATCTCTGCAGACTGGTAGAAAGGCAGTGTGTGAAGGTGTTAGCAGCAAATATTAGTGGTGGTGTAAGTCTGATAAAGTTCACTTCTGACTGACTTTTCCTTTTCCCCCAGTAAAACTGGAAGCCAGGTTAAGGTGATAGGGACTTGAGGAAAGAGGAGAAGGTATGAAAGTTGTCTAGAATGATGGAAGAGGGAAATATAATATGATTGTCTGGCCGTATTAAGGGTGCATTTGAGGTCATGTTCAAGAATGTCAATTGAAACTGATGGGCATGGTGGCTATGCCTCTTTCCCTGACTACCTTTGCCCATGTATACAACTATGGAAGAGATTAAAAAATCGGGATTTAACTGCACAAAACACAAGAGATGGGCAACAGAATCCAGAGTGCGGGCAGCACAGTGATTACAATGACTGACCAACCGTAGAAGCTGGGTAAGGAAGGGAAGCAGGACATCAAAGGAGTCAGGACAAGGAAAGGAGAGCAAGATCAATGAACTGGAGGTGTCCGTGGGATTAAAGGACTATTGAGTAGAGGTGGAGAAAGAGAGCAGGAACAATAAGAGGAGGAAGTGGTCGGACCGTAGAATGTATACAATGGATCTTGGGGGGTGGGGGTGTTGCAGTTACTGATGATGACAATCTAGAGTAGACTCTAGAACTGAGTTTCTAAACAGTAGCACTACTGACATGTTGGGCTGGACAATCTTTTGTCACGGGGGGGGCCATACTGTACACTACAGGATGTTAAGCAACATCCCTGGATGCTACCCACTACACTACTTGCCAGTAGTATCTCTGGAGTTAAAACTACCAAAACTGTCTCCAGACATCGCCAGTGGTCCCCGAGGGCAAAATCTCCCCTCGTTGAGAATTGCCGCTCTAGACTGTGCCCACAGAAATCGGTGAATGAGACAGAGCAGAAGTCATGACAACTAGAGAAAACCGGAGAAAGTGGCAGTGAGTCAGGAGCTGATGTGCTCAAGACATGAGTGGGAATGACTCAGTGTCAGTGCACTGCCACAGTGAAGAGCACTGGATGATATAAAATCTGATGATAGGAGATTCAAAACGGGGATTTTTAGGGAAGAGGAGGGAGAAGGGCGAGAAAGCAGCCATTAGAAGCAAGGAGGGCACATATCCCACCCCAATACTCAGTGGTTAGAGGCCTATGGGAGAAAAAATAGCTACCATGAGGAAGGCTGAAGAGAAAGGTGTCCTCAGGGCAAAGCCAGGTTTCTGAGCAAGAAGGAGAAAGAAACACTCAGAGACTGGAGATAAGATTTTGCTGAAGATGCACTAGTAATTCCAGAAGGCACAGTGGAAGGGTTCAGGAATTACGGACAGGCAGGATAAGAGGACAGAATGAGGAAGTACAAGGTGTTCCTCCAACTAAAAGGTGGACTCCAGGGGGAGGTCCACTAGAGGGGGTGGTGGTGAGAAGGAAGCCTTCTGCTGTTTTTGCAAGAAGGTGGACGTAGGTAAGAATCAGCCAGGAATGTGGCAATGCCAGTAGAAGTCACATTGTATTTACCAGTCTACTCTAGAACTAGTCTAGAACTAGTCTAGAACAAAAGGATAATTTTCTAAGCGTCACCAAAGAACAGCATCAACTTTAATATCAGGAAGTCAAACAAACAGACACACCTCCATCAAGAGTCGAGAACAAGGTTTTCAAGGATCCAAGAGCTAAGGAAATTTTCAAGAAAGGAAAAGCTTGCGAAAAGTTAGTACAGGTATGCCTAAAGTCCTAAGCAGAATTCGTGGGGCCAATTAGGGAAGTACCTTCCCTGTTAGATTGGAAATTAGGGTGTTCTAAAAAGGGCAGAGTGGCAAAGAGGCAATGAAATAGGGCCAAGAATCCAGAGGACCTCATCTAGTGCTTACACTCTGGGAGAGAATTAGAATGTAAATTCCCAGAGGGACTGAGAATTCTCTCCCAGCCCAGACAGGGCTGAGGCAAGGGGCCTGGACCAGTGAGGCCAGGAAGCTAAACCAGTGGAGCTAAGAAACCAGGATAAGGAGTCATGCTGTGTAAACTCATCCATTTATTTTCTTCCTTTCAAAGAAGTTACAAAATCCTTGGCTGGTGTGGTTCACTTGTCTGGGTGTCATCCCATAGACGGAAAGGTCGCAGGTTCGAATCCCAGTCAGGTTGCGTGCCTAGGCTGCACGGTTGGTCCCCATCGGAAGTGTATGAAAGGCAACCTAATTGATGTTTCTCTCCCTGCCTTTCTCTCACTCTTCCCCTCTCTCTAAAATTAATAACCCTGACTTCAGGTGAGGATATAAATAAATAAATACTAAAAAGTTACCAAAAAAATACTGACTTAACACTTAAGTTTACACTTTACATTAAGTTTAAACACTACAGAAGAATATAAGCAAAAGACCCCCTCTCTTCACTTCCAACCCACTCCTCAGAGGCAACCATTGTGCACGACGTGGTGTGTGTCCTCCAGATTTTTCCTATTGGTATGTAAACTCCCATACACAGGGCTTTCCCCCCTTAGATGGGATCACATTACATATGTTCTTACATGTTTTGTTTCTTTCACTTAATAATATATCATGGACATCCTTTCAAGGTATATCCAAATTGACCTCATTGTTTTCAGTGGTTTCACTGTATTACAGTGTATGGACAAGCCACAGTTTTTCAGATTTACATAACAATGGGCATTTTAAGTGTTTCCAGTTTTCTCTATTATAAACAGTGCGGCTTTGAAAATACTTGTGCACATGTCCTCGCATGTTAATAATTCTACAGATTACATTCCTACCTCCTGAATGAAAGGATACATCTGACACTGCCAAAAAATTGCACTCCCCAAATAATGTATCCGTTTAACTTCTCACCAAAATTGTATAAAGAATTCCCAATACGCTGTGCTCTTGTCAAAGCTATCTTAATTTTTGCTGACTGGTAGAAAGAGAGAATCTCATTCTTTTAATGTGAATGCCTTTTTGTTTGTTTTGGTGGGGGAGGACATATCAGTTTAAGAATAATAAAAACTGTCTTTGAATTTGTTTGTATACATAGACATTGAACCAAGAGGATACCGTCTTCATTAAGCATAGTGATTGCTAACGGTAAAGCAACAGGAGAATAATAATTATATACATGACCAATACTTCTGAATATTTATTATGTGCCAGACACGATGAAGAGTACGTAGCTATATTATATTATCTTTTTGAGCTCTCACAACGCTATAGAGGGCATTAATATGCCCATTTTATACAAAAAGAAACTAAGCCAGGTAGGTTAGGTAACTTTCTCAAAGTCACACAGCTGATAACTGGTAGAACCAGGTTTTGAACCCAGACTACCTAACTCCAGATTCCTCCTTTAGACCAGTTAAGTAACTTGCTCACAGAGTCACATAGCCAGTAAGTGTTAGTCAGGATTCAAACCCAGGTCTGCCTAACTGCAGAGCACACATATGTAAAGTGTCTGTTTGTTTATTTAATAGAACTTGCATTACCTATGCATTACATTATGATAGTATGAGGAAGAATTTATTCCTATCTAAAGGTTTGTTTGGGGGAGGGGTGGGAGGGTTCTTATTTTGGTATTTTTGGTTCTGGTTTGCCTAAGGTTTGAGAAACAAAATACCGACATTGCCTTGGTTGAGCTAAAGGCAGTTTCAGCTAAACTGCAAGACTCTGGGGGCATCGCACTCATGTGGATGGAACTCCCGGGAGCCGGGCAGCACACACCTACAGGGAGGCTGAGTGTGGTGGCCCCAGGGCCTGACACAGACTGACTAATGGGAAAGGGAGATTTCGGCCCCACCATTGGACCAAGAGAGTGTCCCCTAGTGGTTGAGAATAGTGCCGACAACCGCAGAGGTCCAGCTAGAGAACTGACAGACCAGGGCAGTTGCTGAAGTGAAACTCTCTACCTAGCGTGTTCCCTTACCAGAGAATGCAAGATATATTAAGACTCCTCTTTGGAGAACCGATGGTTCCCCAGGAAACAAAGGGGATCAGAGAGTAAGTATCACCAACAACTCGGGTCTTAAGAATAAGATGCCACATGGTAAATGAAGAGAGGAAAGGAAACAATTTTACTATAGGAGGGGGGGTGTACATAAATAGACTCAAGACTAGATAGGCAGTCCTGGAAATGTCTTAGTAATCTTCCAAAAGGCACCCCTCCACTACCAAAAAAAAAAAAAAAAACCCACTAGAAAATTAGGAGAACCTTGAAAATGTTCTCAAGGGGAAAAATGATGCTAAAAGAAACCCAGATGTGGTGAATATAAAATGAATGGAATTTTGGATTCATTCCTACTGTCAGCCTCTCTTAGAATTGAGGCAAAGGCAATTGCAGACTTGGGAAGAAAGGCTTAACTTGACCAAATGAAAATGGCCTGAAGCCATAAAGAGACCATGGGTAAAACAGAAACACACATCAGCTGAGCAGAAGATGGGCCCCGAGAACCAGCACAGTGACCGAGAGAAGCGGAGGAGGTTCGGCCAAGGCAAACACGACACCAGTGAGTGCCAATCGCTTGCTTGCTTGCTTGCTTGAGGAATTCTAGCTAATCACATTTTCTAGTTTAAGATTTACCAGTTGTTACTCACACAGATTATCAATTTCCCCAAAATCTGAAAGTGTGTTGTAAATATAAGACATAAGATATAAGACACCTCATCATCTTCCAATGACGTGGGACAGTTACCAAAAACACCAATCATCCCTGCTGTCTAAGGAAGTGACAGATTCGCGTCTCAGCTACTGACCTGTCAAACACCTGGCTAAAAAGAAACAAGCGTGAAATATGTAGATGGCGCCAAACAAGGAGATGGCAATGCATGAAGAGTTACGAGACATTATTTCTTTTCAGTTCAAAGGACTTACTGCAGCAAGCAGTATGGTGAATGACGACAGCAATGGGACGGAAAAGCAATGCCAGCTTTGTTCTGATGGCGCACTAGACTGTAAGTCCAAGAGAGCAAACACTTATTTTGGTTCTTGTTCTACCACTGCATCTAGAACAGTGACTGGCGCAGAGGAGGCACTAAAAACACTTAAAGAAGTAGGGCCATTCTTTGAATATGCCCTTTTCCCATTCTCTCAAAAAATGATGTCTAGAAAGAATGAATGCTGTTTACTTTAACATCCTTTTTCACATTCTTCACTTAGAGAAATTCTTATTCCTCAAGATCCAGCTCAAATCTCTTCTCTTAAAGTCTTCCCTGATCACCTCCTGCTGCTCACTAACTGACCTCCTTCAAGAAGCCCAAGTTCAACCCTCTTTCTTATCTTTTTAAAATAACATTTTATTTACTTTTTTTTTTTTGGAGAGAGGGGAAGGGAAGGAGAGAATCAATGTGTGAGAGATGCATTGGCCGCCTCTCGCACAACCCCCACTGGGGACCTGGCCTGCAACCCAGGCATGTGCCCTGACTGGGAATCAAACCAGCGACTTTTTGGTTCACAGGCCAGTGCTCAATTCACTGAGCCACATCAGCCAGGGCTAAACCTTACTTTTTTTCTTTTCTTACAAAGCACATGACTTAGGCCTATAATTGTTCTCACGTTGTTCTGCACTGCATGGTAGTTCAGCACTGACATGTCTGACAGGTCTTTCTCCTGGATTATAAGTTCCTCGAGGGCAAATTCTGGATTCAGTTGTTTTTGAATCCCCATCTTCTAACATAATTTCTTGCAAATAGTAATTACTTAAATGTCTGCTAAGTTTAATAAAATAGAATTCTATTCTTGGTTTCTAATAAGAAGCCAGCATACTACAGGTGCTCAATAAATGTTTATGACATTACCAGACTGAAAGAAAGGTAACGCCAACAAAACCAAGTTCTTCAAAACCCTGGGCTGAAAGGTATTACCCCTTGATTTAAGGAGACCTTGCCTGGTTCACGTGCCCACTACTGGGCACTCTGGCACCAAAACTGTAGAGATGGATTTGAGAATTCCAGGAGGAGTAACACAACTGACCTGGGGCCAGGGAGGAAAGAATGAAAAAGGAGCGATTAGGGGCTCGAACAAGGCAGATGGCCTCAGCGACGTCTGAGACTAGACACGATAACCTTCTGCTGGCACTGGGAGAGTGTAAACACTCAAGAGGGGAGGGATTGTTTAGCCTGGTCCAAAGAGCTGAAAGTAGGAGAAAAAAATGAAACAGTGGATGGAAGATCAAAGCCCTGTGACAGAAAGGCCAACCAGGAGAGACGCTGTTCTCCCTGGACTCAGAGGAAACAATGTCATATACATTTTCACAGCTATCAACGAGTGTTATTATCCTTATCTGCAGGCATAAAGGAAGTCTGCAAACAGGTGGATTATTGAAACTAGGAGAACTGAAACCCAATACAAAGAGCCTATGCTTGGAACAGAAAGTCCTTTTGCCATTATGCAAGATACAACCCCACACTCGGTGTTATTAAAACAGTGTCCGAAAACCCACTGGTTCAGACTGCTCTCATAAATAAAAGCACCTGCTGATGAGAGAAGAAAAAAGAGCAAGAAGAAGAATTGGCAAAGCAGTGGGACTGGAATTCCATGGTTGGGTAAAAGTCACGGAATCTCCCATCTGTGTTTCCATTTGCCATTTGCCATTTTATTCCAACAAAGATACCTCTCACAGTGGAGTTTGCTGAAACCATATTCATTTCTTCCCATTTCCCGTTCCACTCAAGTCTGCCTGCTGCCCGACTGTCAGGAAGCTTTAGGGGGCTTCAGTGGCGCCTACAACGCTACATGCTGTGAGTGGTACAGCCAGAGAAGATACGGTTGCCTGCTTCAAAGGACTTGTAATCTACTTGAAGAGACAAAATATAAATATATGAAAATAACTGCAAAGAAAGAGATGATAAATGCAAGAGAAAACAGGGTAAACTATTTATGTAACTGCTAATGGTCTCGGAAGAATTAAAGAGCTAACTCAGGGAAGGCTTCCTGGCAGAGGCGAATTTTCTTCAAGAAGAGAAACAGCAATGGGCTGACTGGAATCATTTTATGGGCTTATAAAAGCTAGAAGGGATCTTAGGATGCATTTTATGAAAATTGCTCATTGGCAGATGAACTAAATAGAAGCCCAGGGAGCTTAAATAACATGCCCAAGTAACAAATAAATGGAGGGACTGGAATTCAAACCAAAGTATCCGACTTCGAACCCAGGGCAGAGGACAGGGACAAATGCAGAGGGGCAAGAGTGAGAATGGCCTGCAAGGAAAAGTGAGATGATGGGCTCGGCCATGACAGAGGGCCTGTGGTACTGAGTTTCACGGGGCGCTGAGAACTAAGACTCTGCTCCAGACATCCAAGCGGCTCCATCTGAGACCCCGCTTCTCTCTCTCTTCAGGAACGCCCACCACACCTTAGTGCCAAGGACCCCGCAGGACTTCCACGTTTCCCACACCACTCGGCCTGCTCTGGGACCCGATCTGGTAGCCACCATTCTTATTCCCAGATGCCTGGTAAGGACCCTAGAAGCTCCAAGATATACATATAACATAATTAATCAAGGAGCTACTCTGCATATGAACTTCTGGTTCTGCTCTCAACCCCACCCTCCTCCTTTGCCCCCACCAACACTGAGGAAACCAGATGTACAAATGGTTAACAGAGAAAAAAAATCCCACCCAGACCACTTGAAACGCGGCTAGTCTGGCTGGGCTTTGAGTCCGCTCAGCGACTGCTCCATGTCTGCTATTTATAGCCTCTGGGTGCCCAGCCCAGCTTCCAGGTCACTAATTGTGGCCCAGCCCCGAGCCAACCCCCACACCTCCTCCCCCGCCCTGCATCACAGGGAACAAGAAAATCCAGCTCTGTCCAGCCCAGGAAAGAACAGCCAGGAGTGAGATCTGAATCCAACACCCTGGATTATGTCCAGAGGGGCCTGCCCTTGTACCGCACATCTTAGAGATCTGAGCCATCCCTTCCTTCTGTAGCAGGTTCCTCTTGGCAAAAAGACTCAGTGACGCTTTCTCTGTTCTGTATGCGTGCTACTCTGGGCAATAACCAACGGGCCACGTTCCCGACTACAAATTCTATGTCTGAAGCCTTGTATCCATCCCCGTTAAACCTGACCATTGTCAATGGTGTTCGTATTCAGAGCAAAGGACTGGGGTGCAGGTGAAGGAAGAGTTAAAGTCTTAGAATAGGAATGAGAAGTGTGCCTCCTTTCCCGGTACCTCAGTGTTATGGTTACCATTCTTCTCCTACAGCCCAACCAGTTCCCAACCCTCTGTATCCTTGACCATACTGCCCAAGACTATACATCTCACTGTCAGTCTTCCCCTCCTCATTTGGGGGTTCATTTGGACCATTGGATAACATGCCAGAGATTCTGGTTATGGGAGCCAGAACCAGAATGCTGCTGTGCTATCTCATCATCACCCACAAATGCCAATTCCCAGCCCCAAATGGCCCCAAATCTTTCCTCCCAAGACCACAAGGGGAAAAAAAAAGTTTCCAAATTAAAAAACTAAAACTGGCAACAAAGGTGCCCCATGGCAGTAACCTTTAAAACTGGCCATTAAAGTTTATAAGTCAGACGGCACCAACGTGAACGATCAAGAAGAGAAAAACAGCCCCCTCCCTTGGGGACCCGGAGCCACAGCCTTCCCCCGAAAGCCACAGAGCTGATGTCACAAGAAGCGCTTGCTGCCATCAAGGGCTCTCTGTGTCCCAACTACAACCATTCACAATGTAGGCAGCCTCTGTGTGCTGGAGGCGGGAGGGTGTCTGGCTGAGAATAAAGGAAAGGGGAGGGGCAAGGAGGCATGGGTTGGGGGCACACAGGAGGTAGGGGAAGCTGGGAAAGGGGAGAAAAACAACAAATCTCCTCCTAGCCATGATGGCTGCCTGCAGTTCACAGGCCAGGAGGGGACAGGCCTGTTAGACTGCCTGGGACAGTGGTTCCCAGCTTTTTTCCACCCAACACACACGAGGCATATCATCTATTTTCAGCAGTAACTGCAGGTCATGTGCAATGATCCCTAACCATGCTGGGGTAGAGGGGTGTACATTAGAAATTTCGGCAAGGGTATGAATAGTTTGAAAGCCTCCAAATTATTCCGACCACCTTCCCTATGGCTTACATACCCCTGATGAAGAATCATCAGTTTAGGGAGCCTTAGAGAGAACTTTCCTTTCCTTCCTTCCTCCCTCCCTTCCTCCCTCCCTTCCTCCCTTTTGTGTATTAGACAAACACATTTTAAGAGCTCCTACATGCCAGGTATTGTCCTGGGGACACTGGGGAGACAGCCCTGAACACACAGACAAAAACCCCTGCCCTCGCGGAAAACCCATGCCTTCGCAGGGGAGAACAGCAATAATAAAAATCTGCAGTACGTCGGGTAATAAGTGCTAAGAGAAAAACAGAGCAGGAAAAGGAAACAGAAAGTGCTGGCAGGGGTGGGCATTTTAGACAGGGTGACGGGGAAGACCTCAACTAGCAGGTAGCGCATGAAAAAAGACCCAAAGGAAGAGAAGAAATGAGCCATGCAGATGCCAGGGGAAGGAGCATTCTTAGCAGAGGGGCCAGCAAGTGAAACGGTCCTGAGGTGGAGCACATGTCCAGTATGTTAAAGGAAAAGTAATAAGGTGTCCCCTGTGCCTGGAGCCCACATACCATTGTTCGCAACGGCACCTCCTCCAGTCTACACCCTATGGCTCCGAGGAGTTGGGCTGATCACTTGTCAGGCTAAGCCGTCTACACCGGGGATGTGCCCAGAAGCAGGAAAAACTTAAGTAGCTTTGGTGAAAGGGGACACAGGTAGGTAAGGTGAGCCTAGTACGCAAGTATTTCGCTTTATTTAAACAGCTCGGAGTTCTTTTAAATAAAATCTCATGTACTCAAACAAAATCCTTGTAAGGAACAAAGGTCATATCCCCTTCACAAGGACCAGAGGGAAAAGTCATTTTTAAAATGAGGTTAAAGCTAGGAACCAGAATAGAATTTACCCTTTATATCCAGTCCAATGCCCTAATATTCATAAAATCTTCGAATTTTCAAAGCTGGAAGAGGCCTTAAGAGGTGATCTTATACATTCCTCTCATCTTACTCAAGAAGCAGCAGCTGACATTTAGAACCCAGGGCTCTTGGGTTCTAACCCAAGGGGCTAACCACACTCCTTAGAAAGCAATGCAGGGAGACTGTGCCAGTTTTGAGGGGACCATTTCTCTCAAATCCTGCATTTGAGAATCTCTCCTGCAAAGGAAGATACGGTAATGACCTTAGGGTTACCGAAGACTAAACAGTGCTCTCTGTCCCCTGACCCCTAGAGAAAAGGCTGCTGTTCCCCACACGCTAGGCCCACTGCTCTTTACCAAGCTCCCTTCAGCCCAAACGTCCCTGTGATGCAAGCCAGCCAAGCCCACGGACTGCAGGTTTGGACGACCAGAACTGAGTCCACAGTGGGAGCACAGATACACACACACAGACGCACAGTCAGTGGGAAGGAGGGGAAAGGAAAGCACACACAACACAACACACTAGGGCAGCTGCAGAAAACAACTGCTTGTTAAGTTAAAATTAAACTCTGCACAAATATTGACCTTTGGAGGGGACAGAAACCGGTCCCATATTTACCAGTTTTATAAATGGGACTGACCACAGCTGCCCCACGCGCTTGGCCAGCACGATGGCAGGATGGGGCGAGGCCGTGCTCTGGGGGTGGGGGATGAATGAGAGGGGCAGGAGAGATTTTAAACACTCTCTTAAACGTCGTTACTACTGGTAGGTCAAAGTTCCCAAAAGCCTTAGAAGAGGAATTTCTAGGAAAGCAAATAAGGCAGTCTCTGAAAGTGGGGGTCAGAAAAGTAGGAATAGAGAGGGAAAAGAAAGCGTCAGAAAGAAAATAATTTGCTAAAAATAGGGAAAAATATAACAGAGACTGAAGCCGAATGGAGAGAACACGGGGGAGCTTAGCCTTCTGAACCCTGGCCCCTGGTCAAACCAAGAGTCCGGAGGGAGAAGACCAGGTGACCAGCCTCACCGAGTGGAACCATCTGAACCAACCTGGTTTGAGTCCCAGCTCAGCCGCTTACGTGCTAAGTAACCTTGGGAACCGGAGGACTCCAGTGTCCCAATCTATACAATAGGGGTAATAATACAAAAGCGTCATCCTGATTCACAAAGACAGAACCAAAAGAAGGCACTGTAAGCGAAAGCACTCTGCCAACCATGAACACCACAGGGATATAAATCATTGCTTTATTAATTCTATCCCAGCTAACTGTGCACGTTTATACTCCACACTGGCCAGCTAACTACAGTCTCTAGAAATGCAAAGCCAGAGGTCAGAAGGGAGAATTTGAGCTTACCCTGGACTCGTTAGAAGCCTCCTAAAGGCATACACCTAAATCCTTCCCTTGACGCAGGATAACGGGAAGGCCAGCTTGCTGAAATATGCCCCAAAAGCCATATCCCCAGTTGCAGAGGTCCCTGTTTGAAGGGGGAGAAAGGACTCATAAACACTATTTTCCTGAAAGCTGATCTCTGGCAACCCACGGTTTTACAGGAACACCCCTCACAGCTGCTGGGCTACTTAGTTCTACTCCAAACCTCTGCTGCCTGTGCCCTCTTTTATATTTTCCTTCTTCTCATGACTTTCATGATCAATAGTAAGCAGATGAGTCTAATCCAATCACCCCATAGTAGGGCATGACAGCACCCTCCCCTCAACACTTGTGCCACCAAGAATCACAATCTCAAAGTATTTCAAATAAATATACTTTGCAAAATGCATGATGAGATTTTGCTGAAATTAGTTGCCTGGTTTTATAGAAAGCCCCTGTGCCTTTGTGTGGTACACCGTTTGCACTCTGCACCTTCAAAGCATGGGGCAGACACGCGCCTGTCACTTCCCAGCACATGAAAAAATGCAGCGATGAAGTTAAAGTCCTCCACCTCCTTGGGGCTAACCAAACACGTCACTAGTATCTTTTGACTCCGCTTGCCGTGTTCAATGTTTTACCTTAATATATCACAGTTTATACTGTTGGACGTGTGTCAGAAAATGCAAACCCCGTTCAGCACGACCGTGTCAGCAGTTCGGGGAGGATTTCCAGCGCTGCAGTCGCAGTGGTCACGGGGCAGGAAGTTGTTTTGCGTTGGGTGCACCAGACACGCGCTGAAGCACAGACTCCAGAAACAAGGGGGAGCAGGAGGCGAACAGGAAAGAAACAGGGAAGAGAACGGGGAAATCAGACTCCATGTGGGGAATCACTTTCCTTGAATTTGGATCCAAGAACTTCTTTAAAAAATGTAATCATTGTGAATTTTCATAGCCCTCTTGCTACGGCGTTGTCCTTCAGGGTCTCCAGAGAAGCGATAATGCCTCCAGGTTCAGCGGCTCACGGCCTTTAAAGCTTTCAGTTTTCTAACGTAGGAAAGAGTCCTCTTGCCCTGGCCAGTGTGGCTCAGTTGGTTGGAGCATTGTGTCATAGGCCTAAAGGTTGCAGGTTCGATTCCTAGTCAGGGCACATGCCTGGGTGGTGGGCTCGCCCCCCATCAGGTCACATATGAGAAGGCAACCCATCAATGTTTGTCTCTCTCCCCTTTCCTCTCTCTCTAAAAGCAGTGAAAACATGTTCCCGGGCGAGGATTAAACAGAAAAGAAAGAAAAGAGTCCTCTCCTCACTCCATTCCCATCTTTTCTACGAGTGGTGGCTTCCACAAGTCTTAGTTCCATCTTCTATAAACTGGAGAAGCCGAACTGGCGACTGCCCTGGATGGCCTGAGATTCCCTGAGATTCCCTGCCAAACCTACTAAGCTATAGTCGGAACTGATATTCGTTTCAAATACACCACACTTGTAGAAAAAAAGAAATGAGAGTTAGCGTAGTTAAGACTGTCACCTCTTTCATACCCTGAAAGTTCATCCTTCTCACGTTAAGCACTGAAGCCCACAGGGGACGCCCTGAACACAACTCGTCCGTCTGTAACTCTTCACAATCCTCCTCCACAATGTTCCCATCCAAAGAAGATCAATGCCTCAGATTGGGGGCTAAGGAAATGGCTGGTGCAGGGACCGAAAAAAAAAGCATCTTCAAAAGTAAAATGTTCTTAAGGGGAAATTCACGGCTCAGTAAATCTCTGGAAAAAGAAGAAGGAAAAACCAACAAAGCCCACAATGGGAGAAGCAATTATCATCCAACAATTACAAGTGCTGTGTCCAAGGACGCCGTGACCATGAGGGGTCTCCTGATCCTCACCCACGGCTGCCTCTTGAGACCCTGCATGCTGCTCCCCTCCCAGACTAAATGCAGGCTGTCTACTTTCAACAACATTCAGCAAAATGCAGCCCCACGTAGGATTTCCATTTGTGTGTTGCAGTGATCTGCTCTCTCCAACTCAAACTGGTAGACCGACCTCGGAGACGTCCCTAAGCAGATCAAGTGCCAGGGTTGATTCCCACTTAGAATGCTTTGGCCTAATAACAAGCAAAATGTCATTCTTAGGAGTTTTAAGATAGAAGGGCAGGGTATTTTCCAATGAAAAAGAACAACAGCACAGGTTTTCTGAAGGCCTGTAAGAGGTTGTGCTAATAAGGCCTAAGAAGCAGAAAAGGGAAATGGCCAGGGTCCTGGAAATGCTCTGAAGTAACCCAACAATGAAGACAGTGAGGGCTAGAAGGGGACACTCCCCTGGGACAGGATAAGGCTGGGGGCAGAAGGACAGCACAGAGAAGGACCCAGAGGCCTAGAGAACATCTCCACACATAAGGACACGACTATGTCATATCTGAGCCCGGACATGGCAGAAGCGTTTGATGGTGTAAGAACTATGTCTGTAACCCAGCAACAGCGAACTTTCAGGCACACTAGGAAGCATCCCTCCACTGTAATCTCCAAAGCCCCTGGAGAAGCAAATAAGGAAACATTGCTACCGGGTACCAGTGTGTGCTGCCGACTCACCAGCGCTAGGAAATGTCTGAACAGAGTCTTATTCAAGCCAAGGGAAAACGCTGTTAAAACACACAAAACTCCTTTGACTAATGTGAGAGGGGGAAAGAGCCTCTATAATTAACAGAAACTGTCACAGGCATTGGGGGCCTCCGACGTGTTCAACGCAAACCACTTGAAAAGACCCGGTCTTCTAGGAGAAGGCTGGGGTTTGTGAGTGGGGCTCCAGCAGGCTGGGGACAGCTTTCCCAAAAGAATCCCACCATATTAAAAAAAGAAGGAGGAGGAGGAGAAAAAAAGGGGTGGGGGAAAGAAAGGAAAAACCCAAACCTCAGCTGAATGTTTTTCCACCACTGGAACTAAAAAGCAGAACAGAAGAAAAGTCCAAATGCAACCAGTTTTCAATTAGGGCCTAATTAGAAAGAAAAGTGGCAGCGCTATTATTACAGATCTGGGGAGGAAGAAATGCAGTCAACGGCTTGGGTCTGGGCTGAGCCATCCACTTGAAAGCTGTGATGATTAGAGGGGCAGGGCATGGTGAGCGACGCTGGGGGAAAGGGGGCATGGGAGCAGAGGGCCCAGAGGCTGGCAGATCGTGTCAATCAAGAGCCCCCCAAAAAGATAGTCAAAAACACTTATTGATTACCCACAATTTTCAAAGCATTACACAAAGGGCTGTCAGGAGAAATACAGATTATAACAGATGTCACTCAGACTTGAGGAGGCTTATACACACTGTCCTGGCAGTAAGTACCCATCTCGTAATGCTCAGCCACTGAATGCGCATGCACAAGTCTTCAGAGAAAATTTAACCTCGACTTCTTTTTATACACAAAGTCCACCCTGGCTGCTCATGTGGCCTCTCCACATTTCTCCCAGCTCCCTCCTCGTTTCCATACATGACACACAGAGGCACCCCTGTCCCCTCCCCCCACGGAAAAAGGCACAATCATCAAATGCAATTCCTGAATGAAGCTATCAGGATGTGCCTCAGCCCTTCAGAGAAGCCAGAGTCGGTGCCCTGGCTCAGGCAGGCTGAGACTCTGCATCAGGATGGGGAACCTCAGAATAGCTGAGGACATTTTCTGCTTTCTTTATGCTCCTGAAGGATTCGGGCCCATTTCCTAGGTAAAGACCATAATATGTGAGAACAAGCAGAAAGGAACTGGGAATGGACATCTTTATCTACGGCTGTAGGAAGGAAGTTCCATTCCGTATTTGCAGTAAAACAAAGCAATTTGACTGGTAGAGGCATGAAGTACTTTCTTCCCTTGCTCTGGGGTACCCTCTCCCTTGTTGATTTAGCTCAGGCAACTTGGAGGAGGGACAGGAAGGGCCAGGGCAAACATGTCACAGCCTGCAGTGAATAGGGCCAACAGAAAGGAGAGGCAGAGAACAGAGCCGAGAGGAGAGGAAAAGAGGAGAGGCCTCTCTTCCCATCCCACAATCTGGGCTCCATCCAACACAAAGTTAATTCCTAACCTCGGCTCACCACCCTGCCCACTGCCTGCATGATTTATCCCCCTATCTGCCTGCATTGCCTTTACAAGCCTCCTAGACTTGCACACCATTATAAAAGCTGTCTGTAATGCTGGCTCGACCTGGCCTGGCCCGGGCTCCTGCCACAGTAACCCTTCCCCACCCCAGCATTTTACAAGCCTTCCGCCATCATGGAAATCTGAAATCCCACGAAAGTACAGTAAACATAGCAGGGAAAAGAAAATACCCTGCCAGGCCACTCTGGACACAGCAAAGTCACAAATGCACTGATGTCTCTCAGCCAAGGATGGAGGCCTTTGGGCAACAACAGTGAGCTGCGTTCTTGCCTGAGTTCGGCCGGACAATGACAAAGAGATGCTCACAGACGGGCAAGTCCTTCATGGGGCACAGCCAAGCATTCTGGCGCCCTGGGAATTCCCAGGCTCGAGGCATCAGCCAGAATGTCAGGGAAACTCACGGGTAAACACAGGTGTCAGGTTCAGAGAACCATGTGGAAATGCAAAGTTTTAAATAACGGAAAGAGACTAAACATTATTCAGACCACAAACTAAGTCGGCATCAGCTCTGTCACCTTCTTATGGGTTCCTTAGGGAGGCAGTACGGTGTGGTGGAAAGAGGGTGGGCTTTGGTCTGAGCCGGCCGGCTTTGAAAGCTGGCTTCATCGCTTATTTATGAGCTATGTGACTTTGGTCAACTTTCATTCTCTAAATCTGTTTCACTCTCCATACCATGGGAAAATACCAACTCATAAAAAGGTTGTGAAGAGTAACAAGATTTACAGCCTCAATAGGTGCAAAAAAATGGTAGCTAATATGATTATTTGGGATGTTAGACAGCCTCAAATGTGTGGGGGGCGGGCAGGGGGAGTCCTATTGCTTTTCCATGTAATTCTTAGCCTGCTTAACAGGTTTCCCCTTTATTCTACACAGACTTTCCCTTAATAAAGCAGACTCCCTCAGTCCATCTCCTAGTCAGAGAGTGAGCAAAAGGGAGTGAGTCCCTTGGGGGAGTGTTCTTTCTTACCCTCTGTCTTAATGCCCTTGTCCCTTTGTCCCTTTGAACTCATAGGACCCAATTCTGCCCCTGACCCTCCTCACTAGGTTTCCATTGGCTCCTCCAGCCTCAGTTCATAAAGGCTCTTCTTCCTTCCCTTCATATGCCCAAGAGAGCCTGCAGGCACCCCCTGGGGTCCATTCTTTTCAAAAAATGCCCGACTGCCCTATTACGGCAGAGTCTAAGCCAGACGTCAGGGTTCATATCTTCCCCAGCTAACTTAGTGGAGAAACTGACGCTAAAGCATTCTCCGCGAGTCTCTGGAGTTCCAAAGTGCCCTGCCAATGAGGCTGAGTGCTCCCCAGAGCTCTGTTATTCACTTGGGGGTAGGTAGTGGGGAGTGGGAGGGGGAGGGCTGGGGGAGGGCAGGAAGAGAAGAGAGCCTTGATTCAGGGGCCAGACTGAGTCCGCCACAGGCCGGGCTCCGCTGAGGTTTCTCGGGTGAAACGCGTCTCTGTGACGGCTGTGCCTGTGAAGCGGATGGAAATGCCCATAAAGCCCTATCAAACCCTGTTCAGAGAAGGACAGGGATATATATAGAACCAGGAACCAAAGGGGCCACAAGGGATTCAGGCGGACAGCTCCGCCCAGCCCTTAAACCCGCCCCAGGGAAGGGGGGAGGCCTGAGGAACAAGCTCAAGGAATGAAGGTTGGAGACAGCCCGGCGGGTTTAGGAAGGGAGTGGGGAAGTGAGGGGCGTCAGAGACAATGCTAGGAGAGAGCTGACTGGGCTGCGGGAATCAATCAGGGCTCCGGGAGCTGCAGAGCTGTGCCTGCTCGCAGGCATGTGGATGCTAAAGAGCCAGACTCTGAGCTCTGGCGGATAGGAGGTGGCTTTTAACACTTTGCTCCGGGGTCCCACCACCCGGATAGTGCTCTGCTGCCGACCCAGAACTAATGAACTAGCTTTCCCTCTCCCCCTCCACTCTGCAGACCAGCACCTCCACTTTGAATTTGTCCAGGGTTCAGCATCTCCATTCCCACACCCTTAACCCCATTCCTAGCCTCACAGAGAAACTGGGATGGGAGGCAGGTGAAAAAAAAAGAAATATATCCATAAGGAAAGTGTCCTGAAACAAGAGAAGTATCTAAGAGGAGCATATGCCCGAAGACAGAAACAAGGAAAAAAGAGGCTCACCAGATTAAGGCCAGACCCTTAAGAGAAACCGTGGCATCCGACAGAATCAGGCCCTAAAGGAGGCACTGTCATGTCAGTGATGAAAAGTGAACAGGTTCTTCTTCCACTCCTCGACCTGCTGGCTGCCCCTCTGCCCATCCATCCTCTCCCAAAGCAGGCCCTTGGAGCCACAGAGACCGGGTGATGGAAGCCAGCAGACAATGAGCCCCCAAGGATTTCCTACCTGAGCAACAGCCAGGGTCCCCCTCTGCCCCCAGTTCAAAAGAGAAGCCTTCCCTCTCTCCACCTCGAATCTTCCCCAAAGCCAGCGCGAGCAGTATGACAATGTTTTGGCGCCACCTACTGTCCCTTTCTGACAGCTGTGTAGAATAATAGATCCTAAAACTGGATGGACCTCAAATTCACCTTCATTCATCATAAGCCCCAAAGGAATGGAATCCAAGAAACAAGAAACCAAACTTCTACCAAAGGGAATAGTCCTATGGTGCTCAGGGGACAAATCCAGCAACCCACCCTTCTGTTTTCTAGGACAGATGTCTTAGGAACGCCAACTGACCAGAACCTCTTCACTGGTGTTTTAGGTCTAGTCTCAATGGCCACTAGTCAGTGAAGTTCCTCCCCCAAGAGTCTTTCTGATGTGAGCACTGTTAATGCTCAACAAGCCCTTTCTCTACTGAGTGGATTCCACATACATATTTCCACATCACAGGTTTTGGTTTACGTGGTTGTAGGTAGAAATTCTGATTTTGCACGGAGACAACCTGCTCCTTTGTCATCAAACAGGAGAATGAAGACAGGGGCACCCAATGAGCAATGATGGAGATACTTTACACGCTGTCCCGTTCCTGTGGCCCTCAGGACGGTCTGGGAAAACATTCCAGTAAGCGATAAGCTCCTTGAGAAGGCAGTTCACTCACAAATATAAACACTTGTTCATCCATTTAACAAATATTCCTGAGGCACCTAATATGAACCAGGCATAAGCTGGAGGTGTGGTGCTGAGGAGACATGTGAAGTCCCCACTCTCGGAGCACGGTTTATCTGATGTATGGAAGGCAGCCCAGCAATTTCTCACTGTCTTAAAGAACACCTGTGTGAACAGCAAACAGCAAGAGCAAAACATAAGCAGACTCTGTGAAGAGACAGAATGAAGAAATGTGAGATGCTGTAAAAAGGAGGACATACAGAATGGGACAGTGAGTGTGTACAGAGAAAGAACTGTTAATATTATTCTTTCTTCATATTCCTTAGAGATAAGGTTTTTTTTTTTTCCACTCTAAAACCCATTCTTGGACCTAACTCTAGGAACTGCATGCAGCTTCCAAGGTCAGCTTCCTCAGACCTCAAGATTTACAAATCCTTAGTAGAAATTACGGAGAGACGCCTGGGATTGACAGCTTAAATTACATGCAAGTATTTTCCCAAATGTCACCACAGGAAATATGTAGGGCTCCATAAAAAGCATTGTCATCTGGGAGAAGAGGGAGCAGCGTCTTATAGGCCCTCGTTTGACCCAGGAAATTGAGGGGGATGGAGCCAATCACAGGATCTCGAGGGTAGACAGGCCCGCCCCCCCACTCCTGCCCTCCAATTGCTCCCAAGCAGCAGCACTGCGCACACTACACCTGTTGTCAGGAGGAGAACCGCAAAGAATTCCAGCAAGGGAGTTTCCAGATCTTCCCTGGTAACATTCTAGTCAGACAAAAAAATTCCTCTCCCTACTGCAGCTACTTGTTTATTTCTATAATTCGGGTTCGTCCTTTCTTGCGTTACCTTGAACGAAATGCAAAAAAAGCTATCTATCATCCTGTATATACTAAGTTTTCACCTGTAAAAGAGTGAGCTACTGCTCCTACTCAGTCCACTCTATGAAGTAAATAACCTCCTTTTCCTTGGATACTTTAAAAAAATTCTGTTTCCATCTCTTTCATTATTGTCCTAATTTTCCTATGGGACTCGGGCCCCATGCACCATTCAAACATGACACCAAAACCTTTAGAGTCCCAACTAGGGCTAAATACAATGGGAAGGCAGCCTCGGGACCTCTTGTCCTCATTTTAACTATACGGTTCAGAACGATGCTCACCTTTTTACGTACCCAAACTATGCCAAAGACTGTGTCACAATTGGGAGCTCTCGCTAGTTAAATACTTTAGGAAAAAAAGGGAAAATTTCCCACCTAGGAAACAGAAGGTACTTTATGGGAAGGACATTCTATTAAATAAGATACTGGAATAGCTAAAGCATCTGACAGAAGGAGCGGCAGGCAAGGCTGGTCTGCAGGGAGTCCAGGAGAAGCAGTTCAGAGGGGGTTTGTGCCTTCTTGAGAGTTGTTGAAAGAATCAGAAGATTCTGCTTTCCTTTGCTTCGATCCACCCTCCTTTCGACAGCTCCCTGGGATCCTTCACTAACTCGCCCGCAGGAAATGACTTCCTCGTCTGTCCCTGCTCAGCGCTCTGCGTGTGTCACCAGCAGAGCGCTCTCACCTCCGATTACAGGCTTGTGCACACCTGTCTCCCGCCCTCCCCCACGGGCTTCTCGGGGCAGGAAGCGTGCCAGTTGCTCTGTATGCCGAATGTCCACTGAGCATTTAACGGGCTAGTTTCCTAGCTCCCATGGAACCTCGCACAAGAACCTAAACCCAGTGGGAGTCAATAAACACTGGCTCAAGATGATAACATTAACAGCAGCCACCCAGCGCCACTCCGCTAAGCTGTCAGACCAGTTTAGGACATTGGCATGTAAACTCCTTTTTCTCTTGGCCCAGACATTTACTCTTAAGGTTTGCCTCTTCCTCAAGAGACTCCAGGAAATAGGGTTAGTTTTAAGTCCTAGAAACTCTAATCATTCCTGTTTTCCCCAAGCTAAGGGCCTAAAGGAAGACTGCAATACCTCATGAATATTGATGAGTTTCTGTGGTCACATGAATATTAACATCACCCTGTGGCTTTCGGGAACAGCAGCCCAGCGAGAAGGTCTAATATTAACCTTGGCTAGGCCCGAAAGGTAGAAAGAGCATATGTCCATGTTTCCATGGGGAGTAAGGTGTGCATGGCAGAGTCCAGGTTGAGGCTGGCTCCCATGCAAACACTGGACCCAAGGGCAATTAAGACGGGACCCGACATTGTGCCCCATGTCCCTGGCACAGAGGGTTCCGCTAGCTGCTGCCCAGGCAGGAATCCCCAGTTCTCAAGCCTTGCAGCAGGAAGGATGCAGAAATGAAGTCCTACTCAATTCAGAGGAGTAGGGACACGGTGACCTAGTTCAGCTGCGGCAGTAGACAGGTAGGGAAGGTGCAAGGCCAGATTTCACTGGACAAAAACCTAAATCAAATACTACGGTCCAATGAGGCAACAAAATACACAGTTAGCAAGTCACACATGGACAGTAACGATAGACCTACAGACTGTGGAGTTTCTAGCTCCGTCCCGTTCCTGAAACCAGCAGATGCAGAGACTGCCGACACAGGTTTTAGGAGGAAAGAGGTCCAAGGGCTAAAGCAGCAAGGGATGGAAGCGACCAGGTTCTTTCAGCACTGACAGAGTCCGAGCCAGGAGATGCCAGAAAGAACGATGACTGTTATTATAAATAAGTAAATAAATAACGGAGGAGCCCTGTGAATCAGAGTCAACCAAAGAAACCCGTGAACCCCGGACCTGGGTCTAAGTTCAAAACCTAATCCATGGCACATGACGACACTATTAAAAGGGAAGGCAGGATAAGAGGCCTTATGCAGTGGTGAGAATTAATGCTAATAAGATTCCTGCTGGACTCACACACCAGGACAGACTGCTTCAAAGCAGAAAAGTACCTCTGTACTCCTCCCTCCTAATCCTAAGCAAAGGCCTTGACCCCTTAGCTCCGTCTGCAAAGCTGACCCTGCCCCCTTCACACACACTTAGGAGGAACAGAGGGGCCTGTGGGCCTCACCCCAGCCGAGGTGGTGAGAGGCCACACCTAGGAAGAGGGTGGGGGCTGCTCCTGGGAGCTGCGTTCTGTCACACAATTACCATATTATGTAGCTCTAATAAAAAGAAATACTTGAAGTTTTATTAGTGCCATATAATAAAGTATTTATAGAATCCGGGGGGGGTGGGTGGGTGGGCAAAGGTAAAGCGGGGAGGGAAAAAGAAGGAACCAGAATTGTTCACAAGAACCCGGGCAACGACAGCTCCCGTGTGCACACCATCGGGAAACTTCAAAGCCATTGGCCTGGGACACTAGTCTAGCCCTCGCTAGCCTAGATCCAGGTGGCTGGCTGCTCGCCTCCTCTCCACAACAGTCTCCGGCTTCCTCCTGGGTGACAAAGACAGGACAGGGGGAACTGGAAGGAACGGGAAGGAGGCAGGAGGAATGGCAGCAGAACTGGGAACTGCGTGGAGCCCGGGCCTGAAACACCTGGGGACCAGAGTAAAGGGGCTGTCCGGTGAAAGAATGAATGGAATGTGAGTTTTAACATTTCCATTCTGCCCTGGCCAGGTGGCTCAGCTGGCTGGCTTGTCATCCCGGATGCCAGAAGGTTGTGGGACCGACCCCCAGTCGGGACACGTGCAGGAGACAACTGTCCGATGTTTCTCTCTGACGTCGACGTTTGTCTCTCTGTCTCCTCCTTCCTTTCTCTAAAATCAGCAAATATAGACTTGGGTGAGGATTGAAAAGAAAAGGAAAAAAAAAGGTTCCATTCTGAGGCTAAACTTCTAGGTCTTACCATCCAACATACCTGACGGTTTTGAAATTCGCCAAAATAGGGTTTCCCATCACTGCACCAGCCCTTTCGTACACCTCTTACGCTCTCCACACGCTGCCACAAGCACAGCTCGCTCCACACCTCCTGCGACCACACCGCACACACCCGCAGCTTCTCCCAAACGCCCTTCGCTCCAGCCCTCGCAGCAGCCGCGGTGCCCTGCACCCCTAGCAGGCTCGCCGCATCGCACCCCTCCCCGAGGGCGCTGGCTGCCTGGGTTTCCTAGGCATCTCCCCAACTTCAGACACATCCTCGATAAAAAAACATTTTCTGAGCCTACAATCCTCTTTAACATTTCAAAATTTTCTATTACCCAGAAAATCTCCCCAAAGAGAGAGAACAGTGAGGGCTGTGGCATTATTACAGAGGAGACTATAAACAGAACAAATATAGAGCTGCTTTATTACAAGGCAGTGTGGGGTTGGCGGCCGGCTGATTACAGGGACACTCCCCAGAGCTCTCTGCAATCCCAGACCTCAATAAAGGCCAGACTAGAGCTGCTTTCAACCGAAGGGCAATTGGATCCAGGGGGCCCCTCGAATCCCTTGGGATTCCAGTCCAGTATATGATACCTGCCTTGGTTGAAGATAAGAAGGAAAGCAAACACAGCCTAAGAACAACCAGGCTTGGCAAAGAGCCACTGGGCCATTTTCTCAAAGGCAAACCCAAGTAGTATGGTTTGGGTCTCTTGCAATCAACAGATACCACGCTTTAGATTAAAAAAAAAAAAAACTATTAAGCAACGCAGGTTCAATTCCCAGTCAGGGCATATGCCTACGTTGCAGGCCACAGCCCCCAGCAACCGTACATTGATGTTTCTCTCTCTCTCTCTTTCTCCCTCCCTTCCCTCTCTAAAAATAAATAAATAAAATCTTTAAAAAAAAATGAGTGGATCAAAAAACTCTGGTACATTATTAAAAAAAAACAACTATTGAAATCAAGAACAAATCAATAGACTGAAAGCACGTACACACCAGGGACAGCACAGAGTGAGGTGCAAGAACAGACAGGAAGACAGAGAAGCAGCGCGGCCCGAGTGACTAAAGCAACCAGATTACGCAAAACATCACAGAAGGAAAGAGTGGGAAATCCACCATCCCTCTCTTCTGGGCTCTGGGCACACGGCGTCCCCTCCTGGGTGACTCACAGTGGGGTCACCTTCACCCCTGCTTCATGTGGTCAGGGCCTCTTTATAAGAAGACACACCGCGAGCCTTCTCCTCCTCCATCCCTGCGAGCCAGGAGGGTTGCGTCACTGACCTCCACACACACTCGCTCCCTCCTCTTTCCAGTCGGCCACCACACAAGGGATCTTGTCTTGTGGTCCCTGCGATCCTTTCATCTGGGCTCCAAACCCACTGTCACCTTGGCCCTGAATCACTCCCCAGGAGACACTGGGAAAACATTGCTGGATAAAGAGTGTCTGGGTCCTGTATGGCTAGAATTTACTGATCCCGGCTGGTACGAGAACCTGGGCCACGCTCTCCCTGCCCAAGGCCATGGTGCAGGAATACTTTTGAACCTGGCCTGGAGCCAGTTCTGCTACAGACCAGGTCCGTGCTGATTTGGGTGAGATACCCATTCCCTCCAGCTCCCAAGAGTGAAAGGACGAAAAGGGCTGAGAGGCAGCCTTAAAGGTTCTAGCTTATCTGCCTTACTTGTTTCGGGGGGGCTGAGAAATTGCTGGAGCCGGAAGAGGACCAGCAAGTATCCCCCCACATTTCTTTTCTCATCCCACTTGGCTCTCATGTTCTCAGGGCGGCCCCAAGGAAAACATTTTGGCAGTGGAAAATGTCAGTGGAACTTCTCAGATCCTTCTCCAAGATAGAGGATTCCCCTCCAACTATGTCTCAGCTCATTCCATGTCTCATGGTCCTAACATTTTTTTTCTTGACCTTCTATGGGATGATACTCCGGTTTGGTGCTGAGCCATTTTTTTCTATAATTTCAGGCCTGGGTTTCAATGGGCAGATTTAAGAAGAGTTACAGGAACACTTTTTAGTTCTGAGCATCCTCCCTTCTCAAATATATTTCATTAGAACAGAGCCTCCAAGACAGTGTGAGATAGTGGAAAAAAGCTCTGTACTAGAAAGTCAAAGGATGAGGTTCTGCTTTCATCTGCAATTACTTGTGGGATTCAGGATCGCTTAATTTCTCTGAGCCAGTCTGCCATATCTCCTCAACCTGAAGTGGCCCTATGGGGTAAAAAAAAAAAAAGAGTAAATTTGTTCTTTCTTTTCATTCTCTTTTTATTGGAGTAGGTGATCAGTATATCTGTGTTGAATTTTATTCAGTGAAGCCTGTTCATTGCACCAGAATCAAATTAAATAATAAAGACAAAAATTCTCCACAGAATATGGCACTGCATAATTTACTGAGTTCTTTAACTTTATATATTTTTAATTTTTAAATGTATTTACTTTAGACAGAGGGAAAGGGGAAAAGACAAAGAGAGAGAGAAACATCAATGCATGGTTGCCTCTGACACACCCACTACTGGGGACTTGGCCCGCAACCCAGGCATATACCCTGACTGGGAATTGAACCAGTGACCCTTTGGTTCCAAGGCCAGTGCTCAGTCCACTGAGCTACACCAGCCAGGGTGAATTTACTGAGTTCTTACAATGGATCAAACAAGTTAATGGAGACAGGTAATGTCCCTACCCTTGCAGAACTTATGGTCTAGTGGGGGGAGCCAGAAAACCAGTCATTACAATGCAGTGTGGACAGGGCCGATGACACAGCAGGGAGCCAGGGAAAACTCCCTAGAGGAAGTGACACCTTCACCGAAGTCTCAACAACGAACAGGACTTGTCCAGGTGAGAAGGGCTGCTGGTGGTGCCAGGGGCCTCCCAGAGGGAAGAGTGTGTGCCAGGGACTGGAGATAAGAGAGAGAGTAGTGGGCTCTGAGAATTGACAGCAGCTCACCGTGACTGAGTGTAGATTTGGGGTGGGAGGCAGGGAGTACTGAAGGGGGGTGAGTGTAGCCTAGCAGAAGAGTGGGAGATGAAGCTGGACAGGCAAGCAGAGACCAGATCATAAAGGGTCCCAATGGTTTTATTAAGGAGTTTGGACTTTATCCTAAGGTGAATAGCAAGTCCTCACTCAGTTTTAAGAGGGACACGTGGCCAGAATTACTTTAATCGGGAGCGTCCATCTGGTTTCATTTCCTGATTGCAGATCCCTGAGGTTAGTGAGGTGATATAAGAAAAAAAGAGGTAGAAGTGAGACCTGGCCTGCTTCTTTTCCTCCTGTCCTTTAGCAAGGGTGGAACCCAGAAGGCGCACCTCCCCTTCCCCATGGAACTCTCTGGTCCTTTAAATTATTGGCTTACTTTCCAGTCTTCCCTCTCAGTCCCCTTGTTCTTCTCTCTCTGGCAAAGAGGGACCTTTGACCACTTGGCAAGTCCTTTCCAACCAGCTGTCCTATGGACCTGAAGTATTAGCCTCCTTTCTTAAGTATCCCGCCCCCCTGCCCTTCACCCCCAGCCAGGGCTGCCAGGTGACCCGCCAGTAATCCACATTTCTAATCAAAGCCCCATTTCTTATCTCCTGCCTGAATTCACCAACTCTGCCAATATTTACTTTCCCCCTCCATCCCAGATCTCTCAACTTCTAGAAACAATTTGGTGGCCTCCTAACAAAAGATTAAGATAATGCTGACCAAACGTACGATCAGTGCCTAGAAGAAAGACCTCATGCTCCAGATGGTGCTGACACCCAAGTAAATAAACTGTATGAAAAACGTCCCCTCCTTTCTTCACCTCATTATGTCACCTCACGCTGCAGTTGAAGGTTAGAAACAACACCACAAGGCAGCGATTTTCAGTCTTTTTCATCTCACGGCACAAACACACTAATAACTAAAATTCTGCGGCACACCAAAAAATATATTATATTGTTGCCAATTTGGCCAAAAAAGGGTACACTTTTGATTCATTCACACCAGACAGCTATTGTTGTGTTGGCTGTTATCATTTTTCGACTTGAGAGTCTAGGCACTGATCAGTGCCCTTGACTGAACAGTCGAATATTGCATGTTTTAAAAATTCTTGCGGTGCACCGGTTGGAAATCACTGCTCTAAGGGAAAATCTTCCCGTCCATTAACCTTTTCTCTTGGCCTCACCCTTTAACCTTAGAATCACAGAACCTTAGCCCTGGAAAAGAAACCTTGAACCGTCTAGTCCAACGTTCCACCTCAATATCAGAATTCTTTGGCATGGCATGGTCATTGAGATCAGATTATTTCTTACTGCCAAAAATTTCCTTAGTAACTTCTTTTTCTATTCACCCCCCACTAAAGAGGTTTGGGGTAGGACCTTATATCCAATAGGAAATGGCTCAAACTCACTAGGTCCTAAGGTTCTAGAACAATGCTACTCAGCATGGTCAGCACACTGCTGCCCATCCACAAATGCTTCGTTAGTAGCCCATGATAAGGTAAGCACAGAAACTGAGTGTAAGCATTTTAAAACTTTTATGGCAATCTGACATTGCATGATATCCAAACCACATTCACAGGACTCATCTCAATGAGCAGGGCATACAATGGTTTGAGTATTACTGAACTTGTCACAGGCGGCATGCATTGCATATTAGCTACGTGCAGTGAGACACATATCGGGTGACTTTGAAAAGCACTTTTCTAGAAGGCTCCATGGGAAGCACAGAGGATAGGTATGGGGAGGCTAGCTCTCCTCTCCTTTTCCCTTCTGGGTACAACAGAGAGTGAATCTGCTGTGTAGGATGAGGAACAGGAAGCTGCTCCCAATAAGCCACTGGCGGTGTGGGGTTAAGAGGAGGGCAGGAGTTGGTGGCCAGGTTATCAGGCAATAACAAACTCGGCATCCAAGCACTTGACTTCCAGCAATGCAAGGAGTTTCCTTTGTTTTGGGAAAACAAGAGCTGCAAGAAGCCTCTCCTGGACGTGTTCTTGCCTGGTTTCAGGAGAAGCCCAACCCCCCTGATACACAAACAGGACGGTCCTGGCCAATGATGGACAAGCCAGTACCGTGACCACAACTCCTGTTTGCCTTTCCTCTTCCACAACTTCCTCAGTTGGAGGGCCACGGTGGGGCCATAGGTGGCCACCAGCCTCGGTCAGCGTTCAAGACCTTCACCCCCAGTGACCCATCCCATACAACTCTTCGATGACCTTTATACAGCCTACTTTCTCTCTCCAGTACGGTACCTTTGGTCTGAGACCCGGGGCTGCAGGCTCCTTCCTTAGAGCGGTAGGTAAAGCTAAGTGACCGAGCACCACTCCAGCAAACGCCATCGTGTGCTCTGGCAACCCGTGTTCTTTTAACTCTACAGCCCAGGAGATCTGCAGCATCCCAGTGCCCAAGAACGATATTTGAAGTTTCAAAAAAATATTTTGATCAGGTATTTTCATGTTACCTGAACAGAGTCACCTGATTACATTAGATCCTCAGCTTCGAGGACCCAGCTATCACCAAGACTGGCATATAGAAAACAGTGAACCTCTTCGTGATGCAGAGGTTGGCAAAACTAAACCTCTCAGTAGCTAGCTAAGGGCTTCAGGACCAAAGACCAAACAATCAAATAAACCCGGGAGACTAGCTGTGGGGGTGCCGCAGAGTAAGAGTATCAACCTCTATAGACTCGCATGAAAGTGTCTTCTAACACCAAAGACTTCAGGACATTTTCTCCAAGAGTTCTGAGAG
Organism: Tonatia bakeri; assembly: GCA_004024845.1. Taxonomy (NCBI): domain Eukaryota; kingdom Metazoa; phylum Chordata; class Mammalia; order Chiroptera; family Phyllostomidae; genus Tonatia; species Tonatia bakeri. The sequence goes on along the minus strand of PVIA01002286.1, from coordinate 100,260 downwards.
GCAGGGCTGGTAAGTCCCCCTTATGACTTTCCTATGATAAATCAAGGGCCTTGGGACCAGCAAATCTTTCTCTCTTTCTGATTAATCAAGGGAGCTTACTCTGTACCCTGATGGACCAAGAGCCCAAGTTTCTATGAAGACTCATTTGTCCAGTAAGGGAGGGCTGTGGGGGCGGGACTCCCCCCACTCCAGGCTTCCTTCATGCCAAAGAAGGAGGAAACAGAATAAGCAAAATAAAATTCATAAAGCGAAGCAGTAATTATAGTGTGGTCAACAAGAGGCTGTCCTCAGGCCCATCATTATGTGGCTAAATTTAACGCCCTGCGCGGCCAGGGGAGCCGTGCGCCCGGGGCACCGTGTGTCCACACAGACGCCAGCTCCGCCACCTTCGCCCGCTCGACAGCCGCCAGGGCTGCCAGAAAGCAGGTCACGATTTTTTTATAGTCTGTTTACCAAGATGCTGTTTTTACTGCCGAGGTTTCTCTCATTTTATCTCTTTTTCCCTTTTCCCCAAACAGACTGGCCTGTATTTTCTGTCCTGGGCTTTTTTTTTTTCTTTCTTTCTTTCTTTCTCCCTCTCTCAGTACTATTTTCAGAACTCTAATTTTATATGGTATGTTCCTTTTTTTTTTTTTTTTTTGGTAAATATTTGCCATGACTAAGCCAGGCACATCCAGTTTAAAAGGCTCCGTCCCACAACACATCAAGTCTTTAATGATACGCATCTCATTAGCTCGTCCCATGAAAGGGGGCATAGAAAAAAAAAGGCAACTTACAGACTCCCTCACTTTTTATATCTAGAGAGACCTATATTTATATGTAAAGACTCACTGAAAACTGACATTCTAAGCCCTGATATGAGGTTAGTACAATGGTTATTTGATTCAGGCTTTTAGGCCTCAGAAGCAGTTTCAGGAGAGGGGAGCTATCGGCCTGCACATCACTGCTAGCTGATCCCAGCGGTTCTGATCACATCGGTGCAGCGCAGGCGATCTTCGGACTCTGAGGTCCTAGGGTTCTGTAGGTCAGGGCAACGAAACTCTGAGAAGTCCTCTGTCCAATACTGAATTCCCTAAAATGGGTGTGAGAAGAGAAAAAGGGGCACTTGGGGGACACTTCCTTCACTGGCAGATGAAGTCAAGAGAGGAAGGCTACGAGTTAAGAGAGTGCTGAGAGAGACCCCCTCCCAGGTAGGGAGGGCTTCCACACCTGCCACTCCCTGTCCGAAGGGCCTGTCCACACCTGAAACCGACCGGAGGATTTCTCACTGCATGTGGTGGGTTCAATGAAAGGAGCTGTACGGTCAAGTTCACCTGCTGCACTGAACAAAAGGCACAGCATCCAATAAATACTCTCTGGTACTTACCTGTGGCACTTTCAAACCCAGCTAGATGCTCTAAAATGCAGTTAGAGGAGCCCCCGGCACTCAGTATTTTCCATGGGAAATGTTGGGGGAAGGGCAACCGATACCCTGAGCGGCTGCTCAAGTAGCATTCCCCCTGGGGGGAATTTATAGGGGTCCGCAGGGGTCACCAAAGGTCCCGAGTGTCTAACTTGGTGTTCATCAGTTAATTTAGGGATAATCAGACTCTAGAGGGTTGACCGATGCTAACTAAAATCGAAAGAGACTAATTTAGAAGTTAAAGTGCCAATTTATTAGTGTACAAGGTGGGGGCTGTACCATTCCAGGGATGGAGGTATCTTCAGCTGATCTTTCCTAGGAAGCTGAACAAACATTGAGAGTGCTACCTGGTAGACACAAAAAAAGGCAAAATGAAACAAAACAAAAAACCTAGCAAATGACTTTATGGGAGAGTTCATATACATTGTGGAAAGAGCTAGATATTCATCTGCGTGCTACTATAGCACTGCTTTGGCACTGTACTAGATAAATTAACAAAGTGGTCTTCTTCTTTTTCTTTCTTTTTTCCTTCCTTCCTTTCTTTCTCTCTCTCTCTTTTTTTTTTTTTTTTGAGTTCTATACAACTCTAACCCTCTGTTAGTACATCTCCTCAGGCTTCATGAATTAATTGTTTAACAGCTTTTCTCAAACTGCATGTCAGAGCCTAGAGGTGTGCTCTCTAAGAGTTGGAAGGGAGGAACGTGGAGTGAGAAAAGAGGCAATGCTTGGGGCAGAGTTCTCTAGCAGGCACCACTGTCCTACCTCGCAATTAAGTGAGGTCTCTATACTGCTCACAGGGGATCTCAGTGTTGCCTCCTGGCCACATCAAGTTCCAGGCACAGCTGTGTAACAAGGGGCAGGGCAATGGGACTTGATGGAAGAACACTGGACTGGAAGTTCAGAGCCCTGCGCCCTTGTGCTAAATTGAGTCCTGGTGCCAAAATCTACTGGTTTGTCTACACAAGAATTCTTTTATCGTTGTGGGCCCTAATTTCCTCATAAGTAAAACAAAGAGGCTTGATATATTCTTAGATTGATAAACTCCCCTAAAGCTCGTAAAATTCGATTGCTCCAATCTTTGTACTAGATATCTCAGACGCCATGCTTTCCCTTGTGAAGGTACTAGCCTAGGTCCTTGATGAATTTGTAGCCTAGTGTCACAAGCAATACTACATTTACAAACAGTCAGGTGTGTTACTTCTGTAGACAGCTAATCTCATCCACTGTATATGGATTCCTATTTATCTCACTGTCAGGGGTTACCCCCAGTTTGGGGAAATACTCTGCCTCAGGTTTGCATCTCCTTTGGTACCCGCTAAGTTCAGCACTTTCGCTCTGCTCGCCCCCAGCTGCTGGGGGCTGCAGAAAACTAAATGCCAAGAGGATGGTCAACTATTCCTTCTGTAAACCAAGAAGTACTGTCATACTATGGTTTCCAAGCTCCCCCTTCTTCCTAGCTTCACTCACGCTAAATCGGAATGGGTTCTTCGGAGTAAGATTCTGAGGGGAAAATGTGCAGTGTCAGAACCGCTCGGGCTTCAAGCACAAGAGTAGCAGACGTCCGAGAGCTCTTGCAGGATTCCCTCAAACCACCGTGCCTCGGGGGAGCCTCTCAGATTGCAGAACCAAATAGAACACCTAGTGTGTCCTCCCCTTGGCAGCCCTTTATTACACAAAATCCCTCTGAACGCTTAGCTCAAGATTCATCTCTTCCAGAAATACCTTAACCCAACTGGCCTGGTGTGAACCCTAGGTCCCATCCAAATGAATCTATTTCTTCCTCCTCTCGGGTAACATACATTTTATGTACTTAGAATATTCGTTGCATATATGTGAATTCTAGTGGCCTAATCGCTCTTAAAAGTCCCTCTTTCAAAGGCAGAAACCATGTTGTAAATTTTTAGTGCCACAAAATATTAAATACCACAATGTTTAATATTTTCGCTGGTAGTTAGTAAGCACTGTCCACATAGTGTTTAAACTTCCAAATAGAAGAACAAATAGACCAAAAGTCTCCCACACAGAATGAATATGATGCTTCCTGAGATGCTGTGAAAATGTTTGCCTTGACTACTCCCTGTGGCAGATAACAAGGATGCCCACGAATCTTAAACATCGGACAGCTCAACTCAGTCTCTGCAGAACTCTCACTTTTCAATGCGGCTCACTCTCCAAAAATACATCACCCACAAGTGATGGCTACAGGAGTACCCTTTAGGTAAAAGGCTAAGGTTGTGAAGCCAATAGATCAGATAAAGCTTAAAGGTATAAATCGTTTGATAATTTGGTTTCTCTCTTCATTTCTAGAACCAGAGGAACATTTAGTAATGTGAGAGACTCCTCAGATGCCAACACCTTTAAGCTACAACCGTTCGTCATCGGGCACCTCCTGTCTACGAGGCACTGCAGCAGCGGGTTCAGAAGGGGAAACAAAATGGGCAAGCCGGTGCTACGCTTCAGCAGCGGATGATCCAGCAGGGGAGACGAGCACAGACGTTCTTACAGTATAAGGCCAGAGTGGTAAGCGACACAGGGAAGATACACAGTGCTATGAGAGTTCAGAAGAAGAAAAGAATATAGCTTACATTTTACTTCTGTCCCTTTCACAATTTCTGTCATAACAGAAATCGTGTAACCATCTGATCCACTTTTTTTTTAAAAGATTTTATTTATGTATTTTCAAACAGAGGGGAAGGGAAGGAGAAAGAGAGAGAGAAACATCAATGTGTGGTTGCCTCTTGAGGGCCCCTACAAGGGACCTGGCTCACAACCCACGTATGTGCCCTGACTGGGAATTGAACCAGTGACCCTTTGGTCCACAGTCCAGCACTCAGTCCACTGAGCCACATCAGCCAGGGCCGATCCACTTTTCAAGTAAGGCAGATTAAATGCCCTTGGAAAGGACTATATAATTTTGGGATGAAAAGGCTCCATCTCCTGGGGAAAGAGGATGGAAACAGGCAAAAATCAAGTCATCAATCTTTAAAATATCTCCCGTGCCTTCATGCTACCCATAAATCCCAAGGGAAGGACTAATCCTTTCCCTTTGCTCAGCTCTGTAGGTCCCTGTTTTCACACTCTCCTTTTCCATTGGTTTCTCCTCTGCTTTCCAACATTTGTGTCTTCTCAGCTTAAAAAAAGAAAAAATGTTTTGTTTAAGCACCTGCTGGCTCTCCAGCTAGCTCTCATTTCCTTTCACCGGGAAACTTCTCTGAGGAGAGCTCTGCATTCATGGACTCCACTGTCCGACCCACTGAGCCTTCCTTGTGCGGCCTGCAGTGGCCTGCAGTCTGCTCCTACGGTCCGTGAGCGGGAACCGCACCAGGGTTCTTCCTTGGGCAGTCAGGCGGGCAGCCACCTTTTCTCTGTGGTCTCTCTCCTGCCTGTGGCTCTGGGGATCACATTCCTCGGTGACAGGAAGAGCTTGGGATTTGATAAAGACAAATATGAGTAAACTGGCTGAGTGATTTGAAGCAAATTACTTAGCCCTTAAGCCTCTGCTTCTTTATCTTTAAAATGTGGATGATATCACTGACCTCCCGGGTCTGTGGTCAGGATTAAAGTTACAATGTAGATAAGGCGCCCAGCACTGTGTCTAGCACCAATATAGTATGTATTCGGGAATGGTTGGTCCCCCTTCTTGGCTAACTTACTCCTCTGTCCAGGCTCTCATCCTGTCCCCCTCACTTTCCCTTCACTGGCTCCTGCTACTCCTTCCAGTTACAACTGTCCCCCAAATCTCATCATTGGCATTTGCTCTCTTCTCCATGCCCTTCCATAGGGAAACATGCATCCAGTCCCAAATATTGCTCCTCTGCCTGTGATTCCCAAATCTGTTTCTATAGGCCCTTTTTTCAACCCTATTTTTTAAAACTCTTTCCTGAGCATTCAAACTTGTATGTCCTATAATCCATTTAAATCCAGAATGCATTGAAAACAATCTTGTCCTGGGCGGGTGGCTCAGTTGGTTGGAGCATTGCCCCACACACCAGAAGGCTGCAGGGTCAGTCCCCGGTCAGGGAGCACACCTAGGTTGCAGGTTTGATCCCCCGTCGGGGCCCGTGCAGGAGGCAACCAATCAATGTTTCTCTCTCCCAACGACATGTTTCTCTCGCTCCCTTCCTCTCTATCTAAAATCAATAAATATACCCTCAAGTGAGGACTAAAAAATTTTTCAAAAAATAAGATAAAAAGATTTTCATGTTATGTTTTCAAACAAACTCTGATTACATATAAGCCATCAACGTTTATATGAGCGATCACGTGAAATGGACATACTGTAATCAATGGAGTTTTGTGACACCCTTCCTCTGCAAGGAGGAAAAAGGGGGAGACTCAAATAAGGATAATATCAGAGCAAAATGCTCCAGAGGTATGTGAAGCTTACAGGTTAGGCCTAAAGGGGCTAGATATTTGCCAGAAATAAGGCATCAATCAACACTGCCTCAAACTCAGTTCAGAACTAAGTCGATTTCCCAGACTGGAGATTGAATACACATGAGGGCCCTGGCTGATGTGGCTCAGTGGACTGAGCACTGGCCTGCAAACCAAAAGGTCGCTGGTTCAATTCCCTGTGAGGGCACATGCCTGGGTTGTGGGCCAGGTCCCCAGTTGGGGGTGTGCAAGAGGTGTGTATCTCACTTACACTGATGATCCTCTTTTTCCCTTCCTTCTCCTCTCTCTGAAAATAGATAAATAAAATATTTTAAAAAAATAAAACCACATGAGAGACTAACAGTAGATTTGGTAAAGCTAAACAACACAAGATAGTTTTTATTTTAGGAGAGGTGGTAACTCCCTTTAAATTAAATAGGATACACAATGTCCTGGAGCAGTGTCTGTTAAATCACGCTAGCCTGTCTGGGTCTGGACACGGGGGGACATACAATTTAGTTTCCCGCAGGCTCTCACAAACCTCTGTCGTCTTCTCTCTGGCCCGCTATGCCTATTTATGTTGTATGCCCATCCCATGTAGCCATCTGAATTTAGAACATTTGGTTTTGAGTGTTTTCAGATCAGAGATTTTTAGAACACTGATAAAGTCCTTCACTATTGGGATTCCCAGAATCAGAAAACTACCTTTTAGAAACGAGTCATTTTATCTCATTTGCATATTCTACATTGATTCTCTTTTAGTTTCTCCTCTGATTTTTAATAAATATTGTGTTGAAAGCATGGGCCCTTACGACGCATTGTAAAAGGACAAAAAAGAAAGAGGCCTTTTTATACGTTCTTGGGCCAGAAGAAAAGAAGTGGTGACCCCTGGAAGCAGGGCTCAGTGGCAACTACAGGAGCCACAGTGAGAAAACCCCAAAGAGAAGGCAAAATTCAGAAGAAATGCAGCTGAGAAACATGTGCAGCCATCCCTTCCTCCCTGGAGAGTTTCAGTGCAGAGCTCAAATACTGGTGGATTTGTGTTTTAAATAAGGAAAACCATTGCTTTATATGCCCAAGATTAGATTTAATCGAGCCCCGCCCAGGATTTTCCCGGTCTGTCAACAGCACCACTATTCTTCAGATCGTACAGGCACACCCCTGACGGCCTGATCTTCCTGAAAGATTGCTTTCATGTGTCAGCTCTCCAGTCAAAACTTCCAATGCTTTCCCCCTATCTACAACGGTAACTAAGAACTGGAAGAAGGAAGTGCCATCTCCTACCTAGGAGATGCACCTTTGTTTGAGAATCACTGCACGGAATGCTAATAACAGGACTGACATGGACAAAGGAATGGATTCTAGACAGAAAAAAAGCTGAAAAACATCTACCTTCAGAATAAAGCACCAACCTTCCAGACTAGCATGTAAGGCCCCCTATAGTCTGGCCTCAAGTTATTATCTTGCTAACCTTATTTCCTATCAATCCTCACCTGCTCTCATTCTTTTCTTTTCTTTTTTAAAATTTTATGTATTTATTTTTAGAGAGAGGGGAAGGGAAGGAAAAAGAGAGGGAGAGAAACACCAATGTGTGGTTGCCTCTCACACGCCCCCTACTGGGGACCTGACCTGCAACCGAGGCATGCGCCCTGACTGGAAATCGAACCAGCGACCCTTTGGTTCACAGGCCCATGCTCAATCCACTGAGCTACACCAGCCAGGGCCTCATTCTTAATGTATATCCTTTGTCCATGTGCTAGCCACCTAAATTACCTTCCAAATAGTTCCCTAGCAAAACTGGAAAAAAAAAAAAACCAAAACGTATTCTACAGTCCAGTTCAAAACCTCACTTTTACAGGAATTTTTTTTCAATCACTCCATTCCTGTGGCCCTATTAATATCCACTGCGCACAGTGAGCTCTTTGATGACAATACTATCATACCGTATATGCTCACAGAACCTGGCCTAGTGCACATGCACCACTCTGAATTCCAGAAGAACGAACTCACTGTGAGTTTCTCTGGATCAGAGAAGTGACACACACAATGGTCGGGAGGCCATGCGGATGCATCGGACTTATCCTTCTGTACGATGCCCATGAGGATACTGACAGACACGCTCTGAGTCCTACGTCTTCCTGTACTGTTGAGAAACAGGTGCATGGCAGAGGGGAGACAGGCCATAAATGGTAAGATTAGTAAAATAAGTGAATATTATGGTAACATGTTAAAAAATAAGGGCTACGGAAAAAATAGAAAGTAAAACGTGGTAAAACAAAATGGGAGTGCCAGGTGCAGAGGGGCAGGGATGTGGCTTACAACTTCAAATAGGATAGTCAAGGTAAATTCCATGAGAAGGCGACATTTGAACAAAGACATTATTGTACTCTGTGTAGATATGCCTTTTTTTTTTTTTTTTTTTTTTTTAGAGAGGTGGGAAGGGAGGGAGAAAAAGAGAGAGAGAAACATCAATCGGTGGCCTCTCCTACACATGCCAACCGGGGGGTGGAACCTGCAGCCCAGGCAGGTGGCCTGACCAGGAGTCAAAGCAATGACCTCTCACTTTGCGGGACTACGCCCAAGCAACTGAGCCATCCTTGTTAGGACTGTGCACAAATTTTTTAACACACCTCACTTTAAGAGGTGGAGCTTGATTACCCTCCCCTGACTATGGGCTGGACTTTGTGACTCACTTCTAATGAAGAGAATACAGCAAGATAGAGACGGGATGTCACTTCTGAGATTAGGGTAGAAAAAGATTACAGCCTCCATTTGGGTCTTGCTCTTCATCTTCATCTGGGTCTCTCAGGGATTCCTGGCTCTGGAGGATGCCAGGGATGTTCATGCGAGCAGCCCTCCAGAGAGGCCACATGGCTGGGAAATGGCACCTCCCACCAACAGCCCTGTGACTCGAATTCTCCCGCACCCACCTATTCTGATGACTGCATTCCCATCCCAGACCCCGACTGCAATTCCATGAGAGACCAGAGTCACCCAGCCAAGCTGCTTCCAGCTTCTGACCCTCAAAGCCTGTATTAAATGTTCTAAGCCCCTCGTTTTGGAGTAATTTGTCATAGAGCAAGAGGGAGTTGGCCACAAAAATATCTGAAGAAAGAGTGTTCCAGACAGACGGAACAGGCAGCATAAAGGCCGAAAGGCAGGTGATGCTTAGAGTGTTAGGAGAACTGCAAGAGGCTCGTGTGGCTGCAGTGAGTTAGTGAGGGAGAGGGTGGTAGGAGACGAGGTCAGAAAGGTAACGAGGTCCAGACTGTGTAGGGTTTTGTAGGCTATCCTAAGGTCCTAGTTTCACCTGGTAAGAGAAATGTGAAGCTAGTGAAGGGCTCTGAGCAACAGAGTAGCTTGATGTGATTTATGTTTTAATAACATCACTTAGTTGACCAAAGATGCACAGGGGCAGCAGCAGGGATGCCAGTGGGTGGCTCTTGTAGGGATGCAGGCAAAAGACAACAATGTCTCAGACCCGAGTGGCACAGGTAGGTACAGGGGCTACGGGAATAGCAGGATAGTATACCTGTGCTTGGGAGAAGGAGAGCAGGCTGAGGAAAGGGAAAATTGTCGTGGGAAAGCTCGAAAAAGAGATGATGCCCAAGTACAGTTAGGAAAGTTGAACAGGAGTTTATCGCCAGGACAAGAGTGAAGAGAACACAGAGCAAATGGGCCCAGAGCTGTATGGGCAGGAAGCTGTTGATATTTCAGTATGGTGAGACTGTGAGTGTATGGGCCAGGGATGGAGGGTCAGGCCAGAGGGCTCAGCAGGACCAAATCATGAATAACCTTGGGTGGCGTGCCAGGAATTTTGGACTTCATCCTATAGGCTATTGAGAACCACTAAAGGACTTTAAGCAAGACAGTGATATAATCAGGTTTCTGTTTCAAAGAAAACACTCTGACATCACCACAAATTCAACAGGAGGGGAGTAAGCACTGACCAGGAGAAAAGAGAGGAGGCCGTTGCATGGTCAAACCAAAAACAGCAGGGTGGGGTGGATCTTAGACAATGGAGGCTGGAACACAGAAAAACAGCAGATTCAAAGGACAGTTAACCAGTAAGGCTTTGGAAGTAAAGACAAAGAGAAAAGTGGGTAACTCCCACTTTTTCTAAGTGTCTAGCTTAGAAAACTGAATGGTATAATTCCCCAAGACAAGGCATATAAGAGGAGAAATAGGTTGGGGGAGTAGATTATTAATTCTGGACATGTTGCATGTGAGACGTCCAGGTGGACATGTCAAACACGCAGGAGGAAATCTGGGCCTGAAGTGACGCGGATACAAACGCGGTGCTCAGCGGCACGCTACGACTGCTGACACTGGCATCAGGGTGAGACAGAAGGAGAGTGAAGGGTGAGAGGGTCAAGGACACTATCGGAGGTAACACTAACATTTGAGGGGTGGGTAAAGAATGGAAAGTCGGCCAAGGAAACCAAGTAGCAGCTGTCTGTGAATGAACCTAACAGGACAACGAGTTTCAGGTTAAAGGACTCTCTGTCTTCCCCGGTGTCTTTGATACAACCTCTGGCTTCCTTGAAGAACTCTACTGCTGGATGGATCTACTCTGGAATCAGGCTGCAACCAGACAGCAGAGGAAGACAGTAACTAAAACGAGACAGTACACAAAGGCCAGGGCTACATTTAGGATGCTGAGTCAAATCAATGTTAACCGTAGTTATATAACTAAAACTGTATACTAGAAATTGGTTAAAGAATTATACTCAACAGATTAAGTCTTACAAGGCATTCAGAATGCAGTCACAGAAGTGACTGCTGTACCGAATACTCTCCTCTGAAGACAGTGAAGAAGAGAACTGCAAAATCTCTACCTCTGTGAAAGCTCCCCTCCCTAAGAAAGCCAACTTCATGCAACTGCCCAGGTTCTTGTGTCAAGGGCTGATTCCTAGCCAGGGGCTGCCAGCTGCAGAGGGCGGGGCTCTATTTTGGGCTGCCTGTCCCTGAGCCTGGCCGCGTCTGGTTTGAGCAGCATGCAGCCCCAGTGACTCACACACCCATGCAAACCGCCTGTGGCTCAGTGGCCTGGCCTCGGAATGCCAGCCTTAGGCCAGCTCCCTCCTCACCCCATTACACTGGGATAAATAAATAAAGAGCCCCGCCAGCAGCCACACAGCCTGATGGCAACCAGATGCAGAGAGAGAGGCACAGACGGGGCCAGGGGAAGAAACTCCCTCCAGTGGACTAGACTGAGAGTCGGCTGTGCCAGTCCAGTCATTTTAAAGTTCCCCTTTAACACAGTTCCTACTGCCATGCAATATCAGTCCCCAATTTTCTGGACTCATCTTCTACTCCAAAAGGTGACTTTCAGCCCCTGGTCCTAGGAAATGCTCTACATGGGGCTTTTGCCCGCTGTGAGGATCATTCCAACAGCCACCCTGCCCACCTGACTTGTATCAGCATTGCCAGTATCCCCCCTCCAGTAGGGCCGCCATCAACTGGCCCCCTTGGGCTCCCTGGAAATGAGAAATCAGAGGCTCTTGGGGGAGAGTGTGGGGAAGAGCTAAATATGGAGGAGTAACAACCTCTGTCCGATCCTTAAATATTTTTCCTGGCCTTAGTATCCTAAACACTTCCCTGTTCTACTGCCCCCTGCCCTACGTCTACGGCCTTTTGCCCAGCAATAGCCCCAGTGAGAACCAGAAAAAAACAGCCCCCGGGCACTGACCATATGGCCCTCCGACCGCAGTCCTGGCCCCCCTGGCCCTTCATCCCGAGCTCTCTGTCCCTGGTTTGTTTATCTTCCTATGTTGCTTATTTTGATGGCACATCCTTTCAGCTCAGTCTTGACTGACCCCATGACCCTTCTGTGTCCTGTTTGTAGGACCCCAGGCCAGCAGCGTAACTGCAAAGACGCAGCAGCTGTAAGAAATTCTGCAGTCCCGCTTGGAAACCGCTCAATGCTCACAGCGACTCAGGACATTTGATGATCCCAAAGCACAGTGCGGTGACCCTAGAGGTCACAAGAATTGCACACTATCCTAGCCCTGAACTCTCGTCTAATTGGTGTGACAACCAAAGTGGCAAAATGAAATAGGGATAATCCTAGACAAGAAGTATAGGAGGTCCTGAACACACAGCTGTGGCTTTATGACCTTAGGCAAGTCACTGAACTTCTCGGAGGCCCAATTTCTTAATCTATGAAATGGAAAGCTACAACTACCTACCTCTCAGATCCTTTGCAGACATAATAAAATTCTACAAATCTATGTGGCTTGGATGTGATCCACCCAAAGTCTAAAGGACCGGTATTCTTGAAGTAGTTGGTTCCAAAACACTAATAGCCTTCCTGGACTAGCCACTGGATTCTATATGCTTTCACATTCAGTTCTGTGGGGCTCCCCTGGCCCCCAGAGCATGGGAGAGATGAGCCTCCAATTTTATAAATGAGAAAATAGGGGCTCTGAGAGAAGTGATTTACCCAAAGCTATAAAATAAACCGGGAGCATAATCGAAGACCCCAAATACAGGTCTAGCAAGCACCACTGTTACCGACAAGCCACGATTGTCATAAAATCCCCCTGGCATGTATTTATCAACATATTCGTCCACACACTTCTGGAAAACCTGCCAGTTCTAGCCACTGTGCTCAGTGCTGGGGATATGGGAATGCATTCAACACAGTCCTTGCCCTCGAGGAATCCATACATCGGCGGAGGAGAAAGACAGTCTTGCAGGCATACAAACAGTAATATTACAAAGTGCTAAGTGGTAAAACACAGGTGCAAGCCAAGGCACTAGAGTAGCAAGGATGAAGTATTATCTTTATACGAGTCCTGAAAGGTCTCCTAAAGAAGCTGAGTGTAGAAGTTTACAAGGTATATATAAGCCCAGAACACTGAGCATTCTAGGTAAAGGGAACAATGTGTACAAAGGCATAAAGGTTAGAGAAAAGCATTTCTGGTCATTAGAAGTCAATCCGTATGGCCGAAGCATGAAGTACATAAAGAGAAATGTCAAGAAACGAAGCTGGAGAGAAATGTAGGCCCTCGACCAGGAAGGGACCCCTCTGCGGGGCTGAGAATGAGCCTTGTGCTGTTTAACGAAGGGGCTGAGGCACGAACTGTCGTGTCATCTCCAGCCTCTGGTAACCTTGAATCCCCACCCACAGACGGGGGAAGCTGACCAAAAAAGGGCCTTGGAAATCAACGTTTCATGGTCTCTCTTTCCCCATAAAGGCTTGAAACCTATTCTGCTCCAGGACTTAATGAATACACGATTGCCTTCTCCGGAGTTACAGTTGCTTCAATAGATGGACTCTGCACTCAGCTCGCATTATTTTGCCCTTAATGTGAAGACCCCCAGCATTCTGGAGTCATTGCTCAGCCAGCACACCAAGGCAGAACAGAAAGTTCCAGCTCGAGAACACCTGCTTTATGCCTAACTCTGTGAAAAGCACTAATTTTAGGTTCAAAAGCAGTAAGAGTTACAGCCCCTTTCTATAAGGAGTTTACAAATTAGCCTAGAAGATAGAAACATGAATAATTTATATATAACATAATATCATAATAGCATTATTTACTTCCCATAATAAAGTACCAATTTGGGTAACGTGTACAATTAGGAAATAGGGCAATAATATTAAGGTACTAACTGTACAACCAACAAGCCCCAGAAGAGCTACAGAAGGAGAAGATCAATATTGACTGGTATTATCAAAGGTCACTATTAATAATACTGCCCCTGTCTGGCATCGAACAGTTGTTTCTTTTGGCCACGCTCAATCCTTAGAAGGGAAACCCAGGCAGGAGCTTCTGACAGGCCACAATTATCTACTCCCCATTCATTCCTTTGCCAGTCCCCTTGTATAAACATTGTGATTTTCCACAGCCTTCTGTGCCCACAAGACAGTCCCCAAATGGTAGCCCTGTGCTTTCCCCCTTCCTCTACTGTGGGATGTTGAAGGGCCTGGACAAGTAATAATAACTAGCCCCCCCAACCCCCACCCCGCCCCATAGTCCAGACCTGTGATCAGACCTCAACAAGCAAAAATGTAGCAAATGGGCAACCAAGCTTTCCAAGGCCAGAGAATTCCAAATTAAATACCTAGGTACCTGAACAGAGAAGTTTTACGAATTGAATCAGTCCACCTTTGCCTTGTACGTTCTTTCCCCCAACTTCCCAAGTACAGCTCAGGCTTTACCAGACTCTTTATAGGCGGCTTTTCAGAGAAAGAGCTTCCCCACCATGCAAGCACCCTAACACCCGAACACCAGCCACCGCTCGAGCGCCTGGGGAAAAGGAAGTCAAGCCCAGTTGCACAGGAGAAAGGAAATAACAAACACTCTACCTCTACCATAAATTGTTCCAAGAACAATGTTTCTTCAAATGGCTCTGTCTTCAACCGATCTGTAATAAGAAGGGATACACAAAGGAAATGTGAGTCTCAGGACCAGCTTCTTACCTGTGGGCTAGAAAAGAAACAGAGCCCAAGATTTCTTGGGAAAGAGCACACAGATGCAACCCCAGAGGCGCCCGGTGCCCTGGGAGGAGGGCTGAGAGTGCCTGGGCACACGGGGGGGGGGGGGGGGGGGGGGGGGGGGGGGGGGGGGGGGGGGGGGGGGGGGGGGGGGGGGGGTGGTGATCGGCAACTAGGGACAGTGTCCGTGGCGGCACGTGCTCTCGGAGGCTTTCCCAGCACGACGACGACGAAGGTCAAACTGAATTTTTATTCTGAAGTTGGAGTTCTGCGGCTTCCTGAAGTCCCAAGTTCACATTGCCCTTGTACGATTTTGTATAGCTGTTGGCCCCTCTCCAAGTCTTTCTCTGCCATTGCGGAGGGCATGTCTGAACTCGGTTACTGCCTCTGCCGGCCAGTTGGGCACCAGCCAGGTACTTGAGGCAGAAAGAAGCATCAAGTCCCCATTTTGGTCAGTCCCCAGCACCCACCCTCAAGACAGCACCTCTCTAATATGAATAAAGTCTCCCCCTTTTCTGAGGCACTTTTGATTACCTGTACCATTCCCCGCACAACATCTCAAAGAGTGCCCTCTCACCTCGGCTCAGCGTAGCGCCGCTCTCCTGGTAGTCCTGGATCTCCAGATCTTTCATGCGAAGCAGTGTGGCCAGCTCCCTCGCCTGGCACTGCAGGGCCAGGCTCATGCCCATCAGAGGACGAATCAAATGTTGGGAGACCTTTCATGGAAGAGATAGCAATGAGCCAATGGATACTTGTAAAACATTCCCTCACGTTGTATCAGTAACTAGAAAAATACTGGAGTAAATGTTTTCACAGGAACATACTGTTTCATAGGCAAGCAATCCATTTACATGAAATGTAAACAGAAATGCCATCATTAAAGAAGTTAATTACTAAAGAAGTTCAAGGATTTTCTCTGTGTCACAGATAAAAAGATGAGAAGAATACAGAATACTCATGAATGGACACCTAGAGTTGTAAAGAGAAGGATGTGATCGGCTTATGAGAGGAAAGTACTAACTCAACTCTCAGCGGAGAATGAGAGACAAAAGCAGAAGATCCAAGTAACCTTCCAGAAGGTGGGGTGTGGCTACAATAGAACGTGCTAGCTGCAGTATAATAGGAGACAAAAGTCACAGAGAGTAGAGATTTTGAAGTCAAATTTGACCCACACACTACGGAAGAGCCATTTCAAATTGTTTCCACCAATGCAGCAAAGTCTAAGGTCATTGCCATAACAGAAGAAAGCCGGTCCCGGAGAGGCCAGCCTAGAAGAGAATGAATTACCAACACACACACACCTTGCCCTTAACAGGAGGTAAGAAGGTCACAAGCATAGCCGTACTGCAACGCAGCTAGGATGCTGTTCTCATATGATAATGTGCAGCTATACAAAATTATCACTTAACTCACCCATGCAAGGCTTCTATTAGCCTTGGAAAGATAAAAGCCTTAGCCAAAGAAAATAACTAAAATCAATAATCTATTTGTGGCTCAGGGATGTGACCAGAGTTTCCTTCCCTTCCCTGAAGGAGATGAGCTGAGGAGGCAGTAAGAAGCAATGCCCTAGACCAGAGGTCAGCAAACTTTTTCTGTAAGGGACAGAGAGTCAATATTTTTGATTCTGTGGCCCATACAGTCCCTGTCGCAATACCCAGCTCTGCTTTGGCAGCATGAAAGCAGCCATAGACAACATGTAATAAATGAGGGTGGCTGGGTTCCAACAAAACTTGACAAAAATAGGCAGCAAGCCAGGGTTGGCCTGCTGACCATAGTACACTAACCCCGGGCCCCAATCTACAGCAGAACATTTTTAGACAAGAGAGCCCCCACAGCCTTGCAGTGAGGAGGTGGCACTGGAGTGCCCTATACGATGGGCAGGCCAGACTCCTCACAACCAGGATCTGCAGTCTGAGCTCTGCAGGCTTTTTGTGTTTTTGTTTTCCATTGATTTTCTAGTAAAACTTACTATGAAAAAATTCCCATTGTATTGTGGCTCAGACTGAGAGGAAAGGACTTTTTTCCACATTTCTCTAGTGGCAGGGGGGAGGTGAGGGGTTCGTGGCAGTGCCTTCTGTACCAGCACCAGGGCCCGAGAAACGCAGGGTCACTGCACGAAGCAGAAGGCCAGAGATCCAGTCCAGCTCCCAACATCAGTCCCTTTCCGTCACCCAGCACGCCCCAGCCTGGCACTGTCTGCCAGCTCGGGCTTCAGCATGAACTTAGCGGCCAGGAAGTACTATTCGGTCTGCGGCAGAAGTTCTGCATAGGGAAGGTCCATCTGCTCTAGAGCCAGCCCTGCGTCCTGGGAATCGTTTGTGGTAGCGCTGGCCCTGCTTAAGGTAAATTGGGAAGAAAACCAGGTGAGGACTGGTATGAAAGCACGTCGAGGCCTGGGGGTTGAATGAGAGTAAGTGTGCTGGCTGAGCAAGCAGCTCCACCATCCGCTGGGGACAGCCCTCAAGCAACAGAAACTCCTCAAGCCAAGTAACCAGCCTCCCTCTAAGACGCCACCTTAATAGCAATGTCTTTGAGTGGCAGTGAACGTAACAACATGAAACTTGATGGGAAACAGTCTTTAATCAATGCCATGTCTAATTAAACACGGTGATGCTACACCAGGCACCTGAAATTATCTGTCGGACTCCAGGGTCCCCATAGCAAAAACAAATAATAATAAAATTAAATTAAATTAAAAATTAAAAAAAAGATTTTATCAGTAAATCTTTTAACTTCTAAAATATTTCACAGGATTGGGTTACATCACTCTGAATCACTAACTCACTTCAAAGTTAGATGAACGCTAACTTAGATCAGTTAATTAGAACAAGGCATTGCGGCTGAAGGAACACATTTCAAAGCAAATCCACAGACACTACAAGGGAAAATCTTGAAATGCTTTTGGAGCGTGCGTACACACCTACCCCCCCCTTCACTTACAGACAGCAGCGTATGAGGAGATGCAGTGCAACGAGTCAAGTCAACAAACACCTACTGTGCGCCTAACACATGCTCTGACCCTCCGAGGCCTCTGCCCTCAAAGAACTCAAGACTTAAGGAGGGCAGGAAGTGTGGTGGATACAGAAGCAGGAGTTGGCAATCTTCTCCAATGGAAAAGCTATTTGTAATTTCCCACAATGCCTCCAGATTGCTCATAGGAACATTCACAAGAGGCAGGAGAGCAGAATGGCAGTCTTCAATCCCGAGGTGAAGCATATCAGGTCTAGTGAAAGGGCAATAGACTGGGAATTCGGAGACCCAGATTCTAGTTCTGGCTCTGAGAGTACCTCGATGTAGAACTGGCTTAATCCCAAGTGTTCTCATAGGCCAATTCTTTTCTAAAAAGGTATGAAGTTGGAGCACTTGCCCTCACAGGTCCACTATCATGCTAAGGGGTAAGAAATATTACATACGGCCTTTCATTTAATCTTCACAACTCCATAGTAAGGTGGTGATTGGCATTTCTGCTTTTCAGATAAAGCAATCAAGACTCATAAAAATTCAGTAGCTTATCCCCAGTAATACAAATAGTCCAAGTGGCGAAGCTGAGCTATAAATTCAGGCCTGCTGGCTCCAAAGCCTGTGCTCTTTGCTCTTTCTTAAAACAAACAAACAAGAAAAAACCTTTTGCATGTGAGTCCTAGGAATTATAAATTGGCCCAAGAGGCAAGAAATTTGAAAGTCAAAATATGGAACATCAAGAATTACATTAGATGGGGACGGCGGCGAGTGTCCTGTGGGTGCCCATTTTAAAGCTGGACTCACAGGCACAGGCGCCATCTCCACCCTCGCCGTGGTGAACCGAATGAGCCGGCCTGGCTACCACGGGGTCATTCCCTGAAGGCTGAACAAAAAGATACCACGTTTCGATTTGTCATGTGTGTGGACAACAGTGTAGAAGCTAAAACTGACATATTTTTATGTAAAGTTTTCCTATCCTTTAATTTTTAATAAACTTCGGAAACCCCCAAAATAAAAAGAATTACTTCAGAAAAAGTGTGTAAACAACAGCCAAAAGGATTCCATTAGGTGTGGGACAGAATACACAGTGGAAAGGAGAAGAAAAGAGAAGCTGGCCAGGAGTGGAAATGGGCTTGGTGTTGGAAAGCAGAGACCCGAAGCTTTATATGTTCCATAATATCTTACAGAGACTTAAGAACTATTCGATTACAAATGCGAATACCTTATGCTGTAGAGGGTGTAGGGAAATAGGTACTCTCCTACTCTCCTGTATGACTAGGAGGAGTTAAACTGCATAATCTATCTGGAAGACAATCTGGCATTATGTTAGCCATATTAAAGATACAACTATTCCTCATTCAGCTATTCCACTTCTAGTAATTTAACCACACAGTTACACATTGAAAAGTAAATACAAGGATATTCACTATATATAACAGCAAAAGAATGGGAACAACTTAGGTGTCTACTAGTAGCATATTGATCAAATACATGTCAATATCTTCATTAAATAAAACACTATGGTGCCATTAAAAATATTAAGGCAGGTCTTCTAAATGTATTGGGATGAATGATTTCTAAGTTCTGAAAGTAAGTGAAAAAAGCAAGGTAATGAACAAACAGTGCAAATAGTGTGCTGCCATTTGTGAAAACACACACATATACCCAGATAATATTTGACTGTGTGAATACGTACAAACATACATATAGATGTACCTATACATAGCTTTCTTTGAGAACTCACAAGAAGTTGATAGCAGTTGCTTTAGAGCAGGAAAATGAGGGACTGGCACAGGGAGTAGAAAGACCTATTTTTTCACCGCAAACTCTTAAATACCTGAACTGTTTGTCTTTTGCATGAATTACTCATTCAAAACAATTAAATAAAAACTATCATGAGAATGAGTAACACACACAAATTATGACTGTGTGACCTCACAGACACACGCATAAGCTTGAAATAGTGCCTGCCTACACCCTTGCCAGCGTCCACGGGCTCGAACTTTTTCCCTATAAAGCTTCCTCGGGTCCAGGGATTTTCCTGGGATGGCATTCTTCTTGTAAGAGTGATGATTCTGTTTTGCATGAAAGTATAATCACTATCAATTGTTCAGCGCTCACTCCCTCCCACAGCCAACTGAGACTCACTGCACTCTGAACACTGCTGCCTCTTTTTGGGCTGCGGCTCCCCAGTTACAGGAACGTGTCTACAGTAGTGTTTTGTATTTGTTATTTTTAAAATTTTCTCTTTTTTTATTGTTGTTCAACTACAGTTGTCCACATTCCCCCCTCCCCTGCCCTGCCCCCCCCCAGTTTTTTCTTTATATATTATTTTCAATTACAATATCATTATTCTTTTGAAAGAAAAGAAAAAACTATTAGAGCTCATCAGCCTCCATGGGGAACTGCCTCCCCAATGTCACTTCTAAGTTTCTTTTTGTTTTTCCCCCTAAGTTTCTAGGGCTGTGTGATGCAAAATGAGACTAGCCATCATTTATTTGCACTTCCCAAAAGTGACCCAGATGTTTTGGTCTCAGAACCAGCATTATTGAGGGAACAGCGCCCCCTGGTGTCACTTGGAAAAAGTTACAGGGGTTTGGAACAAAATAGGTAAATTCTGTATGTTAAAGCAGGACGGAAAATTTCAAAAGAAATTCAATTAAAATCAACAAACATGAGTGACAATTATCTGCTAAGCATTGTTTATGAGTCTGAGGAATTCAGAGTTAAATGAAATGTAGTCCCCCAAGCACTCAAGTCTAGCTCCACGGGGTTCCAGATCAAGAAGAAACACCAGAGAACAGTTTCTCAAGAGGCACTTTGTCCCATCCACTCTATTGAAGCCAGAGCACCACGTCACCCCTGGGAGACTAAAGAAGGGGGATAGGAAGTGATGCCCATTTGTCAGATCCCTTTGCTGAGAAACCTAACCCTCAGGCCTTGCATAGAAGAGCCCCCTCCTCTGATACAACTGAAATAAGCTGTTATTATAGAACTGTAGAAGAGACCAGCAGCAGTCATGCCTACAAACTAATTCTTAATGTCCACTCTCAACTAACGAATTAATTTTATTTATTTATTTACTTATTTATTTATTTATTTATTTATTTTTACAGAGAGGGACAGAAACATTGATATGTGAAGAAAACATATATCAGCTGCCTCTCGCACATCCCCACCCAGGGACCTGGCCCGAAATGCAGGCACCTGCCCCAACTGGGTATCCAACCAGTGACCTTTCCATGTGTGGGATGACACCCAACCCACTGAGCCACACCAGTCAGGGCTCAACTAACAAATTTCTAAAAAAAAAAAGCTGTTGGGGCCTAGAAAGCTACAAGTGAGCAAAGGACAAGTATTCCCCTAGTCCCTGAAAATGGGCTCTCAAATCAGACCCATTGTAAGTCAAATTCCAGCTCATTCATTTATAAGCTGGATGACTTTGGACAAATTACATTCAATGTCAGTTTTCTACTCTGAAAAACAGGGAAGGTAACACTTATCTCATCTTCCAGGACAATTGTGAGACTTAAACGATGAAATACTGTTCGGGAAGAGACCTAACCTGGTACATACTCTACCCTGTTGCAAGAGCGATACCGATAAAGTACAAATTGAACCATGTTAGGCCCCAGCTTAAAGTTTTTCAGTGAACCCCTGTTGCCCTTGGGATAAAATCCAAACTCATAGAACCCTTCACAATCTGGCCACTGCCTACCTTATTGCTCTCAATTTCCTGCAGTCACAAAGTCCCCCCCGCCTTGTCCCACACTAAAACACCTCCATGCCTCTCAAAATGCACCCTTGCCTAGAATGACCTCTTTATTTTCTCCCAATTAGTTCCTGCTCATCTTTAAAACTCAGCTCAGAAACTCTCTCTTTAAGATTTGTTGGATCCTAAATCGCCCTGGGCTTACCTCAACCAAAGAACTTTCCATCCTCTACCCTGTTGCCTGTCTGGCTCCTCATTGGATTACAAACTCCAGGAACAGGCCACATTATCTTAGATCTGGACACCCAACAACTGGCCCACAGTAGATGCTTAATAAATGCTGAATGGAGTAATGAATAAAGACACCCAGAAGAGTATGCAGACTCAAACTCTGCTCCCTTTGCAAGGAAAGGATGTACCAGTCAAGAATCCGTTTTGCCTTCTGTCTAGACAAGGAAAGGTTTCTAATTAGAGAATTTCAAATGTAGTTTCAAAAAATAAGAGTACCTAAAGCTTCTTTTCAAAGCTGCTAGCAGCCCCCTTTCCCTACCCCAAAGTTGAATTTTCCTTACCAGGGAAGGGCTAGCTAGGATGCAGTGGAAATTCCAGTAGAAGGGGAGACCAGAGAGCTCACTCCGCACCCGCAGTATCAGTGCCTCCACCACATGATCACAGGAGAAGGTAGCTTTTCCAGGGCAATCAGTGTCCCTCAACAGTGGGCGAAGCAGATCATCCAAGTGACTGAGAAAAGCCTCAGGGGGGGCAGTCAGACGCTTGTTCAGCTCCTGAAAAGACAGCAGGGGTTGTACAGAGTGAGGGTGCTGAAAGGAAACTGACTCCTCCATAAGTAACAGCAAAGGAAAACCTGGGCTAACATGAAGACACTGGGTGTGAGAAAAGAGATCAATTGGCCTACTTCACAATTCTGCCTTGTACCATACGCAGTGCACAAACTAACACACACACGCTTGTGGAAAGATCCCAGGGCTATAGGTAAAAGTGCAGGACATTAACTGGAATTGTCTCAACCTGATTCAACCTTCCTTGCAACTGACAGGCCAGCAAGCTGGTTGATGTTAATGTCCCCTGACCTTCACTAGGAAAGAAATTATAGCCATGACCACAACACAGCATTACTTCTCTTTGCACATACATACCTTGGCTCGCTGGCTGACCACACTGGCATCCACCTGTTCGTGCCATACCTCTTGAAGATCTGAAACCAGCAAGGCATAGCCCTGCTTAGTAATATAAGCTTTAGCCAAGAGGGAGTTCTCAGCAAGCTGTAGCCGCGCCCATGGCTGCATCAACAGGCCTCGCTCCAGTTCCTCCATCCGCAAGAGAGTCTGAATTTAGCAGTGTTCAAGGGCACTGCAGGCCTGGGGGGTGGGGGGAGAGACCATCAGACAGTGGAATAAGTCTCATGAAATTCCTCCCTGCTAAAACAGGAAGCACGGATTTACACTCTACCCCATTCAGTCCCCCCACCTCCCCACCCCCAGTATACACCCAACTGAGCACCCATCTGAGTACCTCTTAGCCACTAAAAATCTGTTTAAAATTTTAAGAGATATTTTTTCCATATTAAGTTCCTAGGGGGCATAAAATATCTCTTTCTTCTATAGCGTGTAAGCCTCAGCATATTGGTATTAGTATTTCTGCTTTCTAATAATATAACTTAATATGGAGACCGTTCTTGTTGCATATTTATCACATTCCTAAGAAATATGTCAATGCTATCCTTTCCCAGAACTTCTAGAAGAAAAGTGGTTCTTGTTTTATAAAACATCATAAATCATAAGTTTCATCAGAGGAAATTCAAGTTATTTGATCATTATCTAAAAATGAAACTCTGGAATGTCTCAGAATCTCAAATATATATGCGTATTTCCTAAACATCTATATATTCCATAAGTATATATAATGACAAATATAACATAAAGATAATAAATATGATAACTAATAATAACTATAAAACAATGTATAATATATTCCCTAAGACAGTTGTTTTTATTTTTAGAGAGAGGAGAAGGGAGGGAGAAAGAAAGGGAAATTCACACCGATGTGAGAGAGAAACAACATCACCTCTTGTGCACGCCCACAACCCAGGAATGTGCCCTGACTGGGAACTGGACTGGCAACCTTTTGCTCTGAGGAATGATACCCAACCAACTGAGCCACACCAGTCAGGGCCCTGAGACAGATTCTGAATCTAGAGTGTATGTACGGGAACCCTCTGGAATTACATGCAGAATTTGTGTGCACGTGCCTACCCTTGTCTGGGGAGAAGTCTGAGGCTATTGCCCGTTCTCCAAGGGATCCACGACATGCAGAGAGCTCATAAACACTGTGCAGAGCAAACAGGGAAGCCCAAATCCCATCTCAAGAAGAACCTGTGGGACTAAGAACTCTGCACACGAGGCAGAGTACATCACGGAGGTGGAGATGATGGACTAACGGCCACTGCACTCGTCCCGCATGTCCCCACCCCAAGGCGCTCCCGCCATCAATGACACCTGCCTTGCTGCGCATCCTGGAACTACTGGAAACTAACTTTTCCACTTCAACAGCTCAGTTTGTGGGCTTAACCTAGCAGACGTTCAGTAACTACGGCTACTTGACGAGAAATTTTATTTTTCCTGTGGGTTTAAGAAAACAGGGGAGGTGTTACATTTCCTTCGTTATTTCAGTATATAAAAACCAAGTGAAGTGGAGGGTCATCTCAGAATAGAAAGAAAATTCCTTGGGCTTCATTCACAAAGGTAACATGGTTTGCTCCTTCAGTCACTTCCATCTCAGTCTAAGCCATCAGTCTTCCAACCATCACCTCGTTTTTGAAGCGTGGCCTTGTAACAGAACGTAATTTGTATAGTCAGTAGACAGGTGAACTGTAAATACACATTGTGACTTTTATTTGCAGCAGACTCAAAACCTTATGTTTGGAGAATGGCACATCAGTCACGTTTCCTACCATGCTCTTTCTATCGGGAAGAGATCTTGGAATGGTTGGGCTACTCCTCACTGTACCAGCGTTCCCCATTGCCAAAGGTCACAAACGCACGTGAAGTGGCCGAGCCCCTCTCTCCCTGCAGGCACTACCTAGCATGCACTCAGTCACCAAAATCGGGTTGATCATCCTAACTGGCCACTCCAGAAAGCCTGTTAACGCAAGACCATCAAACTGTATGGATGTGTACGTTGGGGGGAGGGGGGCAGCGGTCTTGGGTGCGGGCTAGGAGTTTAAAGTGTAGGTAGGGTTAATGGGCCACATAAAAAGGTCTGAGGTACCCAGCATCAGGTCTGGGGTCTGCTGCCCCACCACATAGGTCCTGTTCTGAGTCTCAGGCCTCCCCATCCCATCTTTTTCTTTTTTCCTTCAAGACTGCCTTTAACCTCCACATTTATTATTCTTTTTTAATAAATTCTTTTTTAAGATTTTATTTATATATTTTTTAGAGGGGAAGGGAGAAAGAGGGAAAGAAACATCAATGAGTGGTTGCCTCTCACGCGCCCCCTACTGGGGACCTGGCCCACAACCCAGGCAAGTGCAACCGGCGGAGCCACACCAGCCAGGGCCGTTTATTCTTGAATGAAGTCGGGGTGCGCTGAGGGCCAACAGCGAGGTGGGGTCACCTGAGAGCCCGGCCGTGCACCTAGCCTCGCTGCCCAGCCGCCAGGCGCTCTCTCCGCGCAGTTCCTCCGCCATCCAGCAGAGCGGCAGCAAGGCCCCAGCCACCCTCCCGGCTGGACCACGCCTTGTCCTTCTGGGAGGATCGAGCCCTACCTTTACCACAGCCCCACCCCAAGAGCCCCGCCTGGCATCCCATTTCCATTCACCCTCCCCAGAAGAGCCTTCGCTGCCCGCCTTTCCATTTCTACAGCATCCGCTGCAGAGGCTCAGCTCAACACTCCTCAGGGGGTAAGAAAGCCGACAACCCTGCCGGGTTGAACCACACAGCGGGCCAAGGAGTAGCCTCACAGACCCCGCCTCGCTGCCGGAGGCGGGCTGTGCGTGCGCGGCTCCCAAGGCCCCGCCCACTCCCCCGAGTTCCGACCCTGAACGTGGGCCGCGCGTGGATCTTTCCTGGACAAAGCGCCTGTGGCCGCGCCAGCACGCAGCGCTGAAGCAGCCCCTCGTCGCCCGGCCCCAGCTCCCGCCCTGATTGGAGCCTGACGCCCACCTACCGTGAGCGGTGCGACAGCTCCCACAGTCCCCGCAGCAGGCCTGCGGGCCCTTGCAAGCCGAAAAGCCTAGAGTAGACTCGTTCCGCTCGCCACAACGGGGAGGCGGGGCCTTGGGACACAGGGGCGGAGCCAGGGCCTGACTAGGGCGGGACACCTGAACCCATTGAGCCGATTAAAGGAGCGCTCTGAGCTGCAGGCTCACGTGGGTCCTAACTGCTAGATAGGCAGGGTGACCCGCTGGTAGAGAGGTGGAGGGGTAGTGGGACTGGCCGAGTGGGAAGAATGCAGGGCGAGGTGCAGGAGAAGGGATCCCTGTATTTGGACTTGTCAGTAAGTGCCACTTCCCCTCCATCCCCTACCTGTCCAACCTCTTTGATGTTCAAAGGGAGAGGGCTGAGCTTTACTAGGTTCTCTCTCGGTCCTCTCCAACTCTTGAAGCGACGTGTCTCCCAAGCGTGAATCCCACCGTCTCTCATCCTTTACCTCCTCGCTTGTCTCATTTCTCCCTCCATCCATTCCCATAATTACGCTTCCTCAGCCCTGAGAAGCTTGAAATCTCTCATTTTGTACTTTGTACTCTTGAGCTGGATACCTGAGCCTGGAAAATTTTCCCCGTGCAATTTCCGCAACCAAAAATCTTCCTCTTGCTAAAGCCAGCCTCAGTGCTGCTTCTTTCAGAAAGCCTTTCCCACTGTCCCCAGTCAGAACTAATTGTTTCTTTCTCCTTGCTCCCAAAGCATTGTTCTAGTCTTTATTACAGACTGCCTTCTGCTTTGAGTTTTAGTAATTACGAGAGTCTGTTTAAACCATAAGTGTCTCAAGAGGGCAGGGACCCTGTCTTATCCATACCTGTAGTTCCAGGACCTTGTGCATGGGAAGGGCTCAATAAATATTTATTTTTTAATATTTTATTTATTTTCAGAGAAAAGGGAAGGAAGGGAGAAAGAGAGGGAGAGAAACACCAGTATCTGAGAGACACATCAGTTGGTCGCCTCTCCCACACCTCCAAACAAGGACCTGGCTTGTAACCCAGGCATGTGCCCTGACTGGGACTCAAACCAGCAATCTTTGGTTCACAGGCCAGTGCTCAATTCACTGAGCCACACCAGCCAGCACTTAATAAATATTTAAGTGAATGCTGGAGTTCAAGTATAGTTAGTTCACAAGCAAAATCTCACTTAATCATGCATGGCTCCTGTTCTGGAACAGTTAGTCCTAAAGAAGAAAAGGAACACTTATTGGGAAACAAAACCTTATGTGGGCCATCTCTTTCTCTCTCTCCTTTTCTCTCTCTCTCTCTCTCAGAAAGTAGAGCCTGGGAACCAATCTTCAGCAAGCTGAAAGATAGGGCTAATCTAAGCGTAGCAGAAGTATGAGTCATGGAATTAGTGAGACCAAAGTTCTTCTCTGTTAGACCTGGGGCACGGCTCCCCCAAACCAGGCAACAAGTCAGCTGTCTCTCCTGGCTCAGCAGGCCCTCTTTCTTCATTCCCGGGGTCTTCAGGCAGTGGGCAGAGGCAACGTAGGGGCTGGGGGATGCAGGGACACAAGTTTTGGAGGGGCACAGGGAGCTCATACTCTTGAGCGGCCTTCTGCTTGGACTTCTGAGGCATCTGAACCTCTTGGGCAGCAAGAGAGGATGGCAGCCCTTGACCTAGGCCTCGCTCAAGCCGTGTGCCTGCAAAACAGAGGCTGGTCAGGATGTTGCCCAACCCAGGGAGTGACGACTTCCCGGCCACTCCCCAGTCTGCTACGGCCTGTCCATAACTTACCAGGAATGGTGTTCTCTAGAAGGAAGCCCAAGAATCCTGCCAGGAAGATGGGCTCTATGAGCAGCGAGTGAAGTAGCACATCCACAGGGCTCCAGCCTACAAGATGTTGGGACCAGTCAGGAGGGGAACGCTAATCTTACTTATTGCAAGGCCAAAGAGTCTTATACTTCCAGACCTAAATCTAAGTCTTGGACTAAGAGCAGATCTTTCTGAATCATCGTTCTATCCCCTTTGTCCTTTGTCTCTCTGCTCCATTTCCCACACCCAGGCCCTTCCCACGGGATCTCTGCTCAACACCCTATCTTCTGAGCATCCACATGCTCTCCAGATATACTCTGATAGGCTCCCTGTCTCTGGAAAGTTTTGTATTCAAAATCCCCAACCTTGTTTCCCACTTACCTTCTGTGCTCCAGCCTGGGTTTCTCAACTTAAGTACTACTAATAATTTACACCAGATAATTCTTTGGGTGTGTTGGGGGGGGGGGGGGAGCGGCTATCCTGTGCATTGTAGTATATTTAGCAGCATCCCTCTACCAACTACATGCCAGTAGCAATCCTTTCTCCCCTGTTTGTAACAGCCAAAGATATCCCCAGCCATTGCCAAAACCATCCTCAGTTAAGAAGCACTGTCGCTTGCTGAGCTAATAAACGAAGTTATTTGAATGACCTTTTCACCAAATGCGTTTAAATCTTACCATCCTTCAAGACCAGCTCAAGGTTACTTTTCGCATAAAACTTACCTGGATCATCTCAAACTGCAAGCCAGCTGTCTCTCTCACCACTGCTCAGCTCTTTATCTGAGCCCGTCCTGCTATGTGCCTACACTTCTACTTTCTTTTCCTAGACTAACATCTGGAGGTATGTTCGGGTCCCAAGGACCATGCATGGTGCTCAACAAATATTGGCTAAACAAACTGATGAACTGCTTACACCAAACCCCGGAGAAGGGTGTGGGTCCTGTAGTGCAGAGAGCCCAAAGCCTGGAGCCCTTGCTTTCATGACACTGAACAGCTCTCCTTCCCTCCACTTCCTCCCCGCCTCCTCCTCCCACCTGTGCTCATCAGGACAGGAGCTTCTCGAAGCCACCTTGGCAGCAGCAGGGCCATGAAGATGGAGAAGCCAACAATGAAAACATTCCGCCCAGAGTCGATGTCAGCCAGGTGGAAGTTGGAGAATCCAGTAGCCAGAACCACGGCCTGGGTCACGCCCAGCACCCCACCTGTCTCATGGGAAAGTAATCAAAGGGGTTGAGACAGAGCTGGCACAGCAGGCAGAATTGCAGGGCAGGGCAGGTTGGGATGGAGAGAGATGACCAAAAGCCTCATGTCTAATTCTGCCAGAAGCCCAGAAGCCCCATCAAGGGCTTCTGTTGGGCTGAGAAAATAAAGGCTGCTGACATATATATCCATGTATTGGGGGGCTCTTCAGAAAGAAAGGGTGCCAGCCACAAGCAACCAGTGGGCCATGCTAGGGTTACTGGGTCCATGCCAATGCTGCTGGAACACCCACTCACCAAGAACAGGCAGCGGGATGGTGGTGAGGAGCTGGGTCAGCTTTGGGGAGAGCCCAAGCCCCATGCAGAACAGCCCCACCAAATGGGCCACTCGCTGAGATCCAGCCTACATGAAGAAGAGACACTAGAAAACAGCCATCTCCTTGACTATTCAAGGTGTTTGCCTGGTGGCCCCTTCTCACCATCTGGATCCCAACTCAAACGTTACCCTTCCAAGAGGCATCGCCAAGCTCTCCACCTAAAGGGGCCTCCTTTACTCACCACTATCCCACTAGCTACTCTGCTTTGTTTTCTTAATAGTGCTTTTATCACTCTGGGAAATTACCTTACTTACATGTTTGTTTTGTTTTGTTTTGTTTTGTTTTTTGTCTGCCTTTCCCTCTCTGAAGTCCCCCAGAAAGCAGAACTTTATCTGACTCATTCTTCACAGGAACCCCAGTCCTGGTACAGGACCTGAGGCACAGGAGTTCGATATTGATTGGGTGTTTTCCTTACACCCCTAACCCCTTACTTCTAGGCACCTCCCTAAATGAGATCATGAATGTGACCTGCCTAACAGAGTATTGCCCACAGTTGTCCATCAGTCAGTGTGAGCTCCCTCCCCTCTCCTGCACTCCCAGCACCCCCATCTCCAGTCCTGTCCACATACCTGGATAAGACTCACTGTGCCCACATTGGGGAAGCTAGATGCAGTACCCATGGGGCTCCCCAATAGCCCGGCCAGCACACTTCCCAGACCCTCCAGGCTCAGCCCCCGACTGCAGGCGTGTGGCGGTGGAGAAGGCAAATGCAGCAGCTGGCCACACATGGCATAGCAGCCCAAGGAGCTGATGGAGGCTGCCGAGGCCATGGAGATGCCTGCAGCCAAAGCCCGGGGCGTCAGCAAGGGCCAGACCCACTCCACTGAAGAGAGAGAGGATGAAGCACTTCAGAGTAAGACTCAGGTTTGGAGCATCCCCCTGCCTCTAGAGGCCTGTGCTGTAAGAATCCTAGAGGCCCTATTGCCCTTGAAGACATCTTTAGACAACACCGTCAAACTCTTAGGATAAAGACCATCCCTTTACCATGGTCTACAAGGTCCCCCTTGGTCTGATGCTTACTTCGGTCCCTCTAACCACATCTCCCTCCATACTCTGCCTTACTTCCTTCACTCCAAGATACACCTGTTTAAGGCCCTTATGTTTGCTGTGCTGCCGGCCACCACAGGGCTTGTACATATGCTGTTCTCTCCACCTAGAATGCTCTTTAATTTCACCAGTTAACTCCTACTCATTTCTCACATCTCAGCTCAAACATCACTTCCTCAAGAAAGCCATTCCTGCCCTGACTGGTGTGGCTCGGTTGGTTGGGTGTCATCCAGCAGACTGAAAGTTTGCTGGTTTGATTCCGGTTGGTGCACATACCTGGACTATAGGCCAGGTCCCTGGTTAGGGGCGTGCAAGAGACAACCAATCAATGTTCCTCTTGCATATTGCTGTTTCTCTCCCTCTCTTTCTCCCTCCCCCTTCCCTTCCCTTTATTTATTCTAAAAATAAACAAATAAAATCTTCAAAAACTAAAAAAAACCTTTCCTGACCTCTCTGATAAAGTCGGACTCCCCATTATAAGCTCTCATCACACAATGTACCTCCCCTTTGTTACACTTACCACAAGCAATTTTGCATTTACTTGGGTGCATATTTAATTAGGACCTATATTGCCCAACAGATTATGAGTTTCATGAACACGGGTGCTATGCTTTTCATGTTTGTCACTGTCCCCTATCAAGTACCTAGCACTTAATCAACAGACCTTTATTAAATTGATGAATGAGCAAATTTCAGATATAATGCTTGAAAAGCAATTTTTAAAAGAATTTATTTATTTTTAGAGAGAGAGAGGAAGGGAGGAAGAAACAGAGGGAAAGAAGTGTCAATGTATGGTTGCCACTCATGTGCTCCCTACTGGGGACCTGGCCTGCAACCCAGGCATGTGACCTGACTAGGAATCGAACCGGAGACCCCTTTGATTTGCAGGCCAGCACTCAACCACTAAGCCACACCAGCCAGGGCTCAAAAGCAATTTTTTGTATACACAGCTCACTAACTCAAATGCCTGTGTGGTAGGTAGCGTAAATGTAATGCGTAAATTGGGTAAGGAGTGTCAGCAGGGAGTGGTAGGGTTTGCAGAGCTCTCTAACACTACATAAAACACCTGTGGTGAGGGGCTGGCATTGCCCCTGAGAATAGCAAGTTCCCTCCCCTGCGTGTTTTGAGAAAACACAGGATTTAACTCAGAAATAAAATTCATTACATCTTGAGTTGAATGAAACAGACACCTCTATTTCAGTACGGGGATGGAAGAGTAGGAGCCAACGTACCTGGGTGAGGCAGCCAAAACCACGGTGCCTCACTGGGGGCAGAGAGCTCCAGGGGGATGACACTGAGACCCAGCAGGGCAGAGATGACCCACACACAGGCCACTGGGACCAGCACCTGAGAGGCAAGGCGGAGATGGAGAAGAACCCCTCCCCCAGATTCTTTCAGGCCAGCCTTAGTGTAGTAGCAGATGGGATAGGGAGTCGAGCAAGTGTTCCATGCCAGACCTTCTAACCTCGACTGCCCCTCCCAGATCCCCACATACCGAGAAGAGCCGGAAGGCAGGCATGCAAGTATACGCTGAAGAGGCTGAAGCTGGCCTCCAGGGGCTTGGGGGTAACTGGCAGGAGCCCAGGTGCTGAGAACAGACCACCATGAGCGAAATAAGCCTAGGAGAGAGAAGGAGGTTGAGAAGCAAGAGGAAGCAGGCAGAAGAGGCAGGTAATGGAGGCAGAAGAGGCAGAACATCATGAAGGAGGCCCCCGAGAAGAGAGCCCCTGTGGACAGAGAAAGAAGGTACCGTGGGGGTGAGCAGAAGACGATGGGAAAGCCAGAGAGACCACCTGAATCCAACAAAAGCACTGGATTCCAACCCCCCCAAACTGTGCCTGCTCAGATAGCTGCTCAGTTTGGTGGAGTCAGCAGCTCTGCCCTCCCCAGGCCTGCACACCCCGCTGGTTGCCACCCCATGCCTCTCAGGACTTACGTACAGCAAGGCCAGCCCCCAGTGCCTGGAGCAGAACAAGGCCACCTCCCTGTGAGCAGACAGCCCAGCCACAACCAGGCTGGGGGCCAACACCAGGGGTCCACAGTGGCGGAACAAGTGGCCAGGAGCCCCCAACAGTCCCAGAGTGCCCTGCAGCAGCCCAGACACCACCACTGCCCCAGACACCTAATGGAGTAGAGGAGAAGGTGAAGAGAAAACATTTGGCTTGACTGAGTTGACCTCAGCCTGGACTTCCTAACTAACCCAGGGGCAGTCCAGCGGGCCCCTCACCCAGGCCCACCTCACCTCCTTCCCCCAGAGAAGCTCAGTCTCTGTATAATAGAAACCAGAGCCTCCCCAATCCCCAAGCACTTACCTCTCGGAGAGAATTGTTCCAGAGCTCCAGGCTGTGGCAGCCAGGCCTCTCACACAGGTGCAGCATGCCAGAAGCTAGAAAATTGGGGGCACAGAGAGGAGAGAGGTAAAGGGAATGGAGACCCATTGCTATACAGTCCTAGCTGGTGCCTGGCACAGCTCCAAGGCCCCAGAGTGCCTACCACTCCCACCATTGCCCATTCTCAATCCTGCACCTACCTACACCTGCATTCTCAGATTAGCACCCAACCCACCCTCACCCCATGCTCTTGTTCTGTGCTCACAGTTTCCATGTGTCTGGATGGCCAGAGGCAGCTTCTGGTTAGTCAGCACGAGAGCAGGGGCAAGGAACTCAAAGGATGGAGCCTGGACAAGAGGCAGCCTGTAGGAACAGCAGCTCTGGCAGGTCTGGAAACAGGTGGCAGCCAAAAGGACTTTCCAAGCCCCTCCTATCCCACTCGGGGACCCTGCTCTCTCCCTCGGGGGAGTCCCCCTTACCTGCTGCCCATCCAAGCTTGCAGGGTGGTGGACACACCACATGAAAAGAAGCTGGAGGCCAGGAGGAGGGCAGGGGAGTAAGACAGTATTCCTGGGGGGAGACTTCGAAGCAGAACCAGGTGAGAGGCACAGAGTGCAGAAACCAGAACCAAGAGATGCTGCAAGTGGAGGTATGGGAAGGGGTGGTCTTCAGACAAAGGAGGGAATACCTGTTTTTAGAGGGTTTCCCATGCCACATCTGCTCCCTCAAACACCCCCGTCAGCCAGCACCAACTCCTGCACAGCTGCCTCCTACCTGCAGAGCCAGAAGGCAGCTGAGGCCCCAGGGAGGAGGCCCACATGGAGAAGCCCAAGAGTGGGAAGAGGGATTTCGGAGAGCAGGCTGCGGTGGTAGGGCCGCCAAGGCTTCCTGGGAGCCCACGGGTCGGAGCTGGATGGGACAGGACTGTGATCGGCTCATTCTGTCCTGTCTTTCATCTTGTGCTGACTGCCCTGGGCCAGAGTTAAGTAGAGTTTGGGTGAAGTTAGCTCCCTAGAGTGGGGAGACAGTGGGGGTGTGGGTGAAGCAGTGAAGGAATGAGGGCAGGACACGGCCCATTCACCTTTGCCCAGTTCTTGTGCAAATTCCATCACCCATTAACCGGGAGCCATGTTCTGGAACCCTCCCCCGAGAATGCCATACAAACCCCCTGTTCCAGGCTCTGTAAAGCAGGATAGGAGGGGTGGGGAGACCGATAAAGTAACCTGGGAAGATTTTAGATTGTATCCCCCCGACCACTGCAATTTGGAACCATCACTGCATTGCGGTCCTCCACCCTTTCGGGGTCAACCCCCCTGGACTACCTCCAAAGGAAATGCACAGGTAATGGATGACACAGACCACAGTGACCACAACTTTACATAATGCCCTCACTGATAGAAAGACGAAATACAAGGAACTGATAATAAAAGGGGTTTCATTGTGTGAAAGCTTGGGCCCAGCTAAACCAGAAGGCAGCAAAGTGATCCAGTTCCCATCCCCAGATGTAGAATTTTCGTGGATGTGGTAGCTTTGCCGCCAACTGGTGCTTTCCGACAGGCAGTGCTGCCATTGGTGGCCCGATGCTTCAAAATAATGAACAAGTTCATGGTCAAGTGCTGAAGCAAAGTTAGTTTTAATTTTCATGGATGTGCATTCCTGGAAAACAGAGTCTTTTCCAAAAGGTACAAAGAGGACTTTGTGTTTACATGCGAAGTCAGATAGTTCTAGGCTCAAACACAGAGGGTTTCCCGAAGCACGATGTGCAGCTGGTCATTCCAGTCATCTTGGGAATTCTTCCTAATGAAAGGGGTCTTGAGTGCTGCAGGGTGTCTAACATTCTGCCCAGGCCAACTAAATAAATGCAAGTAGTACACCTTCAAATATTTGCCTCAAAAATGCGCCCCCCCCCTCGCCGCCCACTCCGTCAGGCAGACAGTACACCCCAGCTATGGATAATCTTAAGTAGTCTCAAATACCCTCAGTTCAGCTCAGAGAGGTTTTCCTTCTTCCAATAACACAGCCTTGGACTGCTTAACGACATCTACCACCACAGGCTGGGCTGGTTTCAGGGTTCAGAGGTGTTCTTGGGGCTCGCTCTCAAACTGGCAGGGCTCTGCTGCATACTTGGCTTGGCCCCTCTCGCCAAATGTGCTTCAGAATCTATAAGAGCAGTGCTCACCCAGAACTTTTGATGGATAGGGCCAACCCCAGGCATGGCAGTCACCACCCACAACCCACAGCAACCCAGTTGAGCCATGCTCGTGACCCCAGGGTGCCGGGAACAGGGAAGCGGGAGGTTCTTCCGAAACGGGGCAGAGAGAGTGTTGCAGGATGACAGAATCAGGAGGCAGGGAGGCTCAGAAGGCAGGTGTGGGGAAGAAGGTTCTCCCAGGGGCTGCCAGAGAAGAAGTCCAGGCCATGCAGCTGAAACTTTATTGAAACCTCAGTTCTACAAAAGCGTGGAAAACCCCAGATACAAAGCGGTGGCCAGAGAGGCCTGTGAGAACACCCAGGAGAGGACCGGGAAGACGTGGAAGCCCAGGAGCAGAGCACTAAAAAGAAAAGGTGGGAAGACCAAAGGGCAAGGCTGAAGGTCCCGCAGGACCTGGCTCCTTCAGAAGGCATCCACGGGGCAGGTGTGGGTTGGGTTCCCACCTCACCCGCACTCGCTCAGCAGCTCTCCCCTCGGCCCCATCCGTCCCTGGCTCTCTTGCTTCAGAGACTTCACACAGAGCCCGGTCCGCATCCCCTCCCTCCCCCCTCCCTCCCTCCCTCCCTCCCCCACTTCTCATCTCCCACCTTATCCTCCCATCCCAGGGAACTAAGAAGCTAGTCTAAAAAGAGTCTGGAGATAAGGAGACAAGGGCTTCTCTGTCCATCTGCGGCATGCCCCTGGTCACTGAACTGAGGCTTTCTGCGGCACTGTCACTGCTCACCCAAGCAGCCAGCCGCTGACGTCTACAAGAGCAAGTGACCTTTAGGCCTTCTGCCCCATCACACGTTAAGCACCCTGACCCAGAATAACAGGGGACCATCCAAGGACCCAGAGAGGTAGAGAGGATCTAAATCAAGCATCCTTCCTCCAGGCTCTCAGGGACTCCCACATCCTCACCAGGCATTCCTCAGAACCCTACCTAGCCTGGGAAAATGAAAGATTTAAGGCGGGCCAGCTCCGTGATACCAAAAAGGGGACACTCCTGGGGCTGTGGGAGCAAGGAGGGCATCGGGCTCCAGGCCCAGGGCGGAGCTGGGCCATAGGAGTGGTACCAGGGACTTGGGGGCCCTGTGGGCACCGTATGGTTGGGACGGTGGCAGGCACGACAGGTTGGCGAGTCTTTCTGGAGCTTCTGGCAAAGGGGACAGTTACGGAGAAAAGTGGGAGGGGCAGGAGGGTCTGGGGGAGGCAATGGTGGGGGGGTCAACGAGGCCAGAAGATTGTCCCAGAGTGAATGCAGCCTTATGTCACTTTCCAGGCAGCTGGAGACATTGGCAGGAGATGGCAGGCACTGTGGCACAGGAGAAGGTATGCAGGGTTCCAAGAGGCACCTGGAGGCCAGTCCAAGGTCCGGGGGCCCAGGTGGAGGGCTGCAGGACAGTCCCAAGGACTGGTATATTACAGCCACTGATGCCACAGTCAGGGCCACGCTGCTCACATATGCTATCGCTAATAGGCAGGACAGCTGCAGGAGAGAGGATAAGAAAGGTCAGTGCCAAATACCCTTCCCTTAAAACGTGCTTCTGACCATTTTAAACACACCCATCCCTTATCTCCAGAAGTTCAAGTCAGAGTTCACTGTTACCATCTACTCCCAGTCCCTTCTCCTGAGCCCTTCAGCATTTGCTTTACATCATACCACCCATGCCCAGCGGGCTCAAGCCTCCTATCCATCCTGACCCCTCTTCACCTTCGCCAGCTGATGGCAGAGGGAGCCCAGCGCCAGCTGCCAGGCCGGCTGCTCCAGCAGCACACACAGGTCTGTGTAGGTGTACCAGCCCCGTCGCCGTCCCTGATGCTCAGCCACACTGTCAGGATGGGAGAAAAAGTAGAGTGTCTGCAACTCTCCTGCAGCAGGCCCCACGCACCCTCATTCTCCTTGGGCCCCGCCATGGAACACTGGGAAACATGTTTAAAGGACAGATCCCTAGGCTGCGGGTTGATCCAGAAACTGAGAGTGAGACCAAGATCTGTAATTCTGATGAGCTCCCCAAAGGTGACTGATGACAAAGAGGGCGGGCAGGTTTGAGGAGCACTGCCCTGGGTGATCTCTTTCCAGTCTCCTCCCCCACCTCCCTCCCCACCCAGTTACACGGACCCTCATCTCAGTCTAGCTCTTCCAGCTTAGGTCTTAGCCCTTAAACACCTCCTCCCAACTCCCAGAACCTACCAGCTCTCCAACCAGCTCAGCACCTCAAAGATCTCCCGAGGGTCAGTGTAGAGACGCCAATCCTGTGGGTGTGAAGAGAAGGGCACCAAACTGGGCTCAGACGCGGCCACAGTTATTCAATAACCAGAGCCACAACAGCACTGCCACCACCACTACGGGTACCGCTTAGCTGGCACTATGTGCCAAGTACTCTTCCAAGAACTTTTATATATTAACTCATTTAATCATCACGTATCTGGATTCACATCACACCCCCATTAAGAGCATAGGAAGAGAATAATCCTGCAATGGTCCATGCCCATAGGGGGCTTAGAGGGAGCTCAGAGTCTAGGAGGAGAGAAAGTCTGGAAGCAAATAAATAAGCAGAACCCGGTTAGACAAGCTCTGACTGAGTGCGTGCGCCCTGCTGGGCCTGGAGGAATGGGGAAGTGTGGATGCTCCGTTTCTGGGCTCACCACATCAGGAACATCTAAGGGCTGTAGTTAGTCCAGACTAGAAAGGAAAGATACTAATAAGGAAAGACACGAGGAGGACAGGCAGAAAGAAATGAAGAAACAGAAAGCTGAGAGGAAAAAGACAAGGATGTCAGACACATAAAGCTAGGCCAGAGCAAGAGAGAGAACAGCTACTCACCATGGCACTCAAGAAGCCCCTCTCCAGGGCATTGAGAGCAGGCACGGGCACACCCCCTGCAGCTCCCCATTCATCGTTGAAGACCTCCTCCTCCTCCCCTTCATCATAGAGGTACTTACTAGCCACCATCTGCAGAGGAACCAGAGTGGTGTCAACAGAACTCGCCCTGGGCTCCTAGGTCACCAGGGAAACAAAGGGGAGGGGGCGCCTTACCATAGAGATCAGGAACAAGTCAGAGGAGGACACGTGCTGTAGGTAGTCCGGGTTTCGGTGCCGGAGCCGCTCAATGTACACCAGAGCTAACATCATAGCACACGGGGAGATGCACGCCTCCCTACGTGGTGGAAAGGATCAGTAATTAAACCCAAGGGCCTTTCAGCTCCTGTTAACTCTTCTATTGCTCATGCTATGTCCCTATATCTTCTCTTTATGGATAACCCTTCCCTTTTTTCTAGGATCCAAACACTTTCATCCTGTCCCCCTCAATTCCAGGCTCACCGGGACACATGGGCTACATATTTCTTCTGGAGACGGCGAATAGGGCTGGGGGCTGCCTTCTGGAGCAGTTCCACAGCAATGTCTGCAGGGGCAGGAGAAGGAGTTAGCAAACAACTCTGCCCCTCCCCACTCGTCCCCACTGCTACCAGCAGAAGATCCAGACAGATCCCTATTGCCTGAGGCCTTGGAGACAGGACCACAATAACAAGATAGAGATCAAATTCTCCCATAATGAGATAAAAAGCCCATCCCAAATCTGAACTTCAGTTCTTTCCATCAGGAGCCTTATTTTCCATTCACCTGGAGTTACTTAAATTTGTCTTCTACTCTTGTTCATTTCAGAAATAAACATGCCTTGTTCATTTGGGAAACACGCTGGGTGTTCTTGGAAACTTAGTTTCTGGTATACATATCAGAAGAGTACGGGTTTGTAAGATAGCAACATTTTTTACTCATTTGGGCTAAAAAAAAAGTGAAATACAAACCAGTCCTTACACCCCCTTACCAATGAGCTAGGTATGAAGAGACAGGGCAGCTCATGGGTTACACCTAGAGTCATTTTGGTGCCTGCCAACAACCCCATTTTCATGCCTCTCACTCGCCCGGTTGCACAACTTTGTCTGACCTGCCATGGGGCTGGAGAGCTCCTCCAGGTTACAGTCAGCTTCCCAGTCCCAGCCATAGTAAAGTCTTCTCCGGATCCTGGCACTCAGTTTCTGGTGTCCTGGGAGGAACTGAAACAGGGTAGGAGGGTGAAGGGCAGGGAAGGTATGATGGAGATCCTGGCTCCGGGCTAGAAGAGGGTGCGGGGCAGCAGGCCTGTCACTGCTCGTGGGTTGGGCGCCCCACCCAGCCTCGTGTTCTCTGCATTGTTTACCAATGGCAGTCTGTCCACAGGAGAAGGAATCCCCCTCCGCGGAGGGCTCCCCAAGTGAGGTTCTCCTAGAAAGGGCCCCGGCTGGCCACCTCTATCTCCAATCCTGTACCCGCGACTCTCCCCCAGGCCCAAGCAGCCGCGGCCTCAAGTAGGCACAGTTCGAGCGTCTGCCTCCTAGCTCCGGGGCAGACTGTCAAGAGAGCTCGCGGCCCTGTTCGGCCCCGAGAGGTGAGCCTGGGGTCCCGGCTCCAAGTGCGGGGAGGCCGGGGCAGGGATGGGCAGCGCGCTCACCGAAAAGTCCTGGAAGCCGGTGAGGGAGAAGGTGCCTTCTTCGTCCAGCAGGAGCCCGGCCAGGTCCATCGCGCCACCAGCTGCCGCCCTGCGGAGGTGGATGCGAACAAGATGAGTTGTAAAGGGGCCGCGGAGCCGTCCCAGCCCGCAGGTCCACCTGCCCTCCGGCCTCCCCAGCGCGAGCCACCGCCCTTGCCAGTGCCACCCCTCCCTCCCGTCGCGCCAGCCGCAGCAGGCGGGGCCGGGGCTGGAGGGCGCCTCTTCCTGTTCCGCCCCGGGCGGGGCTGCGACTCCCGGATCTGGGCCGGCGGCGTTGTGTGCGCAGGTGGCGGCGGGTGCTCACCTCATGGAGTAGAGAGGAAAGCTGACTGCAAGGTAGCACGTACAGTGCTAGAGTCGCGCCGTGCTGAGCCGCGCGTCTGTCCCGTGTTTACAAGCCGCTGGGGTGTCGCGGGCGAGTCAGCGATCGGCATTTCCTGCCGCCCACTGGTCCGAGCCGCCAGCTTCCTAAGGCCGGGAAGGAGCTGGGCTCCAAATCCTGGTAACTCTGGGTCCTGGCAAGTCAGAGCTGAGCCCCAGCGTTCCCTCTCCTCATCTGAGAAGTGGGGACAATTCCTAGGGAGTCATGCAGCACTGAAGGTGAACGGGCCCGGCTGACTTTTCGTACCAATGTAAATTTCAATATGAATAATATAAAGACGCAGGACCGCGAATTGCTCCCGATTGTTTTAAAGGGGAGATACACATACAGAGCAATGCACTTAAAAGGCATCGAAAAGGACACTTAACAAGAAACTTAACAGTGGATGAACTGTGGGCAAGAAAGCAGGGAAACTTGCTGTATACCTTTTAGTGTAGTTTGTGACTTTAAGCCTAAGTAAATATGCACTTTGTAGGGTTCTTGCAGAAGTTAAGTGATTCAAGGGACTATAAAACGCCTGGTACGTTTTAAACTTCAATAAATGGTGCTAGAATGTCCCCAAAGAGTAAACAGCACTTGAACTGGGTTTTATTTTTAAATTCACCCCCTGACCACAATCTCCTGCTTTAAGCAAGGGATTGCAAAGACCTCCCATACATGGGGGTGAGGAAGTTTACAAAAACAGAGGACACAACTTTTCTGAGTAGTTGAAGCTGTTTTTGAGTCTGTCGGGTCACGCGCTTGGATGTTTATCCGCCTACAGGAGGAAACTGGTACGACCAGCACGCTGAGAGTTGAGTAATCGAACAGCCGCCGCCCAGCCAGAGCAGAAGCAGAACCTACAGAGGATACTGGGAATCTAGAAACCCCTTTCCTGGCCCATAGCTCCGCACCAGACTCCCTAACCGCCCTGCCTATGCGGGGAGAAGAAAAAGGGCTGGGGCAGGGAAACACCGAGACACAATCCTCGCGTCCCGAAGAGACACACCACCTGGCCCTGGGTCCGCGGTCACGACTCGAGCACCCTAAGAACACCTGCGTAGAAGCCAGAATCACAGCAGTACTTGTGCGCAGGCGTGGACCGCCTTATCCGGGCGGTTAGGGCGCACCACGTGACCGACCTATCGCTCCGCCATCACGTGTTGCCCACGGCTGCCTCGGCGGCGCTTTCCCTGGCGTGCGCCCCCTTCCGCCTGACGCGCCCCCAGCGGCGCCGCACAGCCCTGGCTCCTCGCGGGCTCGGGCGGCGGCTGCGGCGGGGCCATGGCGAGCGGCGGTGGTGGGGGTAACACCGGCGCGGGTGGGGGCCCGGGGCAGGGCCTGAGCGTTGGCCTGGGTCTGAGCCTAGGCATGGGTGAGGCCACCAGCGAGGCGGAGGAGGAGGCAGCCACGGCCGAGGCGGTGGGACGCCTGGCGAAGACGCTGTGGCTGCGGCTCCGCGGCTGGGAGGCCGTGCTGGCAGCCGCACAGCGGCTGCTGGTGTGGGAGAAGCCGCTGCACAGCCTGATCACCGCCGCCGCGCTCAACGGCCTCTTCTGGTAACGGCCCTCGGAGGAAGGGGGCGGGGCCGGGCTGCGCGGAGAGAGCGGGGACGGGAGGGGTCGGGGTACCCTTCCCCTTTCCCGGGTTGACACTGACCCTGGGGCCAGTCCCCCGGTCTTTAAAGGCTGTTTTCCGCCTGAGTTGCCCCACTACTCTGTCTCCGGGTCTCGGGTTAGGCCCATTCCCGCATCAGTGGGCTCTTTTCCGCCTTTTGCGATGGCTGCGGGAGCCACCGTTCCCCCATTCACCGCTGAGGTGCTCGTCTCTCCCGAAGGTTGCTGTCTTCGTCATCCCTCCGGCCCATCTTCCTACTCAGCATCTCACTTTTGGCCTATTTTCTGCTGGATCTCTGGCAGCCTCGCTTCCTCCCTGACATCGCAGGTGAGCGTTAACTTCTTTCACGTAGCAGTCTCCATTGTGCACCGGCTTTGTGGCTGGCTCTGATCGATCGGTTGAACGGGGAGCGCAGTGACCACCTGCCTCTCAGTCACCACCACTCCCCCAGGTAGGAAATCGGGACTTGCTCCTTTCTCAAAATTGGCGTTACTGTGAAGGCAGTAGTCAAGATTGTGGACTCCGCAACCAGATTGCCTTGGTTCCATTGTCTGCTCAGCCATTCACCGTGTGTGTGATCTTGTAAAGCCACTCAGTCCATTTGTGTCAGTTTGCTCTGTAAAGCAGGGA
This sequence comes from Tonatia bakeri, assembly GCA_004024845.1. Taxonomy (NCBI): domain Eukaryota; kingdom Metazoa; phylum Chordata; class Mammalia; order Chiroptera; family Phyllostomidae; genus Tonatia; species Tonatia bakeri. The sequence continues at coordinate 59,110 of PVIA01002286.1, read as the reverse complement.
TGATAGAATACTTCATCAGGAGGCCGAGATTAACTGAGTTAGTGTATGTTGTATGCTTATGGTAGAGCTTCACATGTGTAGGGTTTATGTAAATGTTAGCTCTTATCGTTTTGTTGTTGTTTGTGTATTTACTTAATAGGCGTTTTGAAATAACTAGGTGCCGGGCTGTGTGCAAGTTGCTTGGGATGTAAGCATGAATAAGATGTAGTTCCTGTGTTTGAAAAGGGTAAAGTCTAAAAAAGGAGACACATACAAACAGCACAACATAATGCTCCCTGCAGCTGGCATCTGAAGAAAGTCCTTTGGGACTGCAGAAGAGGAGCGACTGTGTCTGCCTTGGGGAGTGTCTCCCAAAGCCCCCACCACTCAGTAACTTCTCCCCTCCTCTCTCTATAGCATCATCCCCAGAGGAGCCACACTCTGACAGGTGAGCGCAGTCCACCTCTTGAAGACAAATGCCCAAACCCTGTCTTGCTTTGGCGCCCATGTCACCTTGGTGCAGGGCAGCAGTGCAGCTTCTGTGAGCACAGGCCCCAGCATAGTGACGGGACTGCTGAGTAGTTTGGTCCTAGGTTCCCATGTAGGTGTTTGTGTGCCTGCTCCTTTTGGGGCACAGGGTTGGGTTGTGCTTTCCTGGATCAGGACAGCCTCCTTTGGGGAGGTAGGGTTATCCATTTTCTAGGCTGAAGAGCTCATTGGCATTCTCAGAGGGATTTGAGTGCTTAGGAAGCTGGTGTCTGAGGCCTCCAGGGGTCCTGTCATGTCTCTCCAGTGAGGGTGCGGGGTCAGGCGCCCGGCCGCACCTGCTGAGTGTGCCCGAGTTGTGCAGATACCTGGCTGAGAGCTGGCTCACCTTCCAGATTCACCTGCAGGAGCTGCTGCAGTACAAGAGGCAGAATCCAGCTCAGGTAACCTCCCCCATGACATAGACTAGTTCCCTGCACTGTGGGGAAAAAGAGGTGGGGAGGAGTGTTTGGACTCTGAAGGGGAGACCTGGCGCCTACTCGAGGCACCATTCACAGCCTGGTACGGGAGACAGTCTCGCCTCAGGGAGTGAGCTGATGTTCTGACACTGTTTCCTGCTAAGGCAGAACAAACAGTCTGAATTATAGGTGTTTGGGGGTCTTGGGCATTCTCTTGACTAGTCCGATCACTGTAGTCCTAGAGGGCATACCCCTGCCTTCACCAGCCGAGCAATAACGTCTAACTCGAATGAGCAGGCGCATACCTCAGCCCAAGTACTCAGACCCCGTGCTCTTCTCTGCAGTTCTGCGCTCGAGTCTGCTCTGGCTGTGCTGTGTTGGCTGTGCTGGGACACTATGTTCCAGGGATTATGATCTCCTACATTGTCTGTGAGTAGGGGCTAACCCTGCCCTTTCCAAAGCCCTCTTCTTGTCTTCTCTGCCTGGAGTGATCTAAAGGGAGGACTGCTCTCTCTCTGTTCAGTTCCCCATTTTTAGAGGTCCCCAAGGGAGGAGGGCAGAGGATATGGAGGGAAGAGGTTGGTACCATCTCAGGAAAAGATCCCCCCCCCTTTTTTTTTCAGCCCTTTCTCTTTAGGGACCAGTTGAATAAGGGCCCTTAGGAAATAAGCATAGGGAGCTCTGAGTAGGTGTTCTATTCTCTAGTGCTGAGTATCCTGCTATGGCCCCTGGTGGTTTATCATGAGCTGATCCAGAGGATGTACACTCGCCTCGAGCCCCTGCTCATGCAGCTGGACTATAGCATGAAGGCAGAAGCTGACACCTTGCATCACAAACACGACAAGAGGAGTAAGGGGCTCCTGTAACCCCGGGGGGACACCCTGGAATTTAGATGCTCTCCAGTCCCTTGGCCATGGTCGTCCCCCACTGCTGTCCCTGCTTGGCGAGTACCCCGTTCCTCTTGCTTCTCTAGAGCGGCAAGGGAAGAACGCACCCTCTGGAAGTGATGAGCCACTGGCAGAGACAGAGAGTGAAAGCGAGGCAGAACTGGCTGGCTTCTCCCCAGTGGTGAGGTTCAAGGGAGCTGGGGTGTCAAGCAGAAGGTGGGGAGGAATCTGCGTTAAAGCAGACACCTTTCAAGGGGGTGAGAGTTAGTGAGGGGGTGCCCTTGGACAGTTGGTTCTCGTATTGCCCCTCCTTCCGTGTTCATCCTGGTTCTCCTGCAGGTGGATGTGAAGAAAACAGCACTGGCTTTGGCCATTACAGACTCGGAGCTGTCAGATGAGGAGGCGTCTATCTTGGAAAGTGGCGGCTTCTCGGTATCCCGGGCCACAACTCCACAACTAACTGATGTCTCTGAGGGTATGGGAAGCCCCTTGCCCTTCCTCATCTTCCCGGTCCCTGTGGTGAGATATTGGCTGCCGCTCTCTGATCGTTGCCCCATAAATGTTTTCTTTGGGGAACTGATCCTCTAATTCTACTTGAAGTTCCTGAAAGTCCCTAACACTGAAGGCCTGGCCTGGCATTCTATGTCTGGAGTTCATTCTTAAACATATTAGCTTATCATGGCCATCAGAACAGCAGGCCCATTCCCGACCCTTTGTTTTCTGCACAGATTTGGACCAGCAAAGCCTGCCAAGTGAGCCAGAGGAAGCTGGGAGCCGGGAGCTGGGGGAGGGAGAGGAGACAGAGCTGGCCCCTCCCGAGGACCTGCTGGGCCCCCCTCAGGCCCTCTCCAGGCAAGACCTGGACTTGGAGGAGGAGGAAGAAATGGCAGCCAAGGAAACCTTGCTTCGGCTCTCATCCCCCCTTCACTTTGTGAACACACACTTCAATGGGGCAGGCTCTCCCACAGATGAAGTGAAGCTGTCCCCTGGAGGACCAGTGGAGACACTGAGCCCAGAGGCAGTGAGTGGTGACCCCACCACTCCCTCGAGCACCCTGCCACCCCTACTTTGCCTTGCTCAAAGTGACCCAGTCCCTTCCCTCTCAATGCTCCCACCTCTTCCCCAGGACTCACCCCAGCCCCCACCTGTCCCTGAGGAAGAAGAGGCACTCACCACTGAGGACTTCGAGTTGCTGGATCAGGGGGAGCTGGAGCAGCTGAATGCAGAGCTGGGATTGAGGCCAGAGAAATCCCCAGAGCCCCCTGATGCTCCACCCCCTCCACCCCCAGGGCCTGACACCCTTTCTCTGCTACAGTCAGGCCAAGATGCTCAGCCCGTGGCAGAGCCATGAGCCATAGAAGGATTTGCAGGCACAGTAGGGCTACCTGGCTAGGGGTGTCACTGTTTCCTCCTGTCCCTACTACTCTAGGAGGGACAAGACGTGGGCAAGCTGACTGTCACATGGTAGCTAGTCCACCCTCTGCCTGCCTGCCGTCCCAGGCCCACTGCTGTGCCTGGGGTTGGTTTTAAGTTTGTAAATAATTTTACATCTGGGTTAGTGGATGTGAACAGGGCTAGGGAAGTCCTTCCCACAGCCTGCACTTGCCTCCCTGCCTTCTCTATTCTCATTCCACTGCCCCAAACCCTGGTGGTCTGTCCCTTTTTTCTCCTCAGGGACCTGTGCTGCTCCATCCTGTGTCCCACTTGGTTGTTTAGTTTGGGCACTTTATCATTTACCTCTCCTGTCCTGTGCGCCTCTGCTTCATTTCCTTGCTGTGTCCTGTCCTTAGCAGCCCAGTCCCTTCTCTGCCAGCTCCTCCACCCTGGCTAAACTTTAGGGAGGCTCCTGTCTGGAAGGTACAGACTAAACCTGGGGTGGCAGGTCAGGCCAGTAGTTGAGCACTTAGGTCACTGTAGCCCGTGGAACCTCTACTGCACCCTTGTCCTAATTCGTCCCAGCCTGTCATGATACATGAGCAGAGCAGGGATTCCACGGCACGTGCACCAGCGCTGCGTTAGTGAGCAGGAGCTCTGTCTTGTGAGGAGGGCCTCTCCTACCATCCCAGGCAGGAATGCAGAGACCTGCTCCTCTGGGGCGTGGGTGGGGCCCCTGCTAGGGTCAGGAAGTGGACGGTAACATCTGTGCAGGTGTTGACTGCAAAAATAAAGTGTTGATTGGCGAGAACTGCCTGCCTGCCTCACTGTGAGCTGCCTGTCACGCCCTGTCCCGTTCTCACCCCTTACCTCCTTGTCCCCAGTCTTGCTCCTGGCTGTTTGTTTACCTGGTGTGAAATGAGGCCAGAAGCAAGGATTGCCCCAACAGCCCCAGCCACCTTCCTGCCAGTGTCATATGTTCAGTGAGATTTGGCATGTATGAATAAAGTATATACCGGAGGAAATCGCCTCGTCTTCCCAATCGATAGAAACTTGGGACAGTAACAGTTGTCTTCTGTGTTTCCTACAACCTTAACACTGTCTTAAAAAGTCACTACCCATCTACATGCTAATTACCTGACTCAGCTCTGGCTAATCTGTCTTGGGGAACTGAACAAGCAGGACCCATGCCTGGATCAGAACTGATTTCAGGCCAAGGAACACTACAGATAGAGTATCCAACATTAACAACATAAAATAGGTGCTTGGCACGCCTCCAGAAATGATTGCCACTTAGTAACTCATCTTTTTCCTTCGTAACTCTTGAGATACATACTGTTACTCACTCCATGTTAGAAACAGGCTAACGTTCCAGAAGGCCACAGGGCTAGTAAATGGTGGAGCCAGGATCCGAACTCAAGCAGTCTGGCTCCAGCAATCACCCTGATGCAGGAAGTCCCTGTGCATAAGATACAAGTGGAAAGATGCTCAAGGACGTGGAAACTAGAGAACTGGCCTAATATCTCAACTTTCACAAAGAATGGGTGCAGTGCTCCTTGCCATTTGGGGAAGAACATTGGAGAAAACCCAGAACTAAGCAGATGGTCTTTTTGAGTCACATCCTCAGCCTTCAGCTGGAGGCACTGTGTGGCAATGCCACCTGATTTTCTGAAGTTGACTACTCTGCCACATCTCCTAAGCTTGGAGAACTTTTTTTCTTTCCATTTGTTTCACATTTGCCTGAGAAAATCCGGGTTGATTAAGGACCTATCCATTTCCACTGAAGGAACATAAATTTTTCATCTAGAAATTTCAGAAGAAAATGGAAAAACAGTTCTAAACAAACAGGAAATTTTAAGAAATAGAATTAACCAATAAGAAAGACACTGGCTACCATGTAACCACCCACCCGCCTTTAGGCCGTTTTCTTGTTAAACTTGAAATCTGGAGACAGATCCAGAAGGCTGTAGTTGAATCAAAACATGGACCACAGTTTTGGAGGTCATGAGGGTCCATTCTTGACCTTCACTCTGGTCTCACGCTTGCTACATGTTTGTCTACAATTTTTTTTTTTTTATTATCAGGTACCCAGTTCATTTCCTGCCCCAAGATGAAAGGGACAAGAAGAAACCTTTTGATATGAGTGAAAGAAAAATGAGCAAAAATGTGAAACCTACAATCAGGCTAAAGAAAAATCAGTTGTAGAAGTACAGGCTGGGGGAAGAGGAGTTGGTTATATGTTTATGTTGTGGGCAAGGCAGAGCACTTAAGTTAACTATACATTCAAACAGTGAACAGTGTAATATGGCTGCTTGTAAACATTTTAATTTTAGGCTACATCACTGGAGGTACAGTCTCCAAAGCAAGAGAGAGACTACCCATGGTGCACTGAGCACAAGTTATAACACTGCCCGAGGATGGCTTGCTCCACTTGCGGACAAGCTGTCAAACTGCAGTGTTCCCGAGAGGGGTCTCAGAGGTGAGGCTGGAAATCATATGGGGGCCTAACTGTCGAAGGGACCGAGAATTTTTACGTCAAGGAGAAAAACTTGACTTGAGCCACATTAGCTGCCTTTAGACTTTGAAGGGTTATCTACAGGACTTCAGAGGGCAGACATTAAATATTTGAGAAGAGATTAATAATGCTGGGCAGAATCTGTTTTTCTGGTCAAGGGATAAATGAACTGTGTGAGTACAAAACATCAAATACAGCTTCTAAGACTTGTTAATCCCATCATGGAATTAAGTGTCCAACTAAAGTCTCCTTGGACTTGCTCCACCTACTCCCTTAAATGTTGGGTTTTTTCATTGGCCTGTCACTGCCTCACACTTTTCTTTGCACTCTGTCTGGGCAACTGCGCAAGTCCACCTACTTAGTTTCCACTCCTATGCTGATGACTTCTAAATCTGAGCTCAGCCCCTTTCCCAGAACTCCCACTAGGGCATCTCCACTTGAACGTTCCACGGGCACCTTCCACCCAACATACCCAGAACTGTACACATACTCTCTCCACCGTATTTCACCCCGCGCCCACCTCCCCTAAATGGATAGGCTTTCCTGTGTTTGCCATCTTGCTTGCCAGCACCAGCAACTATGAAGGCCAACTCCTTCCTCATCCCCCGCCCAGTTAATCACCAGTTGCTGCTGATTGGATGTCCAAGTTATTTCTTAATTCTGCCATCCTGCCACCTCCATGACAGCCCCGATTCACACCCTCTTCATCTCTCACCTGGCATATTATGACAATTTCCTTGCCGGCACTCTTGTGCCCCACCAAAATTCATGCCCAATGAAATGGCTACATTATTTTAAAATACTAATGTGATCACCTTTCTGCTATTTCCTATGAATCACAGGCTCTCCTCCTATAAGACATCAGCGAAGCTCCCTGATACGGGTTAGATGCCTGTGACCTTCTGCCCTGTCTTCTTCCTTACCTCATTCAGTCCTGAACAGCTTGTCCTTCTCTCTGTCCAGCTGTGCTGCCCTCTGCCACCCTGCTCTACACACACCCACCCACACCCTCTGCTTGGGAAGTGTTTCACTTACCTTTGAAGATGTATTTTGGGCCATACCTCATCCGCAAAGCCTTCCCTGATGTCCCATGTCACCTGCCCATCACATCAGACCTGCTCTCCTTGTGCTCCCTCAGTACTTTTTCCCCCCATATATCACATAGAATCTTCATTATCTCTGAGTAAGTATGATTCATGGAGAATATAGGTACATGTGTAAATGTACAGCTTCCACTATACTACTTACTCTTAATCATCTGAATATTCCCAGAACTTAACACAGTGCCTGGCACATAGTAGAAGTTCCATAAACTGAACTGGAGTTCTAACTATCGAAGCAGCTAATGTAAATAGATTTGGGTGGTTGGTACCTATCTGTTGACAATAAATATTTTGCCTCTATTTGTTACTGTTCTAGAGTGCATGGCAGCTAAATTAAAATAATCCACAGACAAAATTGTGAGTTCTTTGTTCCCGGACTAGGTTAAAGGCAATCGACATGATCTAGATTTGTACATTTGTATTTGATAGTTTTGAAGCAAAAGGCTTTTTTGAGTTTACAGTAAGATTTCCCAACCAGCTTCATCTTCTGTGATTGCATTAAATTTTATTATTTCAAAAACAATTTTGACCAAACTATTTAGACTCAGCTATTTAAATATTTTTATCAAAAATTCAATTACATGTATTAGTGCTTGCTTGAAAATAAAAATGTGACTCTGCAGAAATTGAATAAGGTTAAAAGAAGTCTGGGGTTTTCTTCAATTTAAGTATAAAAAGTGAGTTGACCCCAAAAATATCAATTTCACAAAAGATTGTGAAAAACTGAAGAACTATTCAAGATTTAAAAGCAGACCAGACTTCCAGCTGAGAGGGCAGCACAGGTACGCATGGCTCGCTTCCTCGTACAACCACAGCAGAATTACAATGATAATGTGGAACAACCATCACTCAGAACCATCTGGATGGAGTGGAAAGGAAGTCTGACACTACAGAATTAAAGAAACCACATCCAACCAGACTGGTAGGAGGGGTGGAGACACAAAGCTGTCTTGTCCCACACCCACAGTGGTGGATAAAAATTTGGGAGGGATATCTCAGGAAAGCTATCTCAGGAGTGAGGAGTCCTAGCTCTAAAACAGGACCCCCAGCCCAGGGGTCCAGTGCCAGGAAGACAAGTCCCCATAACTTCTAGCTGCAAAAGCCAGAGGAGACTGAGTCGATGGAAGAAACTTCTGGAGTCCCAAGCAGTTCCTCTTAAAGAACACAAGAACTTACTCAGACTCACTCCCTCTGAGCTCCAACATTGGGGTAGCGACTTGAAAAGCACCAGTGGCATAGAGGGAGAAGCTGAGGTGTCTGGCATCGAGATGAGAGCTGGGGGACAGCTTTCTCCCAGAAAAGAGGGCAGAGACCATTGTCCCTTTTCCCAACCCTCCCTCCACAGAGCCACAGAGTGAGCAGGTTGGTGCAATATCTGAGACTCCAAAACCTGGCTAACACTGTTTGCCCCACCCTGGAGATCCCCAGAGGCTCTGGCCCTCCCAACTCCCACCCAAGCTGCTTTTCCATAGGAATGGCTAGTCTCAGCTCCTGCTTCACAACTTCCTAAGTCCTCTCAAATAAGCAACAGCCAGCCTCAGTGAGCCTCGAGCCCCTGGACCTCCTACTAAGTGGCCCCAGGCTCCATACTAGTAGCAGCCAGCCTAGAGTCACAGTTTGGCTTCCACTAGGTATCTCCAAGCCCAGCACAAGTAGCAGCCATCTCATATCACTTTATAGCTCATGCAGGATGGCCCTGGGCAGAACACAGATTGGGGCTGACTTTAGCCGGCACCACCTGGGAAACACCAGAACATGTGAACCCAGGGAACAGCTACAGACCATGTTGGAGCACCACCACCCTGCCCCTACACAGCTGATCCTCCATGAAGGGTGGAAGTTGGTGGTAAGTGGTCACAGCCAGTCCTTGCAGCTGACAGGCCTGGGTAAATCTGTCCCATTGACCTGCCAACAGTAATCAAGGCTCAATTACAAGAGGAAGTTGTATTCAGTCCATGCGAAGGGCACACCTTGAGAACCAAGCTTGGATGATAGGGGAGGCTGTGCCACTAGACCCTACAGGGCACCTACTACACTGGGCGACACTACCAAGACATGGAGTCAAAGTTGCTCTACTTAATACATAGAAACAAACACAGGGAGGCTGTCAAAATGAGGAGACAAAGAAACATGGTTCAAATGAAAGAACAGATCAAAACTCCAGAAAAAGAACCAAACAAAACAGAGATAAGCAATCTATCAGATGCAGAATTCAAAACACTGGTTATAAGGATGCTCAAGGAACTTAGTGAGGACCTTGGCAGCATAAAAAAGATCCAGTCAGAAACAAAGGATTCAGTAAATAAAATAAAGAACAATTTGCAGAGAAAAAAACACAGAGTAGATGAAGCTGAACATGAGGAAGCAAAAAACCAATCAGAACAACAAGATGAAAAAAGGATCCAAAAAAATGAGGACAGTGTAAGCAACCTCTAGGACAACTTCAAGCATTCAAACATTCACAGCATAGGGGTACCAGAAGGAGAAGAGAAAGAGCAAAAAATTGGAAATCTATTTGAAAAAATCATGAAAGAAAATTTCCCTAATTTGGTGAAAGAGATAGACATGCAAGTACAGGAAGCACAGAGAGTCCCAAACAGAATGGATGTAAAGAGACCCACTCCAAGACACATCATACTTAAAGTGCCAAAGGTTGAAGATAAGGAATCTTACTTTCAGTCAAGATGGAGGCATAGGCAGACACACTTTGCCTCCTTGCACAACCAAAAGAAGGACAACAACAAATTTAAAAACAAAAAACAGACAGAACTGACAGAAAATCAAACTGTATGGAAGCCTGACAACCAAGGAGTTAAAGAAGAAACATTCATCCAGACCAGTAGGAGGGGTGGAGACAGGTGGCCAAGAGGAGAAGACTAGCAGCAAGGCAGTGGCTGGTGGACCCAGTGAGGCTGAGGCTGGAGGACCAGGCAGTCCCACATTCACATGCAGATAAACCAGAAGGAACACCTGGGGAGCAAGACAGACTGTGCAACCGAGGGTCCCAGCAAGGGGAAATAAAGCCTCAAAACACCAATTGAAAGCACCAGTGGGGGGTTGAGGTGGTGGGAGAAACTCCGAGCCTGACAGGAGAGTCCGTAGGAGAGACCAACAGGGTCCTAGAATGTACACAAGCCCACCCACCCAGGAATCAGCACCAGAAGGGCCCAATTTGATTGTGGGTAGCAGGGGAAGTGACTGAAAACCAGCAGAGAGCGGAGCAAGTGGCACTGTTCCCTCTTAGTCCCCTTCCCCACATACAGTGCAGCGACGTGGGTTGCCTCACCCTGGTGAACACCTAAAGCTCCACTCCTTACTACATAATAGGTGTGCCAAGACAAAAAAAAAAATGGCCCAAATGTAAGAACAAATCAAAGCTCCAGAAAAAACACAACTGAGCGATGAAGAGATGGCCAACCTATCAGATGCACAGTTCAAAACACTGGTAATCCGGATGCTCACAGAATTGGTTGAATATGGTCACAAATTAGATGAAAAAATGAAGGCTACACTAAGTGAAATGAAGAAAAATGTACAGGGAACCAACAGTGATAGGAAGGAAACTGGGACTAAAATCATGGTATGGACCAGAAGGAAGAAATAAACACTGAACTAGAACAGAATGAAGAAACAAGAATTTTAAAAAATGAGGAGAGGCTTAGGAACCTCCAGGACATCTTTAAACATTCCAACACCTGAATCATAGGGATGCCAGAAGGAGAATAGGAAGATCAAGAAATTGAAAACTTATTTGAACAAATAATGAAGGAGAACTTCCCCAATCTGTCAAAGGAAACAGACTTCCAGGAAGTCCAGGAAGCTCAGTGAGTCCCAAAGAAGTTGGACCCAAAGAGGAACACACCAAGGCACATCAGGATTATATTAGCCAAGATTAAAATGAAGAAGAGAATCTTAAAAGCAGCAAGAGAAAAGGAGACAGTTACCTACAAAGGAGTTCCCATAAGACTGTCAGCTGATTTCTCAAAAGAGACCTTGCAGACAAGAAGGGGCTGGAAAGAAGTATTTCAAGTCATGAAAGGCAAGGACCTACATCCAAGATTACTCTATCCAGCAAAGCTATCATTTAGAATGGAAGGGCAGATCAGGTGCTTCCCAGATAAGGTCAAATTAAAGGAGTTCATCATAGTATATGAAATGTTAAATGGACTTATCCAAGAAAAAGAAGATAAAAAACATGTATAGTAAAATGACAGCAAATTCACAATTATTAACAACCACACCTAAAACAAAATCAAAAAACAAAAACAAACTAAGCAAACAACTAGAACAAGAACAGAGCTAAAGAAATGGAGATCACATGGAGGGTTAGCAACAGGGGAGTGGGAGGAGTAGAGAGGGGGAAAAGGTACAGAGAATAAGTAGCATAAATGGCAGGTAGAAGATAGACAGGGGAAGGTTAATAATAGTATAGAAAATGGAGAAGCCAAATAACTTATATGTATGACTCATGGACATGAACTAAAGGGGCGGAATGAGGGTAGGGGATTCACAGAACAGAGGAGAATAAAGGGGGGAAATGGGACAATTGTAATAGCATAATCAATAAAATACATTTTTTAAAAAAGAAAGAATCTTAAAAGTAGCAAGAGAAAAGCAGTCTGTTATCTATAGGGGAATTCTCATAAGGCTGTCAGCTGATTTCTCAAAAGAAACTTTGCAGACTAGAAGGCATTGGCAAGAAACATTCAAAGTCATGAAAAGCAGAGACCTACAGCCAAAATTGTTCTATGCAGCAAAGATATCATTTAGAATCGAAGGGCAGATAAAGAACTTCCCAGACAAGAAAAAAATGAAAAGAGTTCATCATCACCAAATCATTATTATATGGAAAGTTAAAGGGAAAGATCAAAACTATGAGCAATAAAATGGCAATAATCTATCAACAACTGAATCTAAAAAACAAACTAAGCAAACAAAAAGAACAGAGACAGAATCATGGATACAGAGAGTGTTTTGATGGTTGCCAGATGAGAGGGAGTATGGGGGAATGGGTGAAGAGGTGAGGGGATTAAGAAATACAAATAGGTAATTACAGAATAGCCATGGGGATGTAAACTATAGTACAGGAGATGGAGTAGCCAAAGAACCTATACGTATGACTCATGGACATGAACAGTGGTGTGGGGATTGCCTGAGGGAGTAGGGGGTGCTGGGTGGAGGGAAGCAAAGGGAGAAAAACTGGGACAACTGCAATAGCACAATCAATCAAATGTAATTTAAAAATAAGTAAAAGGAGACCAAGGAGACATGGCAATAATTGCAAGGTATGATCTTGTGTTGGATCCTGGGTGGGGGGGAAATGTTACTATGAAGGGTATTATTAGGACAATGGATAAAATTTGAATATAAATTGTGTATTAAAAAGATTATATCAAGATCAAATTTCTTGATTTTTTAAAATATTGTATTTATTTATTTTTAGGGAGAGGGGAATGGAGGGAGAGAGAGAGGGAAAGAAGCAGCAATGCACGAGAGATACATCAACTGGTTGCCTCTTGCACACCCCCAACAGGGAATTGGCCCACAACCCAGGCACATGCCCTGGGAATCAAACCAGTGAGCTTTTGGTTCGCAGGCCAGTACTCAAGCCACTGAGCCACACCAGTCAGGACAAATTTCTTGGTTTTTATCATTTTGTTTTGATTATATCAGAGAATGTCCTTATTTTTAGAATATACATTCTCAATATTTTAGAGGTAAAGGGTAATGTTCTCTGCAAATTGTACCAAATGGTTAGGAAATGTAAATAACTAAGAATGAGTACATGAATATATGTTGTGTGTGGAGAGAGAGAGAATTATAAAGCAAATGTGAGACACTGTTGGGAAGAAATATGCACGATAATATAACAGAAGTTTTTTGTGCAACAGATAAATACATTGTAGTATATTCAGATAACTAAACGGAATGAACAACCTACAACTAAGCACAGAAATATGGGGGAATCTCATAAATAAAATGAGTAAAAGAGTATAGATGCAAAAGAATATGTGATATATATTTACATACAGTATATGTATATTATTAGAAATCAAGATAGTGGCTACTTTGGGGGTCAGGGGACCAGTGACTGGAGGGGTTTTCTGGAGGTTGGTAATGTTTTATTTCTTAATCTGGCTGCTGGTTATGTGGGAATGTTCAATTTGTGAACATTCATTCACCTGTACACATTTCTGAATGTGTTGTAACATCAAGAAAAAAAAATTTCAATACCAAAGTGTACTGATTAGCAATATCTGCATAAGAAATTACTCCAAACTTAGCATCCTAAAATAACAAATATCCATTATCTCATCTGTTTCTGAGGATCAGGATTCTGGGAGCAGCTTAGTTCGGTGGGAGCCCTTGTTCGAGGTCTCCCACCAGGTCGCAGTGAAGATGTCAGCCAGGGCTGGCTGCAGTCATCTGAAGGCTTAGTGGGGCTGGAGGATCTGCTTCCAAAATGGTGCACTTGCAAGGCAGGTAGCTAGAAGACTCAGTTCCTCACTTGCTGTTGCCAAGAGGCCTCAAGTCCTCATCATACTAACTTCTCCCTACAGCTGCTGAAGTGAAATGAGGACATGACAGCTACTTTCCACGGAGCAAGTGATCTGAGAGAGTAGGATGGAAGCCACAGTGCTTTTCATCACCTATTGTCAAAAGTCACACTCTGTTGCTTCCACCATGTCCCATTTGTTAGAAGCAAGTGACTGAGTCCAGTCCACACCCTTGAAGCGAGAAGTAGCAAAGAATTTGCGGGCATATTTTAACCACCACACCAACCTTATCTAATTGAGGTAAAACAGTTCTTTCAACATTGGAAAAAGAAATCTGAATTCTGAATCACTTATAAATGAGATATAGCTGCATTAAGCATTTGAATGCATAAAGGTTTATTTGTTTAGAAAGCGTTGTTGCATTCCACAGACTTCAAGAAGAGGGGGCGATGTCAATGAACAAAACAAGCTTTAATTACGGGAATACTTTTTCTAGTTTAAAGATACTTGAAACAAGTAGGATTAGGAACAGAATGACATTAAAATTAATATAGATTCTCTGAGTCAGAATCTCAATCTATTTCATGAAATCAAAGAAGATGAATATAAATCAGAAAATTTCCACTTAAAAACTAGAGCTTGTTAGAAATTAAAAGAAAAAATCACATCCACCTAAATAAAAATATTTGTTCAAAAAAGAGCTCTTCTCAGTTATCAAATAAGAGTTGACATTATTTGAACAAAAGTCGGAGAACTATATTTGATGTTAGGTTATAGCTACCACCTCACATTCTCTTGAGTAACATAACACCAGAGTTTTTCAGCAGCTAGAAAAATTTGCATAAAAATACACTTACAACTTAACAGCGGCACATTTATGTACTTTCTTTAAATCATTTTTAAAAAGAACAAATAATTTTATTTTCAATTAGGGATATTTTCATTTTTATTGATTTAGTTTTTACTTTAATATTTTATTAATTTAATATGCTAATAATTTATATTAAAATAATGTGTATTTAACAATCATATTTTTTAAAGATTTTTATTTATTTATTTTTAGAGAGAGGGGAAGGGAGAGAGAAAGAGAGAGAAACATCAATGTGCGGTTGCCTCTCATGCATCCCCCACTGGGGACCCAGCCCGCAACCCAAGCATGTGCCCCGACTGGGAACCGAACCGGTGTCCCTTTGGTTCACAGCCCACGATCAATCCACTGAGCCATACCAGCCAGGGCTAACAATCATATTTTTTAAGCTTACAGTTTTACATTTAGTTATGTATTTATGTTTGTCTTTCAAAAGTAGTAAAATATTTTTCTTTTTTTATAATCATCACCTGAGGACATTTTTTCATCACTTTTAGAGAGAGAGAGGAAGGGGTAGAGAGAGAGAGAGAAACATTGATCAGTTGCCTCCTGATGCGCCCTACCACGGATCAAACCCAAAGCCTAAGTATATGCCCTGACCCGGGATGACACTCACAGCCCTTTGGTGCAAGGGGCCAGCTCCAACCAACCAAGCCACCCGCCAGGGCTGAGCTCTCATTAACTCTAAGCATGGTCCCCACTTTGGTTCAGGCCATCCTCATTTCTTGCCTGGAGTACAGCAACAGCCTCCCCTCTTGCGATCTCATAGCTCCTCCCATCTCTTCTCCACTACAAGCCAGAGTGACTTTCTCAAAATACAAATCCAGTCATGTCACTCCCCTGCTTAAGGTTATCTATAGTCTCTCATTATATTTACAGTAACATTCTGAACACTAACCAGGCCTCCACTCCCTGAGCTGATTTGGCCTCTGCCAGCTCTCCAGCCTCAGTTCTCTTCTAGCCTGTGTCATATACCCTAAGATTCAGACACCCCAAGCTTTTTAAGAGTTCATTCAAAGCATCTAGCTCTCTCTTTTCTCTGCGTGTTTTTCTCTGCTGTTTCCTCTGCCTGGAGTATCATCTCCTTCCACCCCATTCCTTTCTCTCTTGGACTCCACCTAGCCAACAGCTCTCTACTCACCCCTCAGGTTTTGGCTTGAATAGCACCTGTCAAACCCAGAATGGGATATCTGAAATGTACTGCCACATTACCTTGCCTTTTTCTTGGAATGTATCATCCAGCGACTGGCATGTGGATGGACACTGGATATATTGTTTGAAGGAAGAAATGAGCTGAATGGCTTCTCTTGGACTTTTGGGAAGGATTGTCCAAGTCAGCTGGTTCATTTTCACTTTAGGTGGAGCTGACTCCTTTCCTCCAAACATGAGATTCAGCCCTGGGCCACATGCCCTGGCCATAGGGCCACAGGTGAGGGCTCCACAGGTTCCAAGTCAAGGCAATAGGGCACAGTCGGGGCTGAGATTAGACCTTCTGCTTGAGGAACCAGGAAAAATGATTTAAATTTCTACTGGCCTTAGAGATGTGAGGGTGGAAGAAGCAAACACATAGGGAAACAGAGCCAAAAGTTGGACTAGGGCAGAGAGGGGAATAATGAGAACAGAGTGTCTCCTCATTCCTATTGTGGCCTGGGTTACCCCTCCATTTTGGAGGACACTGCTAAACTCTAAGCTCATTCCACCTGTGTACTTGTTCCCCGTGGTCAAACTTACGGGAAGATGGAATGTGACCATCTCCAGGCATGACAGACGAGAGGCACGTGAGAAGCAGAATGTGCGGAAGCTGGAAGACCACAACCTGGTGTTCCCTGAGGAAGGGCAGGACGTCATCAACCCAGTGACTCTCGTGCTTCATTCCAGAAATATTGAATCCGCACTCAGAATATTCAAGGCAGTGTTTTTCAAAGTGCAGTACATGGATAACGTGTCAGAATTCTCTTGGAGGCTTCCTACTAAATCAGAAGCTCCAGGGTCCGGGAATCTGCATTTAAAACCAGCTCTGTAGGTAATTCCCATTCGAACTGAAGTCACACAGTTCTAGGCACTGCGCTGGGTGCTAGGGACCTGACACAGAACAAGGCAGACGTGGTTCACGACTTCCCTATATGTTTGTGTGTGTAAACAGCTGATTACAATAAGATGATATGGGTGCAAGAACACAACTAGGGAGATCGCATAGCCCGTGTGCTTATCCCAAACTGGGGATGGTCACGGAAGTCTTACAGAAAGGGAACCAAAGCTAAACCTGTAGGATGGATCTGAAGCTCTGGAGAGAAATCTGTATTTCAGAGTAATATGGGAATCGTCGGCTTGCGGAGAGTTAGTGCAACCGTGGCCATGAGCGAAATGGCTAGGTACACAGTAACAAGAAGGCGAAGGACCGACGTACGAAAGACCCCAAACCCTGCCAGCCCTCCTTCTCCAACATTTCTTCTGTCCTTGCCTTTGCCGGTCCTTTCGCTCTTGGTGGAGCTAAGCTCGCCACAGGATAAACTCAAATCCCAGCCTTGAAGTGCAAAAACAAACGGCTATCGGTTCCGCTGGGACGCTCCCCCAGCCACCCTGCGACTGCGCGAGACCTGCCCACCCTGCGCGGTGACGTCAGCGCGCCCTGCGCGCTTTGGGAGGAGTGGGAGCCTCCGGCCGGGAGGAGCAGAGGCTCCGGTAACCCCGGCTGGGCGGGGGAGAGGAAGGGGAGGGGCAGGGAGCCCCCAGAGTGCGGGGTCACGGTGTGGACCTGTGCCGGGAGCCCTAGAGATGCTCAGCATCGCTTCTTCTCCCAGCAGGCCCTTCCCGGCCCGGCAATGGAATTTCCGGACCTCGGGGCTCACTGTTCCGAGCCAAGCTGTCAGCGCTTGGGTGAGGGGCGGAGCGCGAGGTGGGGTAGGGCGGGGTGGAGAGGGGCTTGGATCTGCGGGTGGGGCGAAGGGTGGGCTGCGGAGGGCTGGAAATGCCGGAGGGGGCAGGGCTCGAAGTTGGGGCGGTGTCGAAGGGGGCGTGGCTAAGGGTGATGGACTAGGGCGGGGTGGTTTGTTGCAAACAAGGTGGGTGTTTTCCTTCCCGAGTGGAAGGCTTAACCGACCCGGAACGAAGTTAAATTCCGGCTGGTCCTGCAATCTGATGTACTCCCCGCAGATTTTCTGCCACTCAAGTGCGACGCCTGCTCTGGCATCTTCTGTGCAGACCACATAACCTATGCTCAGCATCACTGTGGATCTGCTTACCAAAAGGTGGACAGGGTGGTCTGAGGGTGATGGGGAAGGGTGGAGGATGCTTGCAGAATCCCCGCAATCCCTTTGCCTCCAATTTTCTCTCCTTTATGGTCTTTCTGAGGTTCTTTCAGGACCAGGGATTTGAAGTGGAAGTGGGTCACAGACTGAGCCCTCTTCCTTAACTATAGGATATCCAAGTACCTGTATGTCCACTTTGTAATGTGCCTGTGCCTGTGGCCAGAGGGGAGCCCCCTGACCGAGCTGTCGGGGAGCACATTGACCGAGACTGTCGCTCGGATCCAGCACAGCAAAAACGTAAAGTAAGTGTTGGAGGGGTTGGCCATGACCCAGCTGGGCCTATGGCCGCCTGGAAACCGGAACAGCTAGCTATTCTGATTGGGTTGGAAAAGGGGGTCAGAGCCCCAGCAGAGACAAACCTTCCCACTCCACCTTAGATCTTCACCAACAAGTGTGAACGTTCTGGCTGCCGGCAGCGGGAAATGATGAAACTGACCTGTGAACGCTGTGGCCGAAACTTCTGCATCAAGCATCGTCACCCACTGGACCATGATTGCTCTGGAGACGGGCACCCAACCAGCCGGGCAGGGTAATTGCAGCTGAGTCTTCTACTTGCCTTTGGGACTGTCCCATCCTTCTGGAACTGATTCAGCCTTTTTAACTACAAGGTGGGAAGCTTGATCCCTATCCCCTTTGAGTAGGGAGGTCTTAGCTTATTTTCAAGTGTGTGTTTTTCCAGATTGTTTGGAGGAACTCCCTCCCCCCACCACCCGACTTCCTGGGTAAGGCCTGGGAGGAGCATGCCTGCTGACTGCTCTTGGAGACATGTCAAGACTGTCTCTTCCCTACAGGCTTGCTGCCATCGCCAGAGCACAGAGTCTGACTTCTACAAGCACCATCCCCAGCCCAAGTCGGACCTTGCCTTCACCTACTTCTCCCAGCAGGTAGGTCTGCCCATTTCTTCTCTCCCTTGTTCTTCTTCACACATCTGATCTCTGCCTCTTGAATGTCTGCCTTAGAGCCACAGCCCGGTCTCCGTCACGGACTGCCCCTCCAATGATTGCTTTGCAGAATGGCTTGGTGAGTTGGGCAGAGGTTGGAGGAACAGAAGCAAACCCACACAGAGCAGAGTCCAAAGCAGTTGGTTTTGTTTCTCCTTCTGTAGAGTGAGGATGAGGCTCTGCAGCGAGCCCTGGAATTGTCCCTGGCAGAGACCAAACCCCAGGTCCCGAGGTACCTACTCTCTGGTGAAAGAGGGTGGGATATGGGCAAGGGCTCTGTTTGGTAGAGGGCTGGTGGGACCACTCAGACGTGTTGCAAGATAATAGTTAAAAAACTTGGCCCAAGATTAAGCTTACTAACTATATGAGCTTTGACCAAGTTCTTTAACCCGTTAGGATCTTAATTTCCTCTATAAAATGGGACCATACTAATACCTACCTTGTAGGGTTATACAGAGATTGAGATAATACTCTGAAGTACTCAGCACAGTGGTGCCTAACAGATCGGATGTTTACATTTTAAATATTATTGTCATCCAACTTACGCTGTCCCTCTCCCCCAGTTCTCAGGAGGAAGAAGACTTAGCTTTAGCACAAGCACTGTCAGCCAGTGAGGCAGAGTACCAGCGACAGCAGGTATGAGGATGGGGTAGAGGCGGGGTCCTGCACGGGGAGGGTGTAAGGAGTTTGGGGCAGGGGAGTGGTTCTCCCAGGTGGTCGAAAGTTTTGGAATGGGGGTTGTCCTTTTGTTTGCAGTATGACTACAGCCCACGGTGAGCTCAGAAGTGAGAACTGTCCCCTCATTTCCTTGACATGGCACCCTGTCTTCCCCTCTCCTTGCTCCAGGCCCAAAGCCGCAGCTTGAAGCCGTCTAACTGCAGCCTGTGCTAGGGCCTTGGGCTTGGGGAGGGAGGCTCACCTGAGGAAGACTGTGGCCCTCACACCTTTAGGGTCTGCAGGGAGAGGAGGCCAGGAGCAGCCTGGAGTGAAGACAAGGAGTGACAGAGAGGCTGTTTCCAAGGAACATTAAGAAAACCAGCCTGTGGAACTGAGCCAACGGAAGGCCCCGCTGGCCCCTCCGGCTGCGTGAGAGAGGGCAGCTATGAAGTGTTCCCTGGACAGGCCCTCAGAGGGTGCTGGCCAGGCCCCACTCCACCCCCTGCACTGTGTCGTCCCTCCTACACTGGGGTCACCCCCACGTGTAGGGACAGGGAGGGGCCTGAGAAGAATAAAGGACATGGGCAATTAATAAGACATCCAAGTGGTGTGTTTCTTTCTCTTTTCCAACCAAAATCAGTAGAGTCCAGTCAAGAACGCTCACCTGACCTAAGGTAAAGGCCCACTTCGGTATGCCACACTGTGAAGTCACTGATCCGAGCACAGTCCACAGCTTTATTTCCTCGGGCTTTCCCGAGAGGTCCCTTTCCCTCACTGTAGCCAGCACCGCACCCCCAGAACAGGGTGAAATATGCCAGGGAGGAAGGACAGACACATCTTACTCCCCTCGTGAGTTGCCCTTTGGGAGGCAAGCGGCCACAACTTTGGTCACCATGCCTTAGACAGGTTTGGTGTCTTCAGAGACTTCCTCCTGTCCCCCTTGCTGCAGCTGCCACATGTCAGCATACACCCCACCTCGGGACAACAGAGCCTCGTGCCTGCAGCAAGGAGAAAGTGTAAATTAGCTTTACTTCAAGAGTCCTTGCCACCAATGGGACAACTGTAATAACAATCAAATATATTTTAAAAAAAAAGGCCTCGCTACCAGCCACCAGCTCACAGAGATGAGGGGGTTTGGCAAGGGCTCCTCCAGAAACCCCTGGGACTTCACAGCCATATCCTGGGCCCTGCGCACTCTGCTACCTTCCTTACCGTCCTCTCTCCACAATGCAGCCGTCCTTGATGACGAGGATCTGGTCGGCACCGACCACAGTTGAGAGCCTGAGAAGCCAGAGAGCGGTCACACAGCATGCCACCAGAGGCAGCCCTGCTGCCCGCTGTGCCGGTCGCATACCTGTGTGCCACTACGATGGTGGTGCGGTCAGCGCAGACTTTGGCCAGGGAAGCCTGGATGGCCCGCTCATTAGACGTGTCCAGCGCTGATGTTGCCTGCAGAGAGGGTCTGGGTGTGACTGCCCCTGCCACCTGAATCCCCAGTGGGAAAAGCATGCAAGCTGCTGGCTGAGGCCTTGGGAATCACAAAGAACCTTGTTTGTGCTGGAGAACTGTGAGGTGTTTTGTGAAACATGGATCTGTGATGTCTCTCCCAGGGGGAAAACAGTGCCCAGCCGGAACGGGCAGGGTGGGAGGGAGGGGCGAAGGCTGCCCAGGGCCCTCACCTCATCCAGCAGAATGATGTCAGGGGCCTTGAGGATGGTGCGAGCAATGGCGACACGCTGCTTCTCCCCACCACTCAGCTTCAGTCCCCGCTCACCCACCTGCGTCTCGTACCCTGTGGATATTGCCCACCTCCCAAGTCACACACGATAAACTTGGTTTCTGTGAGCAGACGAGGCAAGGAAGGAATGGGACAGAGGTCAGAGAGAGTAACAGGGCTGAACCAGGCCAGGGAAGCTCACCTTCAGGGAAACCCATAATGGCATCGTGGATGCCCGCAGCCTTGGCAGCAGCCTCCACCTCATCGTTCCCAGCTGTGATGCGGCCATAGCGAATGTTGTTGGCAATGGTGTCATTGAAGAGGACAGTGTCCTGGGGTACAACTCCGATGTGAGACCGGAGGGAGATCTGGGTCACCTGGGGCCAAGAGACCACATGCCTTGGCCTGTGAGATTGATTCCCTGCAGTCCTGGGAGGTAGGATGGGCCGGCGCAAAGCAAATGGGATGAAAGGCCCTGGGTAAAATTTCTGCCACCATCACCCCAAATCCAAGCTGTGCGGGCCAATCACTCAACCTCTCTGTTCCCCAATAATAAGGAGAAAGTCCACTTCCTTTCCCTGCTTCCCAGACGGCCGTGGACTTTTGTGCCCCGGACAGTGCTGTACAAATCGTTCCTGTGACTCTTTTCCTCGTGTAGGCCAAATGGTGCTAGAAAAGCTGAGGTCTCCTGCCCCGGCTTTTTGCAGAGGTGACATCTCCTCTTCCTGGATGGTCAGCACCTACATTCTTTTACACACAGGACCCTAAATGACAGTTTTCTCCCAAACAACCTCACCTGTGAAATGTCCTGACCGTCTATTCGAATGCAGCCAGAGGTGATGTCATAGAAGCGAAACAGCAGACGCAAAACTGTGCTCTTCCCTGCTCCAGATGGGCCCACCTATGGCATTGGAAACAGAGGAAAACCATTCCTGGGCCCACTGGCTTTTAAGGCTTTCTCTCTAAGAGACCACCAATGCCCACATTCACTCCTGTGACCCGTCATGACAGGGGTCTCTGATTCCCAGCCCGGGTTACAAGCAACCAGGGGCACTGGAATAAGGGAAGGTGGAGGAGGCTGTGCCAAGTGGCTGGGTCTCCCCTTACCAGTGCCAGGGTCTGTCCAGGCATCACAGTAAAGGACACATCCTGCAGGGTCTCCCGCCTGCAAGGAACAGTGGGCACGGTCAGCAGGCCTGCTGCACTCCCAGCGCCCCTTCCAACAGCAGAGCTCCTATGGGGCCCCTCCCCTCCCCTGCCTGGGCTCTCTTCCCAAAAAGCAGGGACGAGGGGGCAAGAAGGCAATGTGTAAGTGGACAGTAGGAAAGGGGGCCTTGGGGTGGCAGGAGGTGAGGGGCTCACCCATCGGCGTAGCTGAAATGCACATTCTCAAACTCAATCCGGCCCCTCTGAAAGCGCAGGGGCCCTGCTCCAGGAAGGTCCTTCACCTGGGAGAGCACCACCGGTGCATGCCGCGGTCACAGGTCTAGCACTCTCCAGACACAGGAAACACCATGCAGGCTCCCCCTCCCCAAAACCCCACCCTTCCGGCTTCACTCACTTCTGTCTCCTCCTTCAGCAGGTCAAACATGTTCTCCATGTCAATGAAGTTGGTCTGGATCATCCTGCAATAAGAGTGCTGGTTGGAGATCTTCTGAAGTGCTGGGGAAACAACGATGAGTGCACCTGGACAGGTGAGGGCCAGGGGTCAGGTTACCTGTAGTAGGTGCCAAACCAGTTGAGGGGCATGTATAGTTGGATGATGTAGGTGCCAAAGAGCACAAAGTCCCCAACCTGTGGAGATTCAGGGAGGAGAACCAAGTCGTAATAGGCCTTTGGTGTCACCCTGCCCACCTCTTGTCATCTCTCCACCTCCCACCCAGGGGCCTGGTGGCCCAGACACGGGCTCCAGACCCTCTTCACTGTACCCACACGATCCCCTCACCTGTAACTTCTGCTCGCTGACAAAGTATGCGCAGAGTAATGAGCCAGCGAGCAGTCCAATTCCAATCACCAGGTTCTGAGTCTGATTTAGCAAAACCAGCGAAGCGCTTGACTTCCACTCCAAGCCCTGTGGGAATGGCACAGGAGAGAGGATTGTTGCATATGTGCTGACCGTCACCAAAGCTGAAACTGGATCCAGAGACCTTCAACCTCACAGCCCAGATTTTACTCCTGTTGGACCGGGTAGTTCTGTAAGGCCAGGTTGTTGCTCTCAGGAGGCCTCAAACTAGCATCCTCACCTGGTATTTTAAGATGGCCTCTCGATAGCGATCCACTTCGTAACCCTCTGCATTGTAATACTTCACCTGATGGATTCAAAGCAAAACTGTTTGACATGGCTGGAGCATTTGGCACCTGGACCATTGCCTCCAGATCCCCAATCCCTCCTTCCTAATTTTAAACAGCACACCTCGCACCCCCCAACTCCTCGGCAGCCCCAGAGATCCCAGACACACTCCTCCACGTTTCTGTGCCTCACACCACTGCCACTGAGGTCTCTGTTACCGTTTCAAAGTTTAGCAAAGAGTCCACAGCTCGTGCCCGGGTAGCATTCTCCTGTGTGTTCATAGCACGTCGAAACTTTGTTCTCCATTCAGTGACCACGATGGTCAGGACTAGAGAGTGGAAAGAGGAGAGGAAAGGAGGAGAGATCGAGACATCACTCCCAATAGCAGAGACCGCATGTGTGTGTCTGCTGCCTACTACCGCTAACCCTACGCTACAGCCCAGGGACCCAGATTCTTAAGTAAGAATACCCTAAGCTCCCTGAGGGAAGGGGCTGTGTCCACAATATCTCTGCAGCCTGTACAAAGCCTCGTGTATGAAAATGCTTTTGGCCTTGGCTGGGAAGTGGATTTTGGCCTTGGTGGGCTCAGTGGATTGAGTGCCAACCTGTGAACAAAAGGGTCACCAGTTCAATTACCAGTGAGGGCACATGCCTGGGTTGTGGGCCAGGTTCCCAGTTGGGGGTGCATGAGAGGCAACCACACACTGATGTTTCTCTCCCACTCTTTCTCCCTCACTTCCCCTGTCTCTGAAAATAAATAAAAAAAATAATTTTTAAAAAAAGATTGTTCTTAAAAGAAGAAAGAAAATGCTTTTGGAGGACAAATCAAAGCAAGTTGCAGCTGTGACACAGTGAGGAGAAATTCTCCTTGACCCATAACCACAATGGGTGTCTAATGTGACCAGGATGCTCTGGTCCTCCACCCAGGTTGAGTTCAGGTTCCCTTGGCAGAGGACCATGCTCGCCACCATGTGGGGGAACAGCAGGGGACTATTCCAAGCCCACTAATCTATAGCATTCCAAACTGAGTCACCCAAGCGGGTCAGGGCTCACGCCCAAGGGAGTCCTCGAAGAGTTCGGGGAGCTGGTTTCACCGATCAGCACTCACTGAGGTACAGACTCATGCACAGGAACACAATGAGGCCAAACCAGGCGTTGAAGAACATGCTGAAGTAGACGATGCCGATGATGATGTCGGCCAGCGTGGGGATAACATTGAATACCAGGTAGCTGGGAGGGGAGTCAAGTGACAAAGAAAGGTTTAGGGGCTCCGAGCCAGAGTTTCAGTGCAGTGTTTTGTTTTTAGCAGCCACAGACTGCAGTCAAGCTAAATGCCCCTTAAGAGGTGGGCGGCTAAATGAAACACAGCACGCCCAAACCACAGAGTGCTCTGGGTCAGTCCTAATGAAGAAAGAAGGTCTGCACGCTTGGCTGAGAATACGGCTCCACACCGTGTTGTTACTAAAGCAACTCTGGGAATGATTCCTGTATCATGATACTATTTGTTTTTGGAAAAACCCACACAACACCATTTCAGCTCTGGGAGTCTGCACACGTATATGTAAAAATGCAAAGAAGCAGAACTTGTACTAAATGGAGAGGGAACCTCTGGAAAAGTGAGTGGAATTCAAGAGATTCGCTCACAATTTAAGTTATTAGGAGAGAATATGTACCTCAATCTTATTAGAAAAGGAAAGAGGGAGGAGGGGTAGCTCCTCGGGCTGGGTCTGTTCTGACAGCCCCTCCATCCCTGCTTTTCCAGCCCCGCCCTCCCCCGCTCCCTTTCCACAGCCCTGGCACCTGAGCAGTCCGGTGACGCTGGATGTGCCCCGGTCCACAATCCGCAGCACTTCCCCCGTGCGGCGCCCCAGGTGCCAGCGCAGTGAGAGCTCATGCAGGTGGGAGAAGAGGCGCAGCTCCACCCTCCGCGATGTGAACTGCTGCACCTTGATCCACAGGAATGTGCGAAGGTTGCTCACAAAGCCTGGGGGGAGCAGGGGGACGCCTCAGGAGGGCGGAAGGGCCAAGTGACATCAGCCTAGCACCCAGATGTGGAAGTTTGGAAAGCACCAAGGGGCCCAGGGTAGCAATGCCTGTGGGAGGCGAACATGAGGAAGAGGGGAAAGGGTCAGCACCAACCAGGCTGAGAATCCCTCATACCTGTACTTCCAGTGCCACCCCCCTGGAGGAACTTGAGAAAGACGTAGGTGGTCACAGTCCAGGCCAGGGAGTTCCAAGGTGCCTTCTCAGTCAGCAAGTTCACTATGGAGAAAATGAGTCAAAGCCCACTTATGGCCCCTAGGACTCTCTTCAGAAGAGGCTTCCCCAGGCACCAGCCATAGCTGCTTTCTGACCACCCATCTCCCAACTCTGTCTCCCTACATTAGGGCCCCCCCAGGTTAGGGTCCCCCCACCCACCAGGCCAATGAAGGACCAGGGCATGGAGCTGTCACTCCTTCTCCCCCTCACCTATGTCCCTATAGAAGATGGGGACCAACAAGTTCAGTCCCCGGTCCAGTCCCATGAGCCCCAGGCAGATGACCACAACAAGTTGCAGAGCTGGACTCCCCTGGGGCCACAGGTAACCACTCAGTAGGCGGAGCTTCCTGCCAAGGTCTTGCCAGGTAGACTGTGGTGGTCCCTCTGTCCACTGAACCTAGGGTAGTGAAGCACACAGGAGAGGGAAGCTTGGCAATCAAAAAGAAGTGCACTAGCCAGAAACCTCCGAGGAAGAATGTGTGGGCTTATGGCTCCCAGGGGACTATTAGGCATTTTAGACCCATATGTAATCCCTGATGGGGTCAGAAAGGCTGACTCAGCACAATGTGACATATGGGAAAGAGAGAGTTTATTATGGTGGGAAAAATGATGGCAGAGAGTGAGGCAGACGCGAAGATTCAGATATCGAGGTGTACCTGGCTCCTCTCTACATCTTGGTCCTCTTCATTGACCCGAAAGGTGTATGACTGGGGACGAAGTCCAGGGGCCCAGAGCCCCAGGACAAAAAGCCCTCCAGAGACCACATACCGCAGCACCCACAGGCTAAACTGAACCTAGAATGAAACATATGTGGGGAGAGTATCAGTTAGGGCCAGATGCCATTGTTACTACTTATAACACAGCTAGGGACTGCTGTAGGCATGCGTCCTGGTCCTTCTCAGGGGCCCAGCGTCTAACAAGCTGCAAAAAAAAAAAATCCACAATGACTCAGCACAGACACACCCCACCAGCTGGCTATCAGCTTCTAGCCAGTGCCAGCCCCTCCTGTCTTCCCTTTCTTAGAGTCAGCCCTAAGCCCGGAGACAGTGTGATCAGCCCCTGCCACCCACGCTTCCCCTCTCCCCATGAGGTCCCTCACCTGCTGGCCCAAGTCTGCCCTTGCCCACCACCATTGTGGGCTGTTCCAAGACACCAGGGTCAAGTTCTCGGCTGCAAACGCCACAGTCCAGAGGAGCAGGAGACCCGGGCTGTGACTGAATTTGATCCAGGCGCCCATTGCTAGCTTCTGCCGTGCCTGGCTCCGTTCCACGACAAGCAGCCCCAAGCCACAGGCGCTGGCCAGAGTCCCCAGTATGGAAGCCAGCAGCAGGTAACCTGGCAGCGGGGCCCCCTGGGCAGTGCCCAGTCGACCAACCAGGCAGGCTAGAGGCAATGCCACCTGAAGTGTGGCCAGAAGGAGCTGCAGCCCGTAGGGAGCGACATGAGGGCCGGCCCCCCAGGACAGCACTTCGGCAACATCTGGCCGTTCCCGACGCTTGCAGGGAAGGGCCAGCATCAAGGCCAGAGCCCCCAGGGCCATCAGCATCGAAGGCATGAGCGTGAAGAAGAAGCAGGGACTCAGGCCACCCTTCACCCAGGCTGGCCCCGCAGGCCCTTCAGCCTCGCAGTAGTTGCCCACAGTCACCATGGCAGTGCGTGGCCGCAGGCTGGGGTTTGCAGGGACTGCGGGACACGAGAACGAAACCAGCCGCTGGGGAGGGTCACGGACGCTGAGGATGGGGAGTCTCGGGTCATGGAGCCCCGGGGTCCGCTGTCAGGGATGCACGTGGACGCAGCCACACCGCTCACTCGCTTCGCGCACGCGCCACCACGCACTCACGCAGAGCACGTATGCCGTCTTCTCCCATCCGCGCCTTGCTCCGGGCTCAGGACCCTCTCAGGCTAAGTCCCGGCGGCAGGAATGGTCAGTGTCTGACTCAAGCTCTGTAATTTGCAGCAGCCCAGCCCACCTTGACTGCCTCCAGTCCCTACCCAGGCTCCCCATTGGCCAAATGTCACTGAAGGGGCGGGGTAAGTGGTACACACGGGGAAGGCAAAATAGAGCCGCGGAGGCAACTTGGTCACGTGCTCGGAGCGGGAAATCTGACCGCCTGTCTGGCTGGAGACCTTGACCTCCAAGCACGGATCGGAAACGGGCGTTCTGCTAAGCCAGCTAGCTCAGTGTGTCCGAGCCACTGCAAGGGCCCACTTTCCTACAGGGCCCGTCCTGGTCCCAAGCCACCTGGAGGGATCACACGCACTTAATTCTTCTGGTTCCTAGAACTGTAGTCACGCGAAACGACAAAGCCACAACCTGGTCAAAGTCCCTTCTTTATTAAGGGTTATCAAGCTGTACACGGTCCCCACCGCTTTCCGCTGTGAGTTCAGGAAGCTGTGAGCTCCCGAAGGGTAATTCACCGTTTACCCGCAGCAGACCAGAGCTCAGTGAAGGTGGGGCGAAGGGTAAGAGCTGAGTCCCAGCATGCAATGCGGCAGCCCAAAGCCTAGGGTGAGGCCATTCTGTCGCCCCTTTGTCCCCCTCTAGGGGACAGCCAGAGGCAGGCCACAGCTCTCTTGCTGGGAGGTAGACAGACCAGGGCACACTCCAACCCTGTCCCTTGTGCAGGTGAGGGGGTGGGGGGTGGTACAATAAGCAGTAATGGGGCACAGGAAGGCCTCAGTCTCCCAGGGCCCCATCCGAAAAATTGGACAGGGCAGCAAAAAATTTCCATCCTGCTCCTGCAATTTAGAAAACTTCCCTCTTAGTGTCAAAAGATAGCATGAGAGGAGCTGGGAACTAGGACCTCTATGCCAATGCAAATCAAAAGCTGAACAGAAGGGGAGCAAGCGAACAGAACCAGAGCAAGCAGCACACATGCCAGTGATGTGCAGGAAGGAGAGGGGTGAGCAGGCTGCAGCACTGGGAGGGAACTGGGGGTGAGGTAAGGGCCACAGCCTGAGCTGCTCATCTTTTCAGGGCCAGGAGAGAGAGGCCGCAGAGGTTGAGGGTCCAGGCCCAACCCCCCCATTCCACAGTTGGCACAGGTTCTCCCTGCTTGGCAGCTTCTGTGGTGGGCAGTCCTCTGGAGATTTGCAGGGGTGGATGCAAAGGTGGCAGTACTGGGGCTGGGGACCAGTTTCTAGCACCACACTCTGAGCCATAGGGGTTCCTGGGGATAAGCTTGAGTCCTGTGTGCCCTGGTTCCTAGGCCCCCAATTTCTCTCCTAGGGCTGTGGTGAGCCCAGTGTTGGCACCTCCCTTGGCCAGGCACGGACACACAAACACCACACGCGTGGAGCCAGGCAACACTCAGAGAAGCCCTCCATGACGGGTGGAGGGGATCGCAGGGCAACAGAGGCCTCCATCCTGGGGCACAGGGACCCTCGTCAGCCTTGTCTATACCTGCAGAGAGAAAAGGGTTGGTAGTAGAGACCGTCTTCAGCTTTTACCCAACAGAAGCGTGGACATAAAAGAAAAGGAAACCTTGACTCTTGGGAAGGTAAGTGAAGGAAAAATCAAGCCCTGAATTTCAGAGCAGATAGGAAAGAAAGAGGAGTATACTTTGGAGGGGAGGGTACAGTATCTGCTTGAGAGGCCCACCTTTCTTTGCATGAGAAGCCTTGACCTCAGCCTGGAAGTTCCTACTTCTGGCATTTGTTACCAGGCCCCAGAGTCCTTACCTTGTGCACCTGAGGGGGAAGCTCATCCTCCGAGCCCTCCTCTGGCACGGGCTCTGGGTGCCTTGACACTGACTGTCCATCTTCAGCCCACCCTCCAAGTGGCAGCCGGGAGAGGTGAGAGGGAGCCCTGGGCACTGTGCCAGGATCTAGAGACACAAATAAGCATACTCTTAGAATGAATACAAACAGGAATGAGGACAAGGGTTCTTGGGCTGCCCTGCGTGATGGCAGGGAGGAGTTATTCTCCTTGGCCTGGTTCCTCTGACCTCTTTCTTTCCCAAGGGGCCCCAAAAGAACCACCCTTCCCTGAAGGTTGTGTCCTCCTGCACGCCCACTGGATACCTGTGATGCCACCGTAGCGTTTCTGGAAGCCCCCTTGCAGGGCAGTGGTCTCTGGTGCTCCAGGCCGGGGTGCAGCACAGGGATAGCTGGCAGAGCGGGGGATAGGTTGGGGGGCTCGGGCACCCTCTGTCCCCTCTTCAGGGGCACTCTCCCCACTCTCATCACTTTCCCGGCGGTGCCACACGTGCCGCTCCGGTTCAGCCTGAGCCTGCTGCTTGTGGAGCTGAGAAGTGGGGTGCTCATTATTTGGGATGGAAGGATAATCTGTCTGAAACAGCTGCTTCCCACCATGGTGTCGGCCACTTCCTACTTATACCACCTCACCAAGAATCACTGACCCCGAGTATCTACAGTGATAGTAGTGCGTAATGTGCACCTGATGTTTCACGGGTTAACTTCTTAGACCCCTGACCAAGCTGCTGCACAGGTCATAGTAGCACTCATTGTTACGTGGTCATTTGATTCAAGAACAAACTGCACATCTAAGCACTGTGCACTCTTTTAGGTGCTGGGTGTATAGCAGGGAAAAATAGACAAAGATCCCAGGCCTTGTGGGGCCAATATACCGAGGAGGGAGGGAGGGAGGGAGGGAGGGGAAAGGACAGACAATAAACAAATAAATAAGGAAAAAATACAATATGTCAGATGGTGCTAAATACTATGGAGGAAAATATAGCAGGGAGATTCAGAGGAGTAAACAATGGAGGCTTTTACTCAAGGTGGTCAGAGATGTCCTTTTCCATGGTTTCACGGAAAAGGTAAGCACAGAGA
This sequence comes from Tonatia bakeri, assembly GCA_004024845.1. Lineage (NCBI taxonomy): Eukaryota > Metazoa > Chordata > Mammalia > Chiroptera > Phyllostomidae > Tonatia > Tonatia bakeri. Next base: position 28,977 of record PVIA01002286.1, on the reverse strand, counting down.
CCTGAATGTGGAGGGAACCATATGGTATCTCAGGGAAGGGGATCCTTGCAGGGGAAACCAGTGTGTAAAGGCCCTGAATGAGAATAAGCTTGGCTAAAAGGATAGTAAGAGGGTGTATGTTGGAATAGAGATTACAGAGCAGGTAAATGACAGAGCAGGGTTTTGAGTCTACATCTTGCTTCTCCATTTCTAAAACCCTCTATTTTTTTTCCCACCATAACAAGGACACAGCTTTGTCCTCTATTCCAAGGGTCCCCAACCCCCGGGCCATGGACTGGTACCGTCTGTGACCTGTTAGGAACTGGGCCACACGGCAGGAAGTGAGTGGTGTGCAGCGGGCGAGCGAGCAAAGCTTTGCCTGCATTACCACCTGCACTCTGCCTCCTGTCTACCATTCCCCCGCCCCCATCTGTGGAAAAACTGTCATCCATGAAACCGGTCCCTGGTGCCAAAAAGGTTGGGGACAGCTGCTCTAGTCTATTTTCCAACTGCCTCCTTGGTTCTATGGCCCTACCCCTTGCTGCCCACTCACCTGGTGCATGTAGAGGGCGTGCAGGCTCATCTCAGTGGATGCGTATTCTGACAGCACCAGGCTCTGCAGCTGTCCTTCCCACACGCTGCTCCCGGAGCTGGCTGTCCTGGCATCTACTCTGTCCCTCCCAGCACAGACATACGGCAGTCAACAACACTTCTGAGACCCACACGAGTTGCTAGGTGCTGTACTGCCATGCCCTCCCATCTTGGCCCACCTCTACTCACCCAGAGCCTGTCATGGTGCTAGTAGCCCGGCCTGTGGGAACCTGACCAGGCTGCAGAGGGGAGAAGGAGCGCAGGGCAGAGGCAACTTCAGCTCTGTGCCTGGAACCTTGGAGGTCTCTGGGCAGTGAGGGTCCCCGGCAGGATGAGCCAACTACCACATTTGCAATAAGGCTCAGTGGCTATGAAAGAAAGGGGAGAGTAGAATTCTCAGGGCAGGAGGGGGACCTCTGGGCCCCCACTATTCGCACATCAGGACCCAATGGCACAGACTGAACAGACGGAAGGAAAACTATAGGGTGGGCCCTTCCACCCCATGCCTAGTCCTCAACTCCAGTTCCTGGAGTCCACTCGGCCCATCCGCTCCCAGTCCCCAGGAACACACCTCAGACTCAGATTGTAAGGACTGGATGGATGTAAAGAGGGCATTTTCAGGAAGAAGACCCCCTTGGGCAAGGCCCGCAGCTGCTCCGTCCCGCTGAACCTGTTCCTTGAGGAAACCCAGGAAGGCTGTGCTCTCACGTGGCGGCTGCCAGCCAGGGTTGGTGATGGCAAAGTGCATGAGCGACAGCTCTGTCTTCCCATCCTCGGCTTGTTGGTACACGGAGGCCTCGGTCTGACCAGCAGATAACCACTGCACAAGGGAGGCTACAGTGAGGACGGTCCGCTCATAGGAACCCTTTTGTACTTTTCCTGCTGGGGAGAGGCTCTGCCCCTAGAGGACAGAGACAGCAGCACACTGCTCTATCTTGTCCAGGGGCCCTGGTGCCTACCCCAGAAGCGGCCACATGCTGGGCTAATTGCTTGGTTGTGCTTTTCTCAAGGGAGCTTCTTGGCCAAGGGTTTAAGTTTAGGGCTAAAATCCAGCCCAGGCTCCTGTTTATCGAGCAGTGTGCCCTGGTACAGGGCTGCCCTTTTGTGATGTGTTGGCTTAGAAGTGGTGCCTTTTTGCAGTTTGCCGACACCACCTCTGGCCACCTGCCCCCTTCCTCCCCCAGTACCTGGGGATGCCCATGCTGGCGAACATCCATCTGGGCAAAGGAGCAGGTATCTCCAACACCGACGACCTCCACGGTGAAATTACGGAAGAAGTCTATAATCTCCAGGGCCCGCGGACGCAGGCAGAAGATGAGAATGAGAGGTGTGACAATGGGGCTCAGTAACTCCTCCAAGATGAACACCTGAAAGGGAGGGGACCAAGGTCATGACAGCAGGAGGGACCCCAGCCCTCACCACCGAGCTCCCAGCCAGCTTCTAGCAGGCCCTAACTCCAACTCCACTCACTGCCTTGTACTGGAAGAGCTGGGCAAACTCGTCCCGGGTCTGCGAGCGGTGGGCATTACCCTGCCAGTGGTCAGGCATGTAGTGGATGTGAGCGAGGATCACGCGGAGCAGCTGCTCGGGGCAGAACACCATGTGCTGGTCCGGGATAAAGGATCTATGGGATCGGGGTTATGGTGAGAGGTCAGCCTTGCCAGAGAATGCCAGTCGGCTTGCTCCCACCTGCTACCCTGCCCACCTGCACACGGTCACAGTGACCCCCAGGAGTGTAACGGTGGTGAGGACGTGCTCCACAGCTAACACATCTTCATCGTAGATGGTGAGGGCAATAAGCACGGCCAGGATGGAACCAGCAAAGAAGGCACCATTCTTGGCCAGCAGTGTCAGCAGAGGTGACAAGAAGCAATTCATGTACTTGGAGGCAGGCTTGTAGCCACGGTTCAGGCGGGACTGCAGCTCATGCTCCAGCTCGTTGAAGTGGCGGAGGTAGCAGCGGCCATAGAGTGACCAGCAGCGTGCTCCCAGAGCCCCTGGCTCCCGCTTCAGCACCTCAGCGTAGCTGAAGAAGGCATAGAGGATCTGCCAGATGAGGATGAGGGGGCACAGCAGGAAGTTGGCAATGCCAATCCACAGGATGCGGTTGCTGAGGCGCTGGGCCAGCTCTAGTCGTTGCCCCCCACGCTTGTACTCAGCCTTGAGACTCCATTCATTGAGAAACAGAGAGCCAGGTCCCCAGAAGAGGATCAGCTCGAAGTTGTACTTGAGGCCACGGGTGAAGAAGACAACTTCCCCAAGGCCCGGCAGGCGGAAGCGCAGGGGCAGGAGGGATTTGTTAACCAGCGCCACCATGTAGTTCTGGAAACGGAGGATGCGGTGGTAGATGTCCAATTCTGTCAGCTCACGCTTGTGGATGCAGATCTGGTGCTCTTTCTGGGTCTGCACAATCCGGGCCTGCACCTCCTGCCACGTGCAGTATGGAAGGGCTGACTGTGGGGCGGGGGAGAGACAAGGTATGGAAGGTGGGGTAGTTGGCCTGATCCCTTGCCCTGCATTAGCTGGGAGGGTCTGGTGTCCTATGCTTAGCTGAGTGGAGCCCTTAAGCAGACATTCCCTGACCTGCCAATGACAGCAGAGGGTGCCTGATGCCTGGGAATACACCCCACCCTTCCCAAGCTGCAGGAGATGGCCTAGGCTGTGATGCTAACTGCCTCACTTCCCGTCTCACCATGGGGATGCGCAGAGCATGCAGGTAGAAGGAGTGGATCTCCCAGTAGCAGCAAATGTTATAGATGAACTTGATAAGCCGGTGAACCCAGAAAACACCAGCAATGACCAGGATGGTGATAAGGGAGCCATTTTCCTGAATCCTGGTGGAGGAAAGAAAGGGGAAAGAGGGGTTCCCTTAAGGAGTCTTGGCAGACATACTGCTCTGCTGGAGGATTCAGTGAGGCTGAGCCTGAGCCCAAGTCTGTGTTCTAAGGTACGTGTTACTGCCTCACATTCCACTCCATTCTCCACCCGCTAGCAGAACTACAGGCTCTGACGCCCTCTGAACGGTGGCCCTTACCTGGCACTACAGACTTGGGCAGGCAAAAAGGCATCTGGCAGAGTGACCTTGACGGGCTCAGTAGGGTGGAGACTGTGGTTCACCATCTTGTTGGCAAATAGGATGTCATAGTCCACACAGCTGACCAGAAAGGTGGTGAAGGCAACCACAAAGAGGAACTGCCTGGGGAGTTGGGAAGAGGCGTACAGCCCGAGAGTCAGCGAGGTGCCAGTGAAACAAAGTAGGAAAGAGAGAAATCTGGAAGCAGCAGAACATGATGACGGAACAGCCTCTGGGGAATGGAAGGGCTGCAGAACTCCCAGTGCGCTCTCTCTACTGCTTAGCTCTAAAAACAAGCTCCTATTTTTTTCTTCTTAGCCTCAGGCCCTACAGAATCAGTTTGCTTCCCCACCTCAGAGTAATCTCTGTACAGTTTACAGGACTCTTTCAAAAGTCTTGTGATTGTTATCTCTGGATCCTGGTCCCCAATTTCCTTTTGATCTGGTGGATACTAGGGAGGGAAGGGAAGGTTTCCTAACCCCTTCCTCTTTGGCAAGGCCACAGGGCTCCTTCCTCTTAGAAGGCTCTCTGCCCAGCAGCAGGCCTGAGGTGTAACCAAGGCAGAACAGAGACACGGTTCTCAAGTGGGTGGCATCTCTGAATGAACCATGCCCATCACATTGGAGCTCTGAGGAAATGGTCAAGTCTGAGTTATCTTCATGGAAGAGACAGAACTTGGAAAGTTTTCCTCATATGGAAGATAAAAAAAGGTGAAGGTTGTAAATTTTGGTGCCATTCCCAGTCCCTGAACTACATACGTTTGCTGAATATTGAGCCCAGGACTGAGAGGCAGGTAGGGCCAGGGCTGAGGTCAAGGAGAGGAAAGACTGAGATGTATTCCTTCACCAAACCATCCATCCCTTTTTATACTTACATGAGCTCAAAGATCTCCCCGATGAGCATACACGTGAAGCCATTCTTTTGGTGGAGATTATAAACGTGTAATTCTTAAGAAAAAGTGGTTGGTAGAGATAGCAATTAAGAGCACAGACTTTGGTGTCACATACCTGAGCTTAAATCCTAGCTCTAGGACTTTCTAGCCAAGTGACTTTGGCCAAGTACTTAATCTCTTTAAGCTTCCGTCTGCAGTGGTGGGCTGGGAATAATAGCACCTTCCTCAAAGGATTATTAGGTCTAAGATAATGCATGTAAAGTATTCCACACAGAGGTGACACAGGAGTCAAAAGACATTATTATGGTTATGAGAATCCCATCAGAATGGAGGATCACCCTTGGAGAGTTTCCTTATAAATTAACACCACAAAGTGAAAGGAACATAGCTCTTGGTAAGCATGAGCCATCACTATTTACAATGACCATTACTTCCTCATCTCCTTTTAGCCTCAAGAGTTCCATGCCTCTTCCAGGGATTGCAGTCAAGCCCACCCAAATTTCCCAACAGGGGCCCCACTCAGAGAGGGGCTAAAAGTCCCAGAGCTCCAACACAGACACAAAGGATATTCGAGAGAAGAAGAGGTCAAGGTTTTCGATGTGGTGCCAAGGTGCTGTGTGCACAAGAGCAGAGATGTCAGATCCCTGAAGGAACACATGCCCCTTGCTCCCACAGTGTTCCTCCAGCGACTCTCCCCCGAGCCCCAGCTCTGGCTGCCATGGCCAAGAACTCACACTTGCTCCCCTCAGGGACATGCACCAACGGGTCCTCCTCTCCTGGGGGCGAGTCGCTGTAGGAGGCCTCCAGGCGCTGGTATTCCGTGTCAAACTGCGCCATCACCACCGCCCCCTATCCACCTTATCCACCTGTCAGGAACAGGGAAGAAAAGACCCTGGGTCAGCCCCTGGTGCTGCTCCTCTGCTGCCCTGCCTCCTGAATCAAGAGTGAGAAAGAATCTTTGGTCCCTACTACCAGTCTTCTTGGCTCCAAGACAGAGCAGGAGGAGTAATGAAAGGACAGCAGCAAGCTCAGGGCTTGGGAGACCTTAACTGACCAATGAGGTCGGTCATTTCTAGAGCCTTTACACTTGACCTTAGCCAAAAGGCTGAGAAGCAGTTCTTCCCCAGAGCCTTTACTGAGTGTCTGTTGGGGCCTTACCGGCCTGAAGCCAGACTCTGCCCCTTTGGGTGGGGGCTGTTTCATCTTCTATTAGTGGAGAGAAGCAGCCCTCCACCTGCCTTCCTGGAGAACCTGGTCTCCCAAGAAACTGGATGTTTGGAAGCGCTTTGCAAACAAAAGTTTGAAATAAGCACATGGCCTTACCAGCTCCATGGACAGGGTCTGCTCTACTCCAGCCCTTGATGCCCTCGTTCTGCAGCTGCTAGAAGAGAAGGTGTAAGGCCCCAGAGTAGGGAGTGAGGACAGAAAAAAACCCAACCTACCCAGGCACCCACCCACCCCTCCACCCCAACTAAGAGGAGGCCAAACAGGGGGTAGGGGGGCATCGTTCCAGCCTAGGGTTATGCATTTTTCCATTTCCTCTGGTAGTTCTGTACAGGGCCACCCGTTCAACTCAAGAAGAGGCTTACGGAAAAGCTGTGAAGACTGAGTCGGTACAGGTCTGAGGTGGCTAGGCCCCTCTGAACTGTTTCTCTATTGCTCCACCTCAGCCTCAGAAATCAGGCCAATAAGGTCCACAAAGCCCGACACCCCAAACCCAAGGTGAGAGTCATTTCGGAAGAAGCCCTTTCTGGTCGACCCCTTCCCCTGCTTCCCTAGCACCGAAGGCCCAGCAGGCAGACACAGCTCCTGGATGGGAAGTCCTGACACAGATCCAGGGCAAACTATGTGCTCTGTAAGTTCACGAAGCCAGGCTTGGTCTAGGTGGCACTCACCCAGCCCTGGAGCCCTGGAGCCCTGGAGCCCTGGAGCCCTGGAGCCCTGGAGCCCAGCCTGGCCCCGGTGGGATTCCCCGGGTTAGCGAGAAAACCGGGTCCAAAGGAGCTGACCAAACCCTCGGAGCTTACCACTCACCAGGGCAATGTAAACCCAGGGCCCATGGAACCCCGGCCGGCCCCGCCTGGGCTCAAGGGTTCCTGCAGATGTTGGAGGAAGGAGCCAGTCCGACAGCCGGCCCCTAGGTGGACTGGCTTGCTTCTCCACACCCACAGCCACTACCCGAGCCCAGGGTGCCCCAGGGTCGCCCGTCACCAGGCCAAGGGCTTGGTTCCCTACAGCGGACAACCTTGCGCGCGGGCCCGGTGCCCGCGCGCGCCCCTGCCGGCGCGCCCCCGCTATCAAAACATTCCGGCTGCGCGCCTGCGCCCCGCCCGCGGCGCCCCTACCCCCGTTACCCGCCGCGAGCTCACTTAGGTCTCCGCGGACACCCTTGGTCTGGTCGGCCCGAGCCCTGAGATAAGCAGTAACCGGTCTCGCGTTTCACCTCAGGAATCGTGACCCGGGTGATTCCAGGGGCTCCGACGGCTCCGTTGGGCTCGACCTGATCCCGAGAGCTAGGCCCGGCGTCTGCCACTCACTGTCACCGCAGCCAGCCTGCCCAATGAGCGCGGGGGGTGGAGACACTACGGCCAATTGTTGGCCTTGGGGGCGGGACTAAGGGCTCGAGGCGGGTCTTGAGCCGTCAGAGGACCAATAGGGAGCTAGACGTGGGGCGGGGCCCCTGTGTTGGCGCTACCGTTTGTCCTCTTCGCTGCTCCGTAGTGACGAGTTTGCTCTGGTGTTACTGGAATCCGGGCTTAGAACTGGGGATTCTGCGGTGCCGCTCAGCCACCGGGGACCTGTGGTGCAACCTGTGAGGGCTGGGAGGAGTACACGTGGATTAGTCATTGCTGGAGCTAGTCGCGCGGTTAACGCAGAGCGGTCGATTAGGAACCTCAGTGATTTTATCTCTGTTGAACTCGATTTGAAAGCTGGATGATCCCTCATGTCACTCTTGAGTGGTCCGAGACTGGGGGTTTGAGAAAGCGTGCTGAGGTTACGTGCCTCCCGATACCTGGGTGAGGGCGGAGGTGTCTTGCGGCGCGTTGGAGACCGCGGCGGGTGGGGGGAGGTCTGTTTTTTTCCTTCTGCTCAGGCATGTCGCCGGCTCCAGCTGCAGCCCAGGCTCCTATGTCGGTCTCCCTGTTTGATCTCAACGTGGATGCCCCGGTCCTTCGGGGCCTGAGCCTGGTGAGACACGCTCCTGGGGAGACTGTGGCCCAGGCTCCGCGGACTTCCTGTCCAGGTATCCGGGAAGATTTGGGGTGGACCCACGGGGAACATGACAGGGCTCTTTGCAGCTTATTTTGCTCCTCCAAAGAATACATTCAGTTTGGTATTCCTGGCTTAGGAGCTCTTGTTGACATCTCTTTACACAGGATAAAATTTATCTTAAATTCACTCGATCTCTACGTTGTTTCTAGTACAGGCCCCTGAATTATCTCCAAACAAGTCTCTTGCCATTGCTTATGTCTTGTGTTATTAACACTACTGCCTGCAAAAACACTTCAAAATTCCTAGCTATTTTTCCAAAATTCCTAGATATAGTCCAAGTTTAACTGGATTCCAATCAAATCATTCCTTCATGCTGAATATGACACAACATATTATTTGATTTTGGACAATTTCAGTTTGTCTCTGGCTATTTTTTTTTAACCTTCTTTTAAAACAAACTGTACCCTGTAATTGGAAATGTAAGCTAAAAAATTGGCATTAGGGGGAAGTGATTTTTGCACAATTAAAAATAACCTTACCAAAATATATTTTCTGCAAGATTATCTAAATCTGTGGTTAATTTAAATACAATGCTTGATTTATAGTCATGTTGCACACCTTTTCAGAAGCATAGTTATTGTATAAAGTGATTATTGTGTCATTTATGTCATGATTACTAGACTGTAAGTTCCTTGAAGGCAAGGATATGCCATCTCTTTATTTTGTATCCTCCTCTGCTTTATATATTAGATACTTAATATAATGCCAGGTACTATGGATTTGGGCTCTCTTTCCACCTGTAATTACCCTTCCCTTATTTAGGTTCGGAAGAGAGAGCAAGTCCAGAAAGAAAACCACTTCAGGGTCCTCTGGATATTTCAGGGAAGTTACTTTGCTCAACCTGTGACCAGACCTTCCAGAACCACCAGGAACAGGTAAAAGCTGCCAGGTACAGAACTAAAGGGTGGAAACAAAAGTAAAATGGTGGGTGAGGGAGAGGTAGGTATTTGATATGTCTTTAATGAATAAAGATCCATTTTTTTCGAAAGATCCTCACCCCAAGGGTAGGTTTATTGATTTTAGAGAGAGAAGGGAGAGAGAGAGAGAGAGAGAGAGAGAGAAACATCAATTGGTTTTTTTCCTGTACATGCCCCAGCTGGGTATGGAACCCTCAGCCTAGGTAGGTGCCCTGACCAGGGATCAAACTCACAATGGAACAGTGCTCCAACCAACTGAGCCACCTGGCTGGGGCTAAAGGTTCACGTTTTGAACAAGGCAATTGGTGTTACCTCATCATACTTCCTGGCATTGTTACTGGTCTTGGGTAGCATAAAAGGCTAGGCTGGGGCGTATTTCCATGTTCTCCTTCCCTCATTGATTCCTACCAGAGGGAACATTATAAGCTTGACTGGCATCGGTTTAACCTAAAGCAACGTCTCAAGGACAAGCCTCTTCTGTCTGCCCTGGACTTTGAAAAGCAGAGCTCCGCAGGTGATGGCTGGTGGGAGACCTTTGTGGGAGTAGGACATGGGGGTGGAAGAAGACCCTCGTTTGGGAGCTTGTGGAAAGCTGAATGTTGGAGCACCGAACTTGGGTGTCTTATGTTTCAGGAGATCTTTCCAGCATCTCAGGATCAGAAGACTCAGACTCAGCCAGTGAGGAGGACCTGCAGATACTACATGAGGAGAAGCCTGAGTTTGAGAAGTCTAACCGATCCCGAGGCTTCCGCTCCCATCGGGTTCTTTTCCAAAATGCCCAGGGCCAGTTTCTTTATGCCTATCGCTGTGTCCTAGGCCCTCGCCAGGCAAGTGACAGCACAGGCTGTGTGGTTAACTCCAACCTTTGGTACACTCAGCCTAGATTTTTCGCTTAGCTTAGTCCATTTCTCACTTCTTCCCCTCCTTCCTGTTGGGTGTATTGTGCTTGACATCACAGTCTTGGATTGAGCAGCCTGGAATTTGGAAGGATCAAGTGTAATGGAATCAAGTTTGGAAACAGACCTACCTGGGTTTAGATTATGGTTCCACCACTTGTCTTGACTACCTCTACAAGCTGCCTTATTTGTAAAGTGGAGACAAGCCTCAGGGTGGTTGTATTAAATGAGATGTTGCTTGTGAAGCAGTTAGCATGGGAACTTGGTTTCTTACTGTCAATTAATGTAACAGATGTTTGTCCTGCTCCTCTGCTGTCAGGTGCCCCCAGAAGAGCCAGAACTGCTACTACAGAACCTGCAAAGTGGAGGTCCTAGACACTGCGTGGTACTCATGGCTGCGGCTGGGCACTTTGCCGGTGCCATTTACCAAGGGTGAGAGGGTGCTGGGTGGAGTTAGGGACAGAGTGGATCCTGTTCAGCTGGGAGTGCCAGGTTTCCAATACTGAGTCTGTGTTGTCTGCAGAAGAGAAGTGGTGGCACACAAGACCTTTCACCGCTACACAGTACGGGCCAAGCGCGGCACAGCCCAAGGACTTCGTGACGCCCGGGGTGGGGCCTGTCGCTCTGCTGGAGCCAACCTGAGGCGCTACAATGAAGCCACACTATATAAGGTAAGTTAGGCATCTAAGATCTGGTGGTCCACTAATGCACATTTTCAATTCATTAAATGTTGCAATAAAATGGTTGGATCTTGTAACTTCCAGTCTTTGTTATTTCTGGCTAGACAAAGGTAGAATAGGATGGATCCCCAGGAATCTTGGTCCTTTCCTTCTTCTTCTTTCTGTGTTAATTTCTACCTTTTACTTACTATACATGGGGCCATTTTTTGGTTGGAGATTTAAAAATAACAAGTGAAAAGATACAGGACTTAGTTACTCTGTTCTCTAGGACGTTCGTGACCTGCTGGCAGAGCCAGGCTGGGCTAAGGCGCTGGGGGAGGCTGGGACAGTATTGCTGCGTGCCCCCCACTCTGGCCGGTCCTTGTTCTTCGGAGGCCAAGGGGCACCCCTGCAACGGGGGGATCCCCGGCTTTGGGATATCCCCCTCGCTACCCGCAGACCCACCTTCAAAGAACTACAGCGTGTGCTCCATAAGCTGACCACCTTGCACATCCACGGTGAGCCTTTGATCCTGACCCCCAGACTGCCTAGACCTTCCTGTACCTTCTAACCCAACCCTCGGGCTCTCATTTCTGCATCCAAATGATTTCCTAGCTCCCGGACTGCAGCCCAATCACAGGTTCATTGAGAAAGACCTGGGCGGGCTTCTCCTCAGCCACACTGGAGCAACATCTTTTGTTTTATGGCAGGAGAAGACCCCCGGGAGACAGTCAGGTTGGACTCGCCTCAGACACACTGGAAGACAACAAGAGAGAGGAAGAAGGCTATCAAGGAAGAAAACAAGGTCCCCAGTGATGAAAACGAGATGCTAGGGCAGAACCAGGACTCTCCCGAACAGGGTTTGAACACCATCTGTCAACTCTTCAAGGCTCTATCTGGGTGTCTGTCCTGGAAATGCAATAGCAAACCCCCTGCTCTCACTCTCCAGTTCACAGATGAGCCCTTAGGCAACATTCACACGGGTCCGATTTTAGTATGGGGTATGGGGTATAAGTTACTGAGACATGTTTAGTGACCTTTCCAAATCTCCTGTTACTGTTCTTGTTCCTTGATATATTACTAGTACTCAGAAAAATCTTAACATGAAGTTGATTTTCTAGCCCTTGGATTGTAGGCCTTATTGGATGCTAAGGACTGCTTCCCTGGCTGCGCTCTTGGCCTGCATAGCTATCACTGTTTCCTCTATGTGCACCATCCTAAGGCTGCTCATGGGCGAGTCTAGGGACTTTTGTCTCTGCCTAGCTCCTTCTGGACTTGCCCTCATTTGGGCTGAGACCCTCATTTCTTCATGTGATACTAATGGATTTAGCTCTTGATGTGCTACTTTATCTTGGCTGACAATACAAATAATTCTGTTTCAAAGTGACCTGTATTATCTCTTTATGTACATTCTCATGCACCTGGGGCAGCCCCTACCTTTCCACCCTCTGCTTTTTCTTCAGATGGATGTAACGTGAAGTTTTCCCCTAGGTTCAGGGTCAGAGGGAGAAGATGGCTTCCAGGTGGAGTTGGAGCTAGTAGAGTCGACAATTGGGACACTGGATCTTCGTGAGTGTGAAATATTGCCCAAGCGAAGGAGGAGAAAAAGGAATAAGAGGGAGAAAAGCCGAGACCTGGAGACTGGGGCACATATAACTCTCCCCCAGCAACCTCGAGAAGAGGTCTTCTCACAGCCAGCCAGGGCACACGCAGCCCCTTTGGAGCCTTCCCTGGATGAGGACAAGGTCCCTGGTCACTCAGAGCTCTGGGACATGCTTCTCGCTGCTTGCCGAGCTGGAGATGTTGGGCTGCTGCAAATCTGGCTAGCTGCCAGGCCCATAGACCCTGAAGTTCTGTCTCTGCTCAGTGCCCCCTTGGGCTCCAGTGGCTCCACCCTCCTGCATGCAGCAGCCGCAGCTGGGAGAGGTTCAGTAGTTCGCCTGCTGCTGGAGGCAGGTGCTGACCCCACCGTTCAGTAAGTATGGGTCCCCACGCTGAGCCTTTCATAGAGAGAGGATGATCTGAGGGCTGATGTTGGCATTAGCTACTTAACAGTATTTTCCTTGGTCTTGTTATGGGGTGTTCCAAGATGCACAAGGCATGCTGAACCTGTTTTGGGGGTTTTCACACCTAGGGACTCCCGGACCCGGCCACCATATACCGTCGCAGCTGACAGATCAACACGGAATGAGTTCCGAAGGTTTATGGAGAAGAATCCAGATGCTTATGATTACAGCAAGGCTCAGGTCAGCTGGGAAAGGAAGAAGCAGCAGAGTGGGAAGGCATCATAGATCCTGGCTGAATCTTTTCTACTTTCTTACTGTTTTACCAAAGGTAGTTTGTATAGGCCTTACCTCATACTTTCCTGGAAATCCTCCAGGTGCCAGGGCCACTGACACCAGAAATGGAGGCACGGCAGGCTATGCGGAAAAGAGAGCAGAAGGCAGCCCGGCGACAGCGGGAGGAACAGCAGCGGAGGGAGCGGGAGCAGGAGGAGCGGGAGCAGGAAGAGCAGCGGCGATTTGCCTCTCTGAGCGACAGAGAGAAGGTGAGGCTGGAGGTCCTCTCTTCCGCAGCGAGACTTCCTTGGATGTGTAACCTCTTTCCAGTGAGCAGCTGTCACTTGTAGGGTACGCTGTCCACCCTTGGAGGCTTGTCCTTAACACAACTTCTCTCCTCCTTAGAGAGCTCTGGCTGCCGAGCGCCGACTAGCTGCCCAGTTGGGAGCCCCTGCCCCCCAGATCCCTGACTCTGCAGTCGCCAATGCCCAGTATGTGGAGAGGCGGGAGTGACGGGTGGACTATAATGTTGGGGCAGGTCGAATGAGTGCCTACATAGAGAGGTTGTTGAGGGGATTTGAGAAGTTCTTTGAATCTTTGGAGTGAAAACAGAAATGGCAAGAGGGGCGGGGAGAACTTGGATTGGAAAGTTCCTGGGGTACCTGTCCATCCGTTCTTCCTCCTGTGTTCAGACGCTGCTGGAGTTGCGGGATGTCCCTCCAAGGCCTCACTCCCTTTCACTACCTTGACTTCTCCTTCTGCTGCACACGCTGCCTGCGGGAGCACCGCTGCCGGGCCGGGAAGCCCTCTTCCTGACCGCTCGTGGCTCCGCCTGGGGTCAGCTCTAGCCTGAGAGGGCACGTTCACACTGGTCCTAGGTTTCTTCTTCCCCAAGAAACCAGAGTATTTGGAAGATTAGGGTGAGAGACACTCCGGACCCAGGGCAAAGATGGCCACAGAGGTGTGTGGAGCTGGTACTGTCTCTGGAACTTTAACTACAATAAAGTTTTTGGTAAGGGAACTGCACTTGTTCAGTTCTTGTGGCCTTTGGTTCTTTGTGGTCACTGTGGCCAGCGCCAAGGATTCCTGCCCGCTCCATGTCCCAGGTCCGGGGGTTACCTTTCTGTCAGTGCCCACTTAACTCCATTGGTTCGGGGGCACTTGGTGTATCATCTGAGAGGGAATAGATGTATGTCTTATGCAAGGTGCTGTTGAGGATAGGACTATCCAGGAATTGGATTTGGGGTTGGGGAGGCACATTTTCTAGCTCCAGCAACGTGATTTTGTTGAGAGCTCCTCTAGGAAACAGCAGGGGTCTTGGCACGTAGAGGGTCTGTTGTGGCCCCCTCTTTGTCCAGTACCGGCCCAAGTTAAACCCATTGATCCAGACTTGGCCCTGGGGGGAGGGAGGAGAAAGGGAAATAAATGGGCAGTTCTCAAGGTGGTAGAATCACCGCCTTTTGGGTTTATAATCAAAGGAATAATTTCTGATACCCCTTCCATGATTTCCCTGGCTTACCACCCCCAACCCTAAACCCTCCCTCTTCCCGCCCCCAACCATCAGCAATACCTTGGTCCATTCAGGTAGAAAGAGAAATGTGTCTCCGCCTGAGTCTAAAATTGAAAACGTTGTAGAGTAGAAGGTGGGGCCGGAGGGAGTTTGAGGATGCAAGCTTTTTGGCAATTGGAGGGGAAACCACCACTTTACAAGCTTATCAATTTTCAGAGGGAACATCAGCCACTGGGTAAGGATAGTTTGCCCCAGAATTGGTGCCTCTAATAGGCCCTGTGAAGAAGGCAAATGAAAATTCAGCACTCAGTAACCTCTATGGTGAAAGGTTCCCTAATCAAGCCCTGAGATGCAACTAGTAGCCATGTCCACACCCCCACAAGACACTTCACTTTGCTAAGGACGCGGCTCTTGCTTTTTTCTCCCATCAGGCCCTTCTCTTTCCAAGGGAGTGTGGTCATAAGGATATGGCAGAGAAGGGATGGGCAAAGCTAGCTCACCTTGAAGTCACTGTGGTTAGACCCAAAACTGAGCCTCCCCATGTTCTCCAGCAAGACATCCAGCTTGGCCCCCATCTTCCCCATCAAAAACAGTTTGTGTTTTGTGTTTCGTTCCAGAACACCCTGAAACACCTGTAGATAAGAGGATCTATGAAGGGAAGGGCTCAGCATCTAGCTCCCAGCCACCAAATAGGAAGCCACACTAGAACACTTATTTGGAGGGCAAAGAGACTGTAGCCCATCTGTCAATTACCCATCCATTCTGGAACCTCACCCTCAGTCAACTCCTGTCCTAGCTTATCTCTGGACCCCCTGCAAATGTGGGCAGGCAGTGGGAAAAGGTAGACAGGGGAACTTAAGGCTGAAAGGTGCTTGGGAGGAGAGGAAAGTGGGCCTCACAGGTAGCCTGGAATAAGGTGCATACCCCATCCACCATCACGTAGGCACGATCATGGACTCCATTGTTCGGCACCCAGAATTGTGTTGGCTCAAAAACAGTGTGGCTTAGATAGGTCCGGTACAACATGAAGCCAAGGTCCTGGGTGTGGAAGATGAGTACTTAAGATAAATGGCGATGAAAATGATACTGTAGGGAAGATGTGGAACTCAGGGACCTTTGGCTATAGCTGTTGAGGAAGGTTGCCTTATCCACCAGATGCAGGATTATACCTTACCTGCTTGATAGCCTCAAAAGTCATTGGCAAACTTGAATGGATGGGCCCTTGGGGGCACAGGAGGTGCAGAAAATCCAGCAAATATCCATCCTATTAGAATAAGGGGATGGCCAAAAAAAAGGGGGGGTTAGTATGAGAATAAAAGGGAAGTTTCAGAATAGGGAGCAGACAGGATAAAGGGCTACTTAGAGAATAATAGGATAGAATCAAGCAATAGGGAGGAGCTTACCAGGTACAGGGTCAAAGGTCCGAGCATCATCTTAGGGCTGGGGGGAGGTAAAGGTCCCAAGGGAATTTCCTGAAACTGAGCCCAAATTCTGTCAGGAGCCATAGAAAAACCATACAACTCCTATTTCAAGACCCTAGCACAGGGTTCTTAGCCTGGCGTGCAGGGAAGGGCTTCAGGGGCCATAAAGATCCTGTAATTCTGCACATGCTGGTGTGTATCTCCCCAGGGAGTCCCATTTGGGCAAATGAGAAATGCTTCTATGGGGTGCTCACAAGGCTCTGTGGTACAAACAAGTGATTTCTGGGAACCCTTTACTAACAATTTAAGCACTGTCTTCCCCAAAATTAATAAATGCCTTTAAGGGCTTAATGAAGTGGTAGGGCACCTGGCTGATGACATTTCGAAGGGCAAAAAGCTTAGGTGTGGCGTCCCCTGCTTCAGATATTGGTGCATCATAGTCATAGCTGGTAGTAATTGGAAGGAAGCGCCCCTTCTCATCAGCACCTGTTGCCATCAGAGGGGGCAGCTGTGGCCATATCCAGCTTTCTTCCAGATATCCTCATCCACCCAGCCTTCAGATTCGAATCCCTTGCTAGGTCCCTGCGTCCACCCCTCACACCATCTGGACTCACCATTCCAGTATCCAAAGTTGGTACCCCCGTGAAACATGTACCTGAAGTGGGGGAAGGTGGAGGGAAAGGCACAAGCTGACCCATGGAATCTTAACTTTCATCCCCAGTACCCAGTTCCAGATTCACGTTGACCCAGTGTCTGCAGTTACATGTTCACACTGGCTCCCAGCTTCAGCATGTTCTCCAGGCCCACGGTTACAGCTCTGACGGACCGTGTAGAGTGATTCTGGCCCCAGTAATCCAGCCAGCCGGTGTAGTACTCAGAGTTCACCTGGTGGGAGTGAAAGGAGCCATGAGCAAGACGGGGAACTATACTCAACCCATTCCCAACCCCGACTCTTGCCTTAACTGCCCTCCCTTCTGGCTTCTCACCAATGGCCCGTGGGGTTCATACACCCTTTGCAGGGCAAACATTTGGGTCATGTTTTCAGCTGCAGAAAGGAGGCACAGGTGAAAAAAGACATCACGGAAGAGGTGCCCCTTCCCCAGACTCCACTCCTTAACCCTTGCTCAGGAGACCTGGGCCAAAATCTACAGTGGTATAGAGTCCCTTCAGAGAGCCACATCTGAGTCCTTCAGGCCCGTCTGTGGTGAAGAGCAAGATCTTCTCTCCCAGCAGCGCCCGGAAGAGCCCAGCCAGGTGCCTCATGTAGCTGAAGTCACAGGCCCTATAGCTACCGTATTCGTTCTCCACCTGCCAGGAGAAAGAGAAAGTGGAGCTCAGCCGGGAGGTGGAGAAGGTTCGGCACCCCTGGCCCCTCCTTCCCCTTGCCCAGTCAACTCTCCACCTGTACCTGAATGCTAATGATGTTGCCCCCATTGTGGTACAGCCATGGATATATCTTGGGCAGCAAGACCTTGAACCAGGAGTCCACTGCAGCAAGGAAGACTGAAGGAAGGAGCAGTGCTCTCTGCTCATCAGGGCACCACCACCTCCACAATACCCACCCCCAGCACTGACGCCAGCGGCTTCATTCAGGGCTGCCTGAACTCCAGCCAAAGTCTGCGTCCCACTTGTCCACAGCTCAAGGTGGGAAGCAGTGACTCTTACAAGAAGCAGCTCTCAACCCTAAGTTCTTATATATCTGCACGGCCTGAGAGTTTGAGCACAGGCAAACTTAAAGCAGTGTTTCTTGTAAATTTTTTAACTGTAAGAGAAATGTTAAACACGTTGTCATGGAATTACTATTATGTGATCAGTGTACACCCAAGATTGCTATGAAGTAGCATGGGGATTCACAGAAGTGGAAGATGTCTGACCTGCACCATGATGTAACTCGACAGTCCAGGGGACCTAAGTCATCATTTGAATGATCATTATATTAGCTATCATGCCTTAAATTCTCAACCGCTATTGTGATTTTTGTTGATTCGCCCTCATAGTCTTCCTGAGTGTTATTACCTATGCCTGACACTTTTCCTCACCCTCCTTTACCTAACCAACTCCAACTCAGTCTTCAGGCCTTAACTTACATTTCGCTTCCTCAAGAAAGCCTTCAATATCCCAGATTAGGGTGGATCCCCGTTGCACACTCTCCTGTCAGCTCATACTTCTCTTTCAAGCACATGACCAGTTGTAGTTAAGCATGTGTTTCTGCAACTGTTCCCAGTTGCTCTCCCCCGCTGGTGAGCAGGAGCTCTGTCCGGTTCGTTTGCTTGGTCCCTAGCATTGAGGACAACGCCTGCAGATAGCAGATTCTCAAATGCAGACTTGATGAAAGATATTTTGGAGGATATTTTTGTATTCTTAAAAGATTTAGCCCTGGCTGGTGTGGCTCAGTGGATTGAGTGCTGGCCTGCAAACCAAAGGGTCACTGGTTCGATTACCAATCAGGGCACATGCCTGGATTGTGGGCCAGGTTCCCAGTGTGGGGCATGCAAGAGGCAACCACACATTGATGCTTCTCTCCCTCTCTTTCTCCCTCCCTTCCCCTTTGCCTAAAAATAAAATAAATAAAATAAAAAAAGATTTAATTCCTTTATATTTTGTGTGTTCTATATTAAGGAGGCCCGGGTTTTATTGCCTTCTTTAATCCAAGCATACATTAAATTTCACTCAACAAATACTTGTGGGTGGTAACTAAGCACCAAGCACTGTTCTGGGTGTTAGGGACACTGAGTAGAACAAAACAGACAAAAATCTCTGCCTTTGTGGAATTTCCTTTCCAGTGAGGCAAGCAGATAATAAATGAAGAGGTAAAATACACAGCGGGTTAATGCCACGGAGAGAAAGCGAAGCAGAGCAGGAAGGTGTAAAACGGTGCAGCGGGGAGCTCAAATGTTAAAGGGTGGCCCAGGGAAGGCCCCTCGAGAAGGTGATCTGCCAGAAGCTCTGGGGGGTGTGAGGAACAGCAACGAGGCCAGTGTGAACCATGAAACGAGCAGGTGTCAGGGAGGTGCCTCAGCCAACGGGGTAGGACCCAGTAGACCATCTGAAGGAATCTACAGTTCATATTCTGAATGAGATGAGAACCTGCTAGAGAGGATTAAGCAGAGGAATGACATGATCTGATATATAGTTAAACGTATTTTAACAGGATCATGCTGGTTGTTGTATTTGAGAATAGACCACATGGGGGAAGGGCAAAGAAGGGAAACCATTTAGGGAGCTGTTAAAATAATCCAGCTGAGAGAGGTGGTTTGGATCAGGGTGGTGGCAGGGGAGACAGTGAGAAGTAGTTGAATTCAATGTATTTTGAGGGTAAAGCTGACAGAATTTTCTGGTGGATTAAATGTGGGGTGTGAGAGAAAGAAAGGCATGAAGAATCATACTATGATGTTTAGTCTGATAAGCTGGAAAACAGATTTGCCATTAACTGAAATGGGGCGATTGTTGGAATTGCTGGTTTGGGAGGCAATAACCTGCTTAGTTCTATGATTACAAGTTTTAGATCTCCAAATGCAGAAGTCAAGCAGGCAGCTGGATAGATGCCTTTGGAGGCCAAAGGAAGGTCCTGGAGATAACAGATTTCAGAGTCATGAGCTGTAAGATGGAATTTAAAGGCATGCAAATGGATGAGATCACCCAGGGCATGAACATAGAAAAGAGAAGCAGCCAAGCACTGAGCCCTGAAACACTCAAGCATTTAATAAAGACTGAGGAGTGGCCAGAAAGATTGTAGGGAGGGAGGCAAAGATGAGAACTGTGGTGTTGTGGAAGCTGAGAGAAAAATGTATTTCAAAGGACAGTGATCAGCTGTGCTGAGTGCTGCTGACTGGACGAGGAGGATGAGGCCTGAGAAATCACCATGGAGTTAATAATAAAAAGGTCACTGGTTTTCTTGAGAAAAAGATTGCATGTTGGTGTTCCATCAATACTTTATCTTTTTAAGTATATTTCATAGTCAGTTGAGTTTGAGAAATGCCTTAAGGAGCATAAAGCTCTCCAGTACCCTGAAAAGTAGAACAGCACCTGGAGTCCTCAGCAGATATAAAGTGGTACCAGAGCAACCTTTTTAAAGATAAAATTAGTCCCTTGCTCTAATGACTTCCTTTTTGCACCTGAAACGAAATCCAAACTTCTTGAAATATTAGGTACCTCAGAGCTTAATCCCGAGTTCATCTTTTCCTTCTTTCCACTCTGTCCCCACGTGATGTCTCGGCACCCATAAATTTAAGTGCCATCTTTAGCTGGCACTTATTCCAAAATTCAACTCAGACCTCCACCTAAGCCACACACTCACATATCCCATTACTTACTTTAATATCCTCACTTGAGTCAGAAATGATAAAAACTGAACTATTTTCTCCCCCCAAAGTTGTTCCTTTGCCACTCCTTGCCTTCTCTGTCGCCTCCCTGTCAGTCAATAGCACCACCATCTTGACTGGCCAGAAACTGCACTCCTTTCTCTCCAGACCCTACTAACACTCTCCCCACCCCCACCCTTCCCGTTAAAATCCATCAAGAAGTCCTGGTGATGTTACCTCCAAACTATACCCCAGTTCTGCTCCCTTCTCCCCACTTCCTCTGCCACCGCCGTAGTGCAGGAGCCACTGTCTCCTCAACTACAGGCGCAGTCTCCCAGCTGGCTTCTTCACCATCACTCCCACTCCCCCTCCCTTGATCCACTCTGCACATCCAGGCTGATGTCACCTGAAAACAAATCCAATCATGACACATCTCTGGTTAAACTCTTCCAATGACTTTCCACTGTGCTGAGAATAAAATGCAAACTCCTTACAACGGCCTACAAGGTCCTGCATTGACAGCCACCACCCATCTCTAATTTCACATCACACCACTCTCTCCCTTGCCCACTATGCTCCAGCCATGCCGGCCGCAACCATGCCCTGTTCTTTCCCATCTCTGGGCCTCAGAGTATCTTGTCCCTCTGTCTGGTCGTTCTCCCCACTCTTCATATGACTAGAGCTTTCCCTTGTCTCCGGTCAACAGAATGTCATCTTCTCAGAAAGGTATCTCCTGACCTCTCTACCTAAAAGAGGCCCTCTTTATTATTCACTATCTCAACTCCTTGTCTATTTTCTTGTGTGGCATTTTGACAACTTGCAATATTACAGGTTTTGGTTTCTTTAAAAATCTGTTTCTTCTGCTATACTAGAAGTCCCACTGCACAGGGACTGGGTCTATCCGGTTCCCCAGTTTCTAGCATTCTGCGGGGCATGAAGGAAGCAATATGATCTCCAGTTTGGGGATGGTCTCTTCTGTTTGGGGCACCCAAGTGACCCATTTGTCATTATTGTTTGCTTTTTTTTGTTAATTTTTTTTAATTATTTATTTTTAGAGAGAGGGGAAGGGAGGGAGGAGAGGGAGAGAAACATCAATGCAAGAGATACATCAATCAGTTGTCTCTTGCACGCCCCCAAGTGGGGACCTGACCTGACTGCAACCCAGGCTTGTGCCCTGACTGGGAATGGAACCAGCAACTTTTCAGTTCACAGGAGGGTGCTCCGTCCAGTGAGCCACACCAGCCATGGCTATGTGTTAATTTTTTTTTTTTTTTGTCTCGACTTACCTGGATCTGAGGTTCTCAGACGAATGTTAGGTTTACGAAGCAACCAGGCTGGGAGACCTCCCTGACACAAACATAAAGACAACAAAGAAGCTTGTGGGTTTTGTTGTCTGAGAAGTTAAATACTGTACTGAAAGTGGCCCTAGAGAGTGGGCAGAAGGGAGGAGCCCAGGAACCCCATCTGGGTAGCTTTGGTTCTATCCCTTCTCCAACTAACTCACCATCTCCCACTCTGCACAGATGTAAGGTCCAGGTCTCAGGATGACCAACAGGTTCGCTAAAGATGCCTCATTCAGAAATGCAATGAGATCCCGGCTGCCATTAAAGTTATAGACCCCAGGCTCTGGCTCATGGTAGTTCCAGGGCACATAACTGAGAAAGGAAAAGGTTAACAGGGCCCAAGGCGGGCATGGGGAGATGCCCGGGAGGTACAAGGGCTCCTGGCCTTGCAGGAAATCTCCAGGAAAAAGCTGTGGGAGGGAGGTCCTGGCCCACCCTTCCCACCCATTGCCTGGAAGTCCTGGAACTCTACCCCCTCCTCATACCCAGCCAGTGTTCCTGTCCCGACCCCCTTTTTAAGGGGGTGGTAGGAAGAGTAAATCCCATCCCTCTCCTGAGCCCTTCTTACAACTGTATGGCGTTGAGGCCACTCATTTTCATTTTGAAAAGCCGGTCTGCCCAAAGCACCCGAGGTACCCGAAAGTAGTGAAGGCTGCCAGACACGTAGCGGAACGGAGCCCCGTCCAGCAGGAATGTATCATGATCCCAATCCACTACGAACGACCGACTGTCTGCCTGGCAAAGGGAGAGATCGTACACAGGAGAAGTCTGGAGGGAGAGGGGTGAGGGGGGCGGGGGGTGGAGCCGGGGCGGGGGTTGGGCTGCCGCCCGCTGCTCTGCTCAGTGTTCTGTTATTTTTCACTTTCTCTCCTACGCCGCATTGCAAACTAGTTCAATCCTCTCATCTTACCTGGGGCAGCAGTAGCGTCAGGAGCAGCAGCAGCAAGGAGGGAAGACAGAGCGGCTTTTTTGGAACCATGGCGCTTAGACGGCAGTCCAACTGTCACGTGGCGGATTCCTGGGAGGAAACCTCGGCGAGCAAGGAGGGGCGGAGACCACCTCAAGTTGCCAAGCAGTTAGCTAGCCTGGCTTAGTCTCAGGCTACTCTCCTAGTTTATATAATCCTCTACATCTTGAACCAGTTTTATCAGCGTCACCTGGGAGCTGGTTAGAACTGCAGAGTCTCAGGTCCTCCCTCAGACTTACAGAACCAGAATTTGTATTTTAACCAGATTCCGGGTGATCGTAAGCACATTCAAGAGTGACAAGCAGTGCTCTACTAGGCTGAGCTCCCTAAAGGTTGGGAGTGCCTTGTCCATCTCGAATCCTCAGCCTCTAGCACCGGGCCCACACATGTCAGGTTAAATCTAGAAGACTGTCAAAACTGGGGGGGGGGGGGGAGGCGGTGCTAAGACAGGATCAGAACCAAGGGGAGCTGTAGGAAGATCATCCCAGTCATGTGTAAGGAAGGCAGTGGGGAGGTAGGTTACAAAACGGATCTTTTTTCCTGGAGAGCCCTATTTCAAACACCACCCAGGATATTCCATCTTCTCTGGATGTGCACTCCTTTCCAATTCAGCCCTGCCTGCCTGCAGAGAGGTGTCAAGGACAGCAGCTGGGTGCTAAGGCTTAGGAGTTCGTGAATTTCCATTACTCCTGCCTTCACAGTCCCAGGTGTGGGATGTGAGGACCAGGGTAATAATAAAAGTAATAATAATAACAACGATAATAATTCTGCTTGACACTTATTGAGGGCTTTGCATCAGGTATTTTGCTAGGCACTACACACATCATTTAGTCTTCCGACAACTTCATAAGGTAGATAATTATCATTTGCTTTTTATAGATGAGGAAATTGAGGGACGGAAACATTAAGTAGCCTGTCCAAGGTCACATAACTAATTTAGTAGAGTTGGAATCGGAACTAGACAATCTTGCCTCATGGTTCATACACTTAACCTTAGGTAGTAGCCTATCTATTTTGTAAATAGGAAAAGTGAGGTTAGATGACTTGTTTGAGGTCACACATCTAGTAGGCTTTATTAATCGACCAGATTTAGACTCTCGTCTGGTTCAAGAGCTTGAGCTCTTAATCAGAGAGACTAGGGTAGTGGGATATAGGCCGGAGCCCCAGGATTGTACAGATCAGAGCTCCAGGAATCCGGGTGGCACCCACCTACTCTTGGGCTGGACGGTAGTCGGCCACCCAGTGCGCCGGAGGTACGACGCCTCCTACCTCCGGCATTGGGAAATGGAGGTCCTGGGGGCCTCGGGCCGGGCCCGGCTTTGCTCCCCCTTGGTGTAGGTGCTTGCGTCCTGACCCCTGCTGAAGGCCAGGTGTGGAACCTTCACTCGGGTCCCCGAACCCGTCCTACCACAGGCCTAACCCGTCCGCTGTTCAGCTCTGCGCCCCAACATCGCCTGGAGGCCCGGCGGTTGCTAGGATACCGCGGGATGTTACGCAGGCGCGGAATGATGACACAACCACTGCTTCCGGTCCCTGGCGCTTCCCTCTTGCCCCAGCCAGGTCAGTGGGGGAGCTGGGCTGGCATACCTGGGGTGTACACGCAGAGGCCAGGGGTGGGCTCTGCAAACGATAGGTCCGATCCTCACATTCCCTGGGAACTATGCCATACCCCTGCCTTCGCGGCCCGATGGGCATGGGATCCAGGGCAGTCCGAAGGTGGGCTGGTGGCGGAGGAAGCGGTCTGGTAGTTGCTGCGTGGCCTGAGGCTTTGAGGCACCTGATCCCAGCCTCCTTGGAGATGGTATCGGCAGGGCCGGTTTTCTATAGATTCCGATACCTGGGCCAGATCTCTCCACATTAGTACTTTAGGGGCCATCTGGATTGTGGCCGAACCGCGATGCTGCCGTTCTTTTCCTTTCAGCATGATCCGGCGGGGCCCCAGCGCATCCCCTGGGAGAGCGCTCTCAATCTGGACGAACCCATTGGCAGCCTCAGACCGCCCTTGAGGAGGATGACTGAGACATTATGGGCCACGCACTGTGTATCTGCTCTCCGGGAACTGTCATCATTGACAATAAGCGCTACCTCTTCATCCAGAAACTGGGGGAGGGGTGAGTGTTTGGAAATCACTAGTCCCCAGGATTATGGTGATTGAAGGACAGCGATCTGCACCTGATAGTGGCAAAAGGTTTTATTCTCTCACCAATCCTTTAACTCACCTTGCAGAGCCCTAGTGACGTGCTAGTCAAGAAAGTAGATTCTGGAACCAGGCCTCCTACACCACCTTTTGTGACCTTGATAGACCATGGTTTCTTCATTTGCTTAATGGAGATAATTACTATCTTGCGTCACTGGTGGGGCTGTGAGGATTAAATGAGATAATGCATATAAAATATCTCACCAGTGCCTGGTTCACAGCACTTAATAAGTGTTAACTATTTGTTCAGGTTTATGAGCATCTGTTACGTGCAGAGCCCTTGGTTATAATCACAGGACCTCAAAGATTACTTTGTCCCAGCTCTGGAGCTCAAAGTGCAATGATCTCCAGGCTTCTCTTAGAGTTACGTCTTGGGAGGGTTTCTATTAAATGGGGAAGACACCCCCTGTTCTCCCCAGGGAATTCCTCTGCGTCCAAGCAGTGTGGGAGATGACCATGGCCCTTCACTGACCCCTTTGGCCCACAGTGGGTTCAGCTATGTGGACCTAGTGGAGGGGTTACATGACGGACACTTCTACGCCCT
This sequence comes from Tonatia bakeri, assembly GCA_004024845.1. Lineage (NCBI taxonomy): Eukaryota > Metazoa > Chordata > Mammalia > Chiroptera > Phyllostomidae > Tonatia > Tonatia bakeri. The sequence goes on along the minus strand of PVIA01002286.1, from coordinate 4,135 downwards.
GAAGCGAATCGTGTGTCACGAGCAGCAGGACCGGGAGGAGGCCCAGCGAGAAGCAGACATGCATCGCCTCTTCCAACACCCAAACATCCTTCACCTCGTGGCTTATTGTCTGAGGGAGCGGGGCACTAAACATGAGGCCTGGCTGCTGCTACCCTTCTTCAAGGTCAGAAAGTCTCCTGGCTGTGGAGGGGTTGCAACAGAGCCACCAACCGAGAGCTATGTGAACAGTCAAGTATGTGAGGAAGCAGAGGCTATGTTCTGGGTTTGACCGCTTCAGATTTGGAGTTTAGAGGAATCCAAATGGGACTGTAGGGTGTGTGGTGTGTGTGGTGAGAAGGTTGATGGGCTTTTGACATGGGGAAGGGGCCAGGCTCAGGGAGCAGAGGCTTGAAAAACAACTGTGGGCATACTTGTGTTGCAGAGAGGTACGCTGTGGGACGAGATAGAGAGGCTGAAAGACAAAGGCAACTTCTTGACCGAAGAGCAAATCCTTCAGCTGCTGCTGGGTATCTGCAGAGGTCTTGATGCCATTCATGCCCAGGGTTATGCCCACAGGTCAGTGGGAGGGCCCTGTATGCTTTCTGGGGCAGAAAGGAAGAGCTCCATTAAGAGAAATGAGAAGTCTCCGCTCTCCTCCCAAGGAACAGCCCCCATGATTTTTTTTGCCCCTCATGGGTCATTTCTGCTTCCTGACAGGGACCTGAAGCCCACCAATGTCTTGGTTGGAGATGAGGGGCAGCCGGTTTTAATGGATTTGGGTTCCATGAATCAAGCACAGATCCATGTGGAGGGCTCCCGCCAGGCTCTGGCTCTGCAGGTAAGAGTCTCCAGGTTCCTTTGCCCACCTGTTCCCCATCCCTGATTTCTTCTGGTGCATTCCCCATTTTGGTCACATGACCATAACTTGTGCCCCACTTTTGAGCTCTGGGGTCACTGTTCCAGGACTGGGCAGCCCAACGGTGCACCATTTCCTACCGGGCCCCGGAGCTGTTCTCTGTGCAGAGTCAGTGTGTCATCGATGAGCGGACTGATGTCTGGGTGAGGAGCATGCAGGTGGGACTCTGGGTGGGGAGGAGTGTTGCTCTGTACCTACTATAGAGTAGAGGAGGAGGCTTTGGTTTCCAATGCATGGGGCCCCAGGAAACATATATGTCCCCATCGCCCTCAACTTCCTTCCTGGCAACTGTCACTGACACTGTACTTAATTGCTCAGGAAGTGGTATAACCCTGCCCTTTGAACAAGGTTACAGCTAGGTGCTGGGGCTGAAGACAGTAACTAAACAAGGGGTGCAGAGGCTTCCAGCTAACCGGCAGTTTCTCTGGGCCCTGGTGGGGTCATGTGGCTGAAGTCAGCATAGTCCTTTTAGCTCACATAGTCTCCTTTCACTACAGAATTAAGAGGAGAGTTATAACCTCCAATGATCCCCTTCCTTGGAGTAACCAGGTTATGCTCAGTCTCTAGGCTGTGTGTTATATGCTATGATGTTTGGAGAAGGCCCTTATGACATGGTGTTCCAGAAGGGTGACAGTGTGGCCCTGGCTGTGCAGAACCAACTCAACATCCCACAGAGCCCCAGGTGAGCAGTAGAAGGGCACCAAGCACTTCAGACTCTCCTTGACATTATTGGAGCCTGGGCATGGCGGATGGGTGCCCCTTGGTCACCCTGCGCTCCTCCCTCCACAGGCATTCTTCAGCATTGCGGCAGCTGCTGGCCTCAATGATGACTGTGGACCCCCAGCAGCGCCCTCACATTCCTGTCCTCCTCAGTCAGTTGGAGGCACTGCAACCCCCACCTCCAGGCCAGCACACTACCCAAATCTGACCAAACCAGTGGCCGAGTGAAGGTGGCCCCTGTGCCTTGGAACAAGTCTGCCATCCCTCACAGGGATCTCTGTTCTTTCTATCCAGGCCTGCTCTCTTATGGTTGGGGGCAGGGTGCTTGGGGAGAGTCAGCTCGGTCTTCTCTCTCTGCTGTGTTCTCTTACCCCCAGAACAACTGGACAGGGAACCTGAGTTGGGGTGGGTGAGGGTGGGTATGGGGAAAGAGAAACTGAAATAATATGGTAAAGGCTCCGAGCAGGACTGCGGAACTTACATCATGGTCTGCCTCCAAGTCTGGGAGCAGGAGAATGTATAAATAAAAGAATAAAGTGAGCCCTGCCTGGTCTGGCTCATTGGATTGAGAGTGGCCTGCGAACCAAAGGGTCGCCTGTTCCATTCCCAGTCAGGGCACATGCCTGGGTTGCGGGCCAGGTGCCCAGTGGGGGGGCGCACGAGAGGCAACCACATGTTGATGTTTCTCTCCCTTTCTCCCTCCCTTACCCTCTCTCTCAAAAATAAATAAGTAAAATCTTAAAAAAAAAAAAAAGAGGGAAAGCAGCTTGGTGTGGATCTCAGTCTCATTGTTCCCAGGGTGAGAAAAGATGCGAGGGGCCCAAAGTCTTGTTTCCATTTCCAAGGAACAGCCTGGAAAGAAGAGGGACTGGGGTGCAGTCAGATCAGGAGGCAGGTACTCTTACCTGGCCGGTTGGCAATGAACAGTTCTAGCTGTCTAACTTAAACACTTAAAGCTGCCCTGGCTTGAGTGGGCTTCTACACCAAGAACTGGGAACAGGGTCCCCTAAAGGCCCATTCAAGTCATTCTTTCCTGCCTTCTTTCCCAGGGGTGGGTAGCTTAGTCAGAGCAGCCCAGCTGGTTTGCCATGCCAGGGCTTCTCTGGGTGGAGACACCTGAGGAAGCTTTGGGGTGGCTACATAATAGGTCTCCCAGCCTCAGCCTGGGGGCAAAGGGAGTGGAGGTGGCAGCCATTTGGGCCTACGGTCTCTCCCAGATGGTTTTAGCTCACTCACAGTTAATGATTAATGAGGCCAGTGTGCTGTGGCAGCGTCCAGCTGCCACTTCCTGCCTACTGTGCTGAGTAAACAGGGGCCCTGCATATACTGGACTTACAACCTGTTCCCCAGGGAAGGGCACTGCGTCCCTGAATCACAGGGAGGGAAAGCAAGGGCAGGGTTGGCATCTCCTGCTCCTGAGACTGAAGCTTTCCCTCAACCCGGCCCCCCCCCCAGCATGCTGACGTCAGTGTGGGTCCTGCAGTGCCTATTAGCAAAGTTGAAAATTTCCCTAGGGCCCTGGCAAGAGGGTCCCACCAGCTAAAACAAGGCTGAGGCCAGAAAGAAGGCACAAACAGAGGGGAGATGACCTGACTTTTAATGGCACAGCCCAAGGCCCCAGCACAGCAGCAAGTCAGTAAGCTACGCAAAGCCGTTCATGCGGTGACATAAACAACTCCAGGAGGTGGCCCTGTTCCCTCCCATCCCCCATGCTTATGACTAGGCTCCACGCCAAGGAACTCTAGGGCAGCTCAGCCCCACTCCCAAGCCCTCGTAACACAGAGGTGCCTGGGCCAAGCCTTGCTTCCAGAGTTGACGAATGCAGAAGCCACAGGAAGAGCAGCGTCCTAGTCTCAACTCAAATACAGAAACTGCTGGACTTAAACTCTCACTTGGAAAGGAAGTGAAGACTCATATCCTTCGATAGTTTGTGGCTGGATGGACAGGTCCAGGATTCAGTCCTTATCTCCTCCCTGTCCTGGGTGCCCCTTAGGATCTTACATCAAGGACCATGGGGTCATGTTTCCCGGGCCTGGCGAGGGCTCCTTGGCAGGTCTCGCCTTCAGCCACAGAAGGGAAAAGGGTTGTGAGCAGCATGTATCGCGGGCAGCAGCAGAAGCAGCAGCAAGCAGCACAAAGAAGGCAGCAGAAGCTCAAGTACTCACAGAGGGAACCAGAAACCGTGCAAGGAAACTGTTTATTTCGAAAGGATTTTGCAACAAACATAGTAAGTGGGCTCCAGGCAGCTGGTCTATTCTTCTCCCTCATCCTCATCCTCATAGGAGTCGATGCCCACTTCCTCGTAATCCTTCTCCAGGGCAGCCATATCCTCCCGGGCCTCAGAGAACTCGCCCTCCTCCATGCCCTCCCCCACGTACCAGTGCACAAACGCCCTCTTGGCGTACATCAGGTCGAACTTGTGGTCCAGACGGGCCCAGGCCTCGGCAATGGCGGTCGTGTTGCTCAGCATGCACACGGCACGCTGCACCTTGGCCAGGTCCCCTCCGGGCACCACAGTGG